>CM042444.1:14063752-14623752 GCA_023631565.1 Gymnocephalus cernua
ACACACACACACACACACACACACACACACACACACACACACACACACACACACACACACACACACACACACACACACACACACAAAGTAGTGTCACATATTCACATATGCAAACTGACGATAACCCCCTACATGAAGATGTGGTTGAGGCATTTTGATTGGACTGGAGCCCTTTATTAACTGTTTATGAGGCAGAAGAGCTTCAAACCCATAAGTTCCAACGTCAAGTGCAAGAGAGAAGGGATTTCTTTTTCTTTTTCTTCTCTTTTTCATGGAGAGAACAGAATGTACTAAAGGCAACAGGCAGGCAGGAAGAGAGTGGCTAAAGCCCTAATGATATAGTGTATGATTGTAACCTTGGTGTGTGTGTGTGTGTGTGTGTGTGTGTGTGTGTGTGTGTGTGTGTGTGTGTGTGTGTGTGTGTGTGTGGGAATAGCAGAACCAGTTTAGACCTGCATATTGATGTTGCCTCCTATAGGCAAAGAAAGTAATGGCTGCTGCAGTTTTAACACTTGCACCTGCAGGGAATGAGTGTTAAGCTACAGTTGCTTTTATAGATGTGGTTAGCCTGTGTGTATTATTTCCAGTATCCTACAAAATATGTTCAAGTTAACAAAATCCATGCATTTGAAATGTAAAACGTTAAACTCCAGTTGTAACACTCCCTGAAGGTGGCACACTAGTTAAACATTGCAGAAGCTGCTACCTTACTTACATGTCTACACTCTACACTGCTGCTGATAAACAGTCTTCATGCCCTGCTTTTCATGTCATCGGCAGTGAGAGTGTGAAAGGTCAAGTACGGAACTTCCTGTCCAGTTTTCAGGATGTGGAAGCTGTCAAGTTGTACAGTAGTGGACTGAGCAGTTGGGTTTCAGCTGTTTTCAGTGTTCTCTTTAATTTATATGGGGTTGTGAATTTACTTACAGCTGCTGAATAACCTTACATGGCAAAGACAATCACAGGAATATGTTCATTGAAATCCAATCTAGACTCCTAATTATCCTGATGCAGAATAAAGTAACATCTTACAAAGATTTGTATATACTCCTTGGGCCCTTGCCATCAAACCTAGACAGTGCCCTGGTTAGGAATGGGCTTCTGCAGAGAGAAGGCTTTGGGAGAGCCTGTCAGTGGCCTGGTTAAAAGTAGACAAGGCAGAGCAAAGGACTGGTGGTGCCCTGGTTAGTCCGTCATTAGGAATGTGTCTGTGTAAAAGGGGTCAGTTCCCCTGCCTCGCAGCTCATACCCCCTCCAGGTTTTCCATAATTGTCAAACAACGCACCGAACAGGGGAATGAAACTGTGTTCAGTTTGAGCTGAGTTTAGAACACCTCAGCGACTCCCCTTCCGCAAAACTTCCTTCCCTTCATTCCCTCCCTTCTCCACGTTTTCAAACATGTTCTTGACCGAACAGCATCACACTTTTTGCTTGAATAAAGATGAATAATAAATCAAAGAAATACAGGGATATTAGTGTTCATGAACACTAATCTATGTGAGTCATGGTCCTCCTTCACTCCTCCATCATTTTTTCAGCTCTAATCTCTCCCGCCAGTTTTACCTTCGACATCTTCTCATTTCTGCTCTCCTTTACATCTCACCCACCATTCTTCTTATTCCCTCCTGTCTTGTCCCGAATGTAGCTAATGAGGCCCCAGCCTTGCGATAAGTGAATCAGGTATGTTGATTGGTTTGGCAGAAGCGGGCCCTTGCCAGAGTCGCTATGCACGCACTGTCGGCTCTTCTAAAGTGCCCACTTGGCCGTGCTGGTGTGCGTGTCAGAGAGATGGAGGGGAGAGATGAGGGAGGGAGGTAGAGAGCTGGCAAAGAAATAAAGGGAGAATGAAAGGAGAGGTAGGCAGCCTGCCAAGACAGGAGTAGCTGGACCTAGTGAAACACCATTATTAACCAGCACAAGTTGAGTTGTTGAATTTCAGAAATCGTGCAGGGGCCCAAAACCCAACCCGAAGATAATCAGAAATCTGTTAAAGGCAAAATAATTAAGACTGAACTTTAAAAGACGTTTTATTATTGAATGGGTAGTTGTAGGACCACCATCTACCATCTGCAAATACATGCTGCTCAACATCAGAAGGATGTGTCCCCTTCTAACCCAGAAGGCGGCTCAGGTTCTGGTTCAGGCTCTTGCCTTCTCACATCTAGACTACTGGAACTCCCTCCCTCTGGTCTGCCTGCAGGGCCATCCGACCTCTGCAGCTCATCCAGAATGGAGCAGCTTGACTGGTCTTCAACCTACCTAACCTACCTTTTCTCACACTACACTGCTCCTCCGCTCCCTTCACTGGTTACCCCATCCGCTTAAAGACACGAGTACCATGCTGCTGACGGATTTGGCCCGGGTTACATCCAAGACATGGTCAAACCTTTCACCCCATCCTGTCCACTCTGCTTTGCATCGGCCAATCTGCCTGCTGCTCCCTCACTGCAAGGGACACCTAATCATTCAACGAAATCCCGACTGTTTGCTGTCCTGGCTCCTAAATGGTGGAACGATCTTCCGGTTGATCATCATCATAGACCCTGGTCGTGCAGATTTCATGAGGTCACAAATTGAGGATGAGCTTTCATCCACAGTGCCCCTTACAGGTAAACTGGCTGGACGCAAGAAGAGCCTTGAGTACTTGAAATTGGCTGATGACAACATCGGTCTTGTGAACAAATCTGAGAATGAAAAGAACAGCGGCCAGATGTTCCAGATGGAACAAAACCGGGCTCGCCAACTGAGCGAGCAGGTGGAACAGCTCAGGGTGCAGCTGTGCGGAAAAGGTGGAATTGGAAGAAATGGAACCAGTAATGTGGATAAACACGGCAATGGGAGCACTGACATTTGCCCCAACAACCCCGCCAAGGTCCTGGAGAATGGCAAAGCTAAGAATGAAGAGATTATTGTGAAGGGAGGTTTCAGACAAGAGAAACCCAAATATAGGAGTTCTGCAACTGTCTCAGAGCCGAGTTCCCCCAAACACAGGAACGGGGAGCTCTCTCCTCAGCATAAGAGAGAGACCAAGCTGAGGAGCAAAGATCACAGCCACTCAGAGGAGATCTCTCCTAAGTCTGTGAGGAGATCTCTCAGTCCTGCTCACAAGAGTAGAAGACACCCAAAACCCCAACTACTGCAATTTCATCTAATAATGGAATAAGAGACACAGGACGAGCAAATGAGGAAAAGACAAGAGGAACCATGTCCTGCTCTGTAAACACATCCTCTACTGATATTAAGAAAGCGCCTGTTCTTAGTCGCTACCCTCCAGCAGCTAATGACCAGAAGCCACTGAGGACAGCTCACAAACAGACAGATGGGGAGAATCTAGTGCAGTGTGAAGAGCTGTCCTGAAGAATTCAACTATAGCTATGTAAATCTTTTTGTGCCAGGGAGCGCTCTATGCTTTTAAAGGATACATGGCCATTTGGCATAGTATTTTTACTCCGCTGGAACAGGATCAGCCAGGACAGGTTTGGATCACAGTGACCACCTCAAGAAAACAGAGATAAATTGGTCTACAACTCATTTAACAGCCACAGCTGGGCAAAGCTGTGCAACCCAAAATTACTTTATTGACTAAGGTGTTTTCACATTCAAGTGGACAGCTAGGCTAGCTGTTTTCTCTTAACATTTTTCCCAATTTGTCTCTTTTTCCTACTCCCTATTCAGTCCATGTACTTTGCAGTATTTCCTCAAAGTCTTGTACTCACTGAGAAGATTACCAAACCACTAGACCTCATGAAAGTAAAGCATAATTAAAATGCAGCTAAACGCTTTGAGTTCCCATTGTGCTTTTTCTTTAAGTAATCGTTGCCATATTGACTTTCAAAGCTTATTGCATTGGTTTATGTTTAATAAGACATTTAATGAATTGTGGGAAGAGTGGTTTGGGCTTTTTACACCAAATGAAACGATAGAAAATATATGAAACTATGCCGGAGTAAACCCTAATGGCAAGTTATACCTTGTTGTATACCATGTACGCACATAGATAAAGAAGATTGAGTAAATTTACTGCATCGGTTGATGTTTTTACAGCAGTAAAAGTTATTTAAGGTACAGGAAAACTCCAGTAGTCTTTATATGTAGTGGTTTGTAGCTTCAGAGAGGCAGTCTTTGAACATGGTATTGTAGACGAGGGGAAAAAGGAGGCATGGAGACGGTTTTCAGGGGGTCGATAATTGATGATGTGTGCAGAAGTTATGTCCTACCCTCAGGTCGATATTCCCTCGCGGTAAGTGGGGGAAGCTCGGTAGAATGACGGGGGAAGGGGAGAAATGGGATTTAGGAAAGCACACTACCTGAATCATGCATGAGACAAAAGCTTTAGCTGTTAGATTTAAGTAGGCCATGCTGATAGGCATACTGCTGTGTGCTCATAATCTTTTTTTCTCATCACACAGAGCCTGGGCCCACAAATGGGTGATGTCACATTGTAATGGCTGTAGAAATAGAACCTCTAAAATAATTGTACTTCTTTTATCATTGCATCCGTCCTATTTAACCATGAATGGTGTAGTGTTGTGACAGGCCTGTGATGTTGTGGTTGCCGTGGTGACAGCTGTGTATGTGAACGAGGTTGTGTTATTGAGATATGCTACTGTCAGCGGAATCGGGCAAGCATAAATCGATGTTGGATACAACAGTAGCTGTGTGTGTGTGTGAGGGGGGGGGGGCATGTTGGAACCCCTATCTCCTTCAAAGGACAGGCAAGGTGAAATACATGGGGGTTCAGTGGCAAAAAGGAAGAAAGGTGCAGTGTGTGTGGTATGGCCAGTTAATGCACACTTGATTGTCATGATGATGAATGGTACGCCACGGATGTAATATTTATTTTTGTAAGTGAAATAAATGTAAACTATAACTTCATGGTGATTGAGATACTATTTCCTTGTCAAATTTGTAATTGTTATAAAATGTAGCAAGAGAGAGATTTATTTCTGTATTTGTATGAGTATGTTTTTATTGCACATGCGCCTCTTGCGCCTCTTTGAGTCTCGTCCTATGATTTGTGTCATAGCAATTAGATTGAAGTGTAAAATCATACAGTGTTCTACTATCTGTTTTGGAGTGCAGTCCTTCTCACTTACTGAGCTACTTTTTGAGAATCCAAATGACTGTCATTGACACATTAGGGATGACCAAGTGTTATTTCCTCTCTCCCTCCTACAGATGACAGATTTGTCTGCTAAACATCACTCGGAGGGAACTTCAAAGTCTTAAAGTGACAGTGACAGACAGACTGCTGAGAGAAAAGAGTATTTCCCCAAGAACCTAAAGGACGTGATAACACTACCACACAAATGTGGACCTCCCAAAACATTGTCATCAAATAATCCGAACAAACAAAAAAAACACAAGATATAAAAAAGTATTTTGTAGCCATGTCTGACCATAAAGACATGACACATCGCCACCTGCGGCACAAGCTACAGAGTCTCAGTCGAAGACTGGATGAACTGGAAGAAGCAACCAACAAGCTGCAGAAGTCTGAGGATGAGCTACTTGACCTGCAGGTCAGTACTGGTTGACCTCAGACAGTGTTTGTTTGTGTATGCATATCAGAAGCAATGAGTGGAAAGAGTGTGAAACTGATATACACTACATGAATAGATTAATGAATGGTTGAACTATCTCTCTCTATCTCTATCTTCTACAGGACAAAGTCATCCAGGGAGAAGGCAGTAACTCAGCCCTGCTTGGAGATGTGGAGGACCTGAGGAAACGTCTCCTAAAAATCCAGGGTAAGGATGAGGAGGTGCGCAAAGCTGAGGATCTCTGCCGCACAGTCAGAGAGAAACTGGAGGAAGAGGAAAGCCTGACACAGGAGCTAAAGGCAGAGATTGAACGTCTTCAGCGGAGGATGGCCGAACTGGAGAAACTGGAAGAAGCTTTTGGGAAAAGCAAGTCTGACTGCAGCCAGCTCTGTTTAAGCCTCAATGAGGAAAAGAACTTGACCAAGAAGCTCTCGTCTGAGTTGGAGGCCCTCAAAGCCCGTTTGAAGGAAGTGGAGGGGTCTGAGACGAAGCTAGACAGAGCAGAGCAGGCTTTGGCTATGGAGCTTGAGAAACTGAAAGGATTCACCCAGACCTTTATGAGTGAGCGTAAGAGGCTGCTGGAGAAGCAGAGGGAAGACGAGAAGATCATTCTCAAACTGACAGAAAAATTGGAGCACCAGAAAAATCGCCTTGCCGTGTCAGCAGACCCTGGTCGTGCAGATTTCATGAGGTCACGAATTGAGGATGAGCTTTCATCCACAGTGCCCCTCACAGGTAAACTGGCTGGTCGCAAGAAGAGCCTTGAGTACTTGAAGTTGGCTGATGACAACATCGGTCTTGTGAACAAATCTGAGAATGAAAAGAACAGCAGCCTTGAAAGCTTGCAGGAGGACAACAAAGTAAAGGAGCTGACACAGGAAGTAGAGAGGCTGAAGAACCGCCTTAAACAGATGGAGATAGTGGAGGAGGATCTAAAGAACTCTGAGTTCAAAAATGGCGAACTTCATGAGAAGTTCCAGATGGAACAAAACCGGGCTCGCCAACTGAGCGAGCAGGTGGAACAGCTCAGGGTGCAGTTGTGCGGAAAAGGTGGAATTGGAAGAAATGGAACCAGTAATGTGGATAAACACGGCAATGGGAGCACTAACATTTGCCCCAACAACCCCGCCAAGGTCCTGGAGAATGGCAAAGCTGAGAATGAAGAGATTATTGTGAAGGGAGGTTTCAGACAAGAGAAACCCAAATATAGGAGTTCTGCAACTGTCTCAGAGCCGAGTTCCCCCAAACACAGGAACAGGGAGCTCTCTCCTCAGCATAAGAGAGAGACCAAGCTGAGGAGCAAAGATCACAGCCACTCAGAGGAGATCTCTCCTAAGTCTGTGAGGAGACCTCTCAGTCCTGCTCACAAGAGTAGAAGGACACCCAAAACCTCAACTACTGCAATTTCATCTAATAATGGAATAAGAGACACAGGACGAGCAAATGAGGAAAAGACAAGAGGAGCCATGTCCTGCTCTGTAAACACATCCTCTACTGATATTAAGAAAGCGCCTGTTCTTAGTCGCTACCCTCCAGCAGCTAATGACCAGAAGCCACTGAGGACAGCTCACAAACAGACAGATGGGGAGAATAAAAAGAGCAGAGTAGAAAAGTATTCCAAATTGTACGTAGGTAGTGATAGCGAATCAAACAACTCTGACATAGTGCCGGACAATACCAGTAACATCAACAGTATCTCTGCTTTAGAGAAGGACACAGCGTCTGTCTCAGATCAGGAATCAACAGACCAGGTTCAGGAATCTGTCTCTGCGACCGCCGCCTCCACCCTGTCCAAAGCCAATGGATCCTACACAGCCTACAGATCCCGCATCACTCCACTGTTGCCCAACGACCAAGGATCAGAGGGTCATTCATCTGCCTCCGAAACAGAATCTACTGGTTCAAGGCCCTCTGAACCAGAGCCTGTTACTGAGACGACTACTACAACAACCCTAAGCAGTAGGACTCCAACCTTCAGATATCCCAGATACTCCCTTGTCCATGACTCACATTCAGAGGGTTCTTCTTCCCGGAGCTCGTTTGATGAGGAGCTCCACAACAAACCACTGTTAGCTGAGGGAGGCCAACAGGGGCCCACGCATACTGCATCAGGGATTGAGATCCAGCGAATGTGCAGTCCACGGGAGGCGCTGAGGTCAAAAGCTATCATCAAGCCTGCGATTGTTGAGATTGACAGGAAGGAAGTGATGATTTCAGAACCTTTGTCTACAAATGGCAAACCCAAAATCTCCACCAAACCTATCGTGACCACCACAAGTAAAATGACCAGTAGTATAACCATCTACCCCAATGACCCAAGCTCTTCCAGAACCAGCAGTCGCAGCAGCAGTGTGTCCAGTGAACCTGTGCCGATTAAAGAACGCCACACCTCCACCAGTAACATCCTCATAGGTAAGTATCGCATGATGCTTTATGTAATGCACTTTGATACAATTTAACAACTGGATTAGCACATGAGGTGTAAAAACAATACTAAGAATCTACAGCCATGTTAGCTGCTGTGAGGCTGTATTCACAGAAGTGCTCTGAGCTGTCAGCATGCTAACATGCGTCAGTCTGCGTCACACTGTCAACTTGTTGTATCTTTGAAATGTTTTGATTTAAAAAAAAAATAAAAAAATGTACTTATTGCCAGGCCCCAGCAGTGAGCACCATGGCAGTATCTCCATCCCGTATGAGATCTCCATTCCTAAGAGCGACATCACCTTGCGGTCGTGCCTGGACCAGGACTGTGGGCCAGACGAAAGCAGTGATTCCTCATCAAAGTCCAAACTCCACAACATTTCCAGAGTGGAGACCACTACCAGCCACCTGTGCTGCCAACGCAGCAACATCAGCCTCCAGTCCTCGGACACCACTTCCGCAGACTTTAACGACACAGAGTCGGGCTTCGAAAGCAGCAGCACCACCACCACCACGTTCACCAGCTGGAGACACCAAAAACAAGGCCATCACTCCCAAGACGACAGTTTACCAGACATGAAGAATGTGACTATGAGAAGCACCTGGAAGAACCGGGGCACTTCGTCAGTGGATGAGACAAGACGGGGAAGAGGGGGTGTAAGAACGATGGCTGATGGTGGGTCAGAAGATGAAGCAGAAGCCGCGACAACATGGAGGGCTTACCGGGCGACCACCATCGATACAGAAGAAACGATACACAGTGGAACAGAAGCTGGTGGGAATGCTGAGGCACAGAAGGGAGCCAAGCCATCCCCTGCAGAGGTGAGCTATTGCATACATGTATGAGACAAATGAGTACGTTCTTCACACAAAGGTAACAATAAGTTGTAGGATAGGAGTGAACTACTTCATAGCTGCATAATGTTGCTCTGTGTGTTGCTACCTGTCCCAGGTGTACATGCGTAGAATCAACAGTGTGGTTACTAACACCAGAGAAGTTGAGGAACCAGTGCTTCGTCGAGGCAAACAGTCACAGTCTCCCACCATGGAAGCAAGTGGCCTGGGAAGGACCATACCCCACGCACCTGTTACCTCTCAGTCCTGGGCCCGATCCTACACACAGGAACCACAGGTAGGACAACCAACTTTAGGTTTTTACACGTTTCTGCTCTCATAAGATGTGTTGTTTTTAAATGATGCAGGTAGAAAGAGTGTTAATATAAATTGATTATTTATTAGTCTTCATCAAATGGTAAGCACACACAAGGTTAAAAATTTCACTGATGATTGTACATGCTTGGTGCATATAGTGTTTGACAATATGAAAGGACAGCTCACTTAAATAAACTGATTCACTATTTAATCTCTCCCTTGGAAAATTAGTCATTGTTACTGCTTTAAATTTCTCAAACATTTCTGGTATTAAACCAACATGTGCCTGCACTATTACTGCATAGTGTGGCTTTTGCATTTAGCATTGCTGTGCAGGTGGAGGCATTATCCACACCACTCTGGAAATAGTTTTGTCTTGAAGATAAAAGTCCAGAAAGTACAACCGCAGGGCTAAGCTCCTGGTGTGTCCACTTTGCATGAGAGCTCAGCTTGTATTTTTCCCTGACGCCAGGCTCTGTGACTTCAAGCTTAGCGCAGCAGTTCTGTAGGCCCCACTCCTGCTGCCCCAGTAAGCACAAAGAGGAAAGGGTGGGACAAAAAAAGAGGGAGGATGGAAATGAAAAAGACCTCAACAGGGGGAAAAGAAGGTTAGGAAAACCTCAAGGAGAAGAAAATAGCTTTCTTGTATTTAAATGTGCCACCACAGTCTGTGCCCCTGCCAGGCGACATTGCTATTCTACGCAAACATTACTGAAAATAACAGTTTGAATACTCACCCCCACATAGTGCATGTATAGGATTAATGTGTTTGTGTATAGATTCACATCTATGCTTCTTCCATCACTGGGCAAGAGCTTATATCAGGTGGTTTTAATTTGAAGTTATTATCTGCCATTAGTTATTATGAGATATTTAGTTTTTTTCTTTTCACATCTTGTATGGGAAAATGTCCACCACTGTAAGCACAACCTGACATATAACTTCTCCAACACTTAAGACTAAGATTGTGGAGCTACGTTATAAACAACAGCCAGATTGAGCCCTCTGATTTCATGTATGTGTGCCTATGCATCAACATGTAAGATTGTATGCATAGCTACAGTTTAATTAATGTAGTGTGAAAGTTTATACAAGTCATCAGAATGATAAGGTGAAAACTACTAATGGGCTACAGTATTAACTTACTTGTCTATTGGTATATAATATATTCAAAGTTAAAGTCAAATGGCTGTAGTACTGCTTAGAGAGTGGCCTCCGTGGCTACACTAACATGTCAGTCTGTCAGTTTGACAAATTATGCTGGACTAGAGACCTTTGGGTAAAATCTCTGTTTTCCCCTATAAATAAACTGGATGTTGCCAAGGAGACACACACACACACACACACACACACATGCGAAGTGTCCACTGTCTCATCCATCATCTTTGCTCACATTTGCAATCTAGAGCAATAACGTTATCTGGAGTTAAACTCTTTTTGTCTTGCATTTATACAGCACACTGAGATCTGCTATAGAAGATAATCCTAGAGAGATTTCTTAAAGCGTAACTCTTGCCAAAATGCATCTTTTTGTGAATGTAGGTGAGTCAAACTTTAGTTTAAAAGCATATTTAGGACGGAATCGCCACTTTTAAGATTCACCGTATTCTCGTTTTTGGTGCTGTTGTAGTGTCGTGTAGTGCTGTTAGGGATTTATTGTCGGAGCCAGTTTTCAGCTCATGGGTTCTCTTCCTCTGAGAACTTTCACTAAGGCTGAGCGTCCACTCTTTAGGTAGAGACCAAAATGTTTCAGAAAATGTGCCTAAAAGCTAACATTGACTGTCTGGTCAAGTTCGTAATTACTTACTCTGTGATCAGATAGTTCTTAATTTAAATAATGTTTTTGCCAAGTTTGGACTGTTTGATTTAAGTTATTGTACAGTCACTTGTGTGTAGACATGTTATATTTAAAACTATAGTGTGTAGTTTCTGTCTCCCCCATGAGGAATTCTAAGTATGACAACAAAACTGTCGATGCAACACATGAAACAAGCCTTACGTGATCGCGCACGTGCCCCCCACCCCATCTCCACGCAGTTGCTAGTAGCCAAGGAGGACACGGAGGATTAAAAAAACATGATGGAGTCTTCAGAAGAGGTAATTATCTTCACTCGAGCTTCTGCGCCGGAAAATCACCGGACGCCACAATCTTCTGAACATAGCCATACTGAGAAATACAGAGAGAGTTCTGTGGAGCTTTCTAGCAACTCATTTGGCAATGGCTTGAATGTAATTGACGTTTATTAATATCAAAAAGTTACGCACTAAAGCTTTAAGAACTGTCTAACACTGAGCCTTAACACCCCCCTTTAGCACTGATAAAGACTGGTAGAAAAAGCATTAGGCGACAACCACCTTTTGTCATGTCTCCGACTCCTCCCCTCCCTTCCTCTCTTTTCAACCCGTCCCCCAGCCCCACCTATTTAATTTGTCATCCAAGCCCTGACATGAACAAGTGGTTTCAAGTCATGTATTTGAGGAGCTCTGTCAGGGTCAGTGCCTACATCAGTTCTACAACATGGCCTTGACCCCAGCTCCACATTATTCTTTTCTCACTTCAGTTCATAAGTCTCCTGCTCTCCTCTTTCTGACCCTGTCCCACATCGCTAACCCTTCAGCCCTGGTTATCCTCCAGCCCTGAGTCTGTGTCCTGTCTCTGATGTAGTGGATTAGCAGTGAGCTGAAGAACTGCCTTTCTTGTTGTCACTTCTCTATTTGTGTCCATTATGCACTTCGTTATGGGAATTTCCCAAACCCACTTAGTTGACTCTGCGGTACGGTAAAGCCTTGTTCATCCTGATATTTGATGCACGAACTGGTCACTCCATTTGGATAGCAATTATGAACCAAAATTGCTACAGTGCAAAAAAAACATACTTCAATTCATAATTGGACTTTGAAGCATGTCTTGGAGCACAGCCGATCATCCATGGTTTGGATTTTCAGAACATTTCAGTGGTCTGAACAGCGTCCATTCCCATGAGGTTTGGATAAATACAGCTGTAGTTAGGACAGTGGGAGGTTGGGATTAGTTTGTGATTGCAGTGTCAAAGGTTGATAGAAGAGGTTTGTGTTAGTACAAGTTTGAAGATGGAGGCGAATGGGTTGATGGAAGAGGAATGTAGCTAGTCATCATTATCTGACTTCCCATCTATCTTTCTTTCAGTACTCCTTCAGCTAAGGCTTGATCTATTAAAATTACAGTCTGCATGTAAATAGCAGCTGTTTATATATGATGTTATTGTTTTAGACATTTACTCCTCATTTCAAAAAAGATTGGTTGAAAAATGTGCCTTTGCTATAGATTAAAATCAGTCTACATGACTTGCATTTCTTTTAATGACCATTCATGTGAAAGGTTTGCCAGTGTTGAGAGTAGAACAGAGTGAAAATCAGCTATCAATAAATAGTCATTAAGAAGGAGACGAGACTACCAGTTCCTTTAAGCACCCTGGGCAAACTGATAGCTTATTGATTGAATGACATCTTTTCATCTAGTGAAAGGTCAGGATCGTTATCATCATGGTCCAAATGTTAACCTTTACTGTTGCCTGTAGTGATGGTGATAATTTAGGTTTTTTTAGTGAAATATCTCGACAACCAATGGATGGATTGGCACAACGTTTTGTACATTTCCCAGACAACTTATTCAATGACGTTGGTGATCCCCTGACTTTTCTTCTAGCGCCACCATGAGGTTGACATTTTTTTTAGTTTTGAGTGAAATGTTACCATACTATTGGAAGGATTGCCATGAAATTTAGTACAGACAATCATGTCCCCACTGGATACATTTTACAGCAGAACAGATAGCACATACAAGGACATACAGGACTTGGTCCAAATCACACTTTAAGGCCAATTATGATATGAATGATGATATGAATAAACAGGTCAGTGTTAGAATGGGGAGTGCATGCTTTCTGTAGCAGTCACTCCACACCTCAGAACAGAACAGTAGTGTAGTAATTCCTCCCAGTCCCCACTGTAGCAGTAGGAAACCTCAGCCTGTACATGAATGAACCGTGAATTATGTTTGGCTGAGGACAGCGGGGCCAATATGGCCGATGAACGAGATACCAAAACATCCTTTGTTGAGTCAAAAGCCAGTGGCAGCAAGGTAAAGTGAGTTGCTCTACTATTCTCTGGTCACCTGATGTGACCTGTGCAAAAAAAGCCCTTTGGAATAACAGTCTGTGCAGCAGCTGAAGTTGGACTGTGTAATGCTTTCAGTAGTAGATCAGACAACAGACACTGTAAAAATGCAAATTAAGCATACATTTAACCTTTTCTGAAAAATTTCACCAGGAGTGTCAAGAGTGTTGTCTTGCTGGAGAGGTGATTTAAGAGTTTGGGTTGGCAAGGCAACACCATTTCTTAAAATTGGGCAAGAGATCAAGGGAAGACAGATTTAAAGTAGGGATATAATTCCTTCTGCAGACGCTCTGACACGCTACTTTCTGCTGGCCTTCATTCGGTATTAGAAAGCAGAGTCTTCTCACAGTGTCTATTTGGTTTTCAAGGTGAACTCTTGGAAACTGTATAGATAATTTGGTAACACTTTACTTGAAGGTATCTACATAAGAGTGACATGACACTGTCATGAACACATGACACTGTCATGACACAGTTATGACACATAAATTCTAACCCTAACCATAACTTATGACAAAAACCAAATGACACTTACTAAAAGAAGCATTATGTCATAAACGTTTGTGATAATGTTTATGACACGTTCATGATGGTGTCACGTCACTCTTATGTAGATACCTTCAAGTAAAGTGTAACCGATAATTCTTAAACAGAAAGCCTCCTTTTCTCATTAACCTATGTCTACACATAAAACCTAAAACAACCCCCCACTCTCATGTCTGTACGGTAATCATAGACTGTATAATATCAATGGACAGAGCAGGTGTGACGTCACCCATTGGTTTGTGGAGATCTGCTATGAGTCGTTGAATTTGCCGTTACGGGCGCAGCCATCCTGGTTGCGGATGTGACGATTTTAGACGAGAGGGAGGAGTGAGGGAGGAGCCCTTACACTCCCTGCTTTATCGGCAATTTTAAAAAAAATTGAACATCATACTGTATTGCAGAAGACTTAAAACTAGCGATTGAGACCATAAACTCACTATGAAAATGTTTACTGAGGTAATAAATCAAGTGAGAAGTCGGTCACTTTCCCATAGACTTCTACAGAAACCGACCTCCTTTTGCAATCGCACGTCTCACCCCCTGCTGGAATTCAGATAGAATGCAGGTTTAAGGCACTTACGCATTTGCAGCACTTCGCCGAACAGGATGCTTTTTCCATTAAAGGTGCTCTAAGCGATGTCACACGTTTTTTAGGCTACAACATTTCATCATACATACAGCAAACATCTCCTCACTATCTGCTAGCTGCCTGTCCCCTGAACACACTGTAAAAAAAAACGCGAGCTAGTCTCGTTTTATTTGAAAATACTTCGAACGTCAACAAGAAGTAACGTCACCCAACATCGCTTAGAGCACCTTTAACATTATACAGTCTTTGACGGTAATTGAAACTAAATGAAACTGCAGCTTGTAGCTGGTTAGCTTATTTTAACATAAAGACTGGCCAAGAAATAGACCAGCCCATAACTTGTTGTACAGAATAAACAAACTTGATATATCATGATAATTAGGGAGCTTTAGAAGTGCTGGTAGGCAGATTTTGATACAGGCTACTGCCTCCAACTACATATCCACTTTACAGATATCTAATTCTCGACAAGAAAATTAATAAGCTTATTGCCCCAAAATGTCAAACTATTACTTTAAATATCACGAAACATGACTATCCTGTTCATTTGACATATACAAGTTGGTACGAGTTATGTACCTAACAGCGCTGCTTCTTAGTCCCACCTTTTCTTTCTTTTTCTCTTTCTTTTTAGTGTCAAATCATGCTGTGCTGCCAGACATGATTTAGTGTTTCTGATTATAACAGCCTATAAAAATGGGTTTTCCAAGCGGAAGGCATTCTGGTGTGAGCTGGAACAGGTCTGTGATGACAGCAGCACTTGTTGTTCCAGTAGATTTCCTCTGCTGTGGCACATCAACTTACTTAACAGCATTTATTACAGGCTGACGTTGCTCTTGATCGAATATTTTCTTAAATTAACTTTCAGCCACTTGGGGAAAAAGTCTCTGTTGGCACACACACACACAGACACAGAAGTTACTAATTTCCCTTCGACTGAAGTCACAGATCTTTTAAAAGCCGTTTAGTTGTATAGAGCATCACACTTCTTGTCATTTATGAACTTTTGCTGTTAACTTTCAGCTAAAACAAGCCAACTCTTTATTGTTGTGTATTTGTATTAACTTTGGCTATTTTAAGTCTGCTACAATGTGTTGAACAATGCACAAGCCTCCTGTTGAGTGTAGGAGGAACACTGGAAGTGCATTACATGGCAACCTTGTGAAAGCCCCCGGTCTTGCAGCAGTAGCTTACCATAGAAGGAGAATATGCCACTGTGCCGTTTCCTCCCCTCGGTGACTAGAGCAGGAAGTGACCACACTGAACACGCCTATTTGGCAGGGTGTGCTGGTGACTGATTTCCTGTCTGTTACCCTTGAAGACCAAGAAAGGCAGTCCAGCAGGGCTCCATTAAAGCCAATTAGCGAGGATGCATTCTAAAACTGCATCAGAAGCCAACTCCAACCCACCAAATGTCACTAATTATGGTGCTTTTTTAAAGCTGAAATTACAGGAGCGGGGTGCTGTTTCTGTGTGCTTTAGGAACTGCATCGTCATCGAACTCGTTTTTTGTAGAGCAGGGTTACTGAGGTTATGAGAAGGGACGTGCGGCTGTAGCCACCACAGACTAGTAACGTGGGGTTTGTTTTCTAGTCAGCCCACCAAATTATAAATCTCTCAGCTTGGGGTATGTTTGGGGTTTCTGGTTGGGGATTTTTCCCCTGGCAGAAGTCCACATGGCAGTTTTTCCTTGTCACACACCAGTTAACATAAGCAGCATGTATTTAATGCCCACATAATACAAAAGTCAAAACAAGGCCCCAAACTGTCCAAACAAAATGCCCAGACCTCATATACACAACTCCAGAATATGGGAATGAATGAACTGGCCTCTGTTGTAATGTTTGTTTCTGACCATGCCAATGCCAAAGCAGACTGTGAATCTTACTATCAAATGTTCTAACCTTTCCAGGCTGCTGATAGTGTAGAGCCCAGTCCAAACCCGAGCCACAGCCCAGCCTCCTGGAGGCGGCAGCTACCCAGCAGCGACTCTCACCACCTGGGGAGCTCTTATGACCGGGCATCCAAGACAGCAGGGGCCTCCTCTAGAGGGGATCTGTGGTCCAGTCGGGGTCAGGGGTCAGGGGCCAGAGCGGAGGGGAGGAGTGGAGCGGGGGGCAGACCGTGGAGCCATCGCCACTCTGAGCATCATTAGACCAGCTGGGTCTGAGCAGGATTTCTACAGCAAGAGGACAGGTAGGAGAGGGCAGGACCTTTTCTTTTCTTTTCACTCACTCTGAAACTCAACCATTAAGGGAAACAGATGTTAATTACCCCTGTTGCAATGATGTCACATCTCTTAAGGGGGTTTTAAATTTAAATTGCAAATTAAATTTGCAATATTAAGCTGAACCAACACTGCTGTAGCACATTTAGCTGCGCTGGGTTTAGCACATCCATCATGGTGGTTTAATAAGTAAGCCCCAGCTTCACTGCATGTAACAGTAACCCTGCTGAGGCGTCTCTGAGCAAGGCAATTCCAGATGAACTGTACTGTAGCTAGGAACCTGCAAGTGAAAAGGAAATCCTGTATTGTTCGTAATTCTGAATATTTTCCTCAGCAGTTCCCTGGGAAGAACTTTGTACTTCAGCACTAATTAGGAGACATTTTAAGTTTTCTTGAAAGAGAGCTCATTTTTAATATTCAATGATTATTAATTTCTTTTTTTATACTTTTATTCTTCATACATGTTGACTTTTATACTAAGAAATTCCAAATGTTTACATGTTCAGCTGATCTGCTGTGCGCTGAGTAGAAGACTGGAAATTAATTTCAATTGGAAGTGAACCAACTGAACAATGTCTCTATTTTCCCTATAGTTAGTACCAAATTACCTTGTTCTTTCTGGCAAACTTTCTAGGAAATTATTTGGAAATTACAGACCAATCATGTGTCATGTAGATGAATAGTTGTGTTGAAAGAAGAAGAATTAAGCAAGCTCTTTCTCTTCATTTTTTTTTTCTCAACAGCACTCCATTAAGCTCTCAATGGCACAAGGAAGGCCAAACATCAATCTCCCATCAACTACTGGCTTCTACCATCTCCAAAAGTCAACATATACAGCTTTTATAGCAAGCAAAGCAAAGAAAAATAGCAGTTTTAGCCATATAGAACAACAAACCACAGACCTGACATCGCTACTCTGACGCTAAATGTACGCTGAGATGTGAACAGCTCTTCCTATCCAGACGTTTCTCCGGACGTTTCTCTGTCCCAAAGAGGCTCAATGTTGCCTCACCAGCCCATGTATCCTCTTCTGCTTCTCGTGTTGGATGTATTATAGTGTAATCCCGAAACTTGACAAGGGAGAGGTTGGCATGCTGGGGACGGCTGGGGATTTTTCTGCGTGCCAGAGGGTTTAAAGAGGGTGAGAGGAAGGACTCAAACGTTGAGAATGCCTTTCTCAGAGGACCATTACAGTGACCTCAATGGATATATATCGCTTCTACGTCAGAATTTCAACCTTTCTCCATCACTGAAAAAAACAACCCAATATTCAATCAACAGCAGTGCAATGTTTAAGATGCATTTTCGTCTCACAGGGCTGGATCTTCATGCAGAATTCTTCACAAACTAAAGGATCTTTTACCTTTTTAATGTGACCAAAAACGGGAAGCGAACCCATCTATGCTGACTCGTACCATGATATTTACTTTTGCTTTGAAGGCCATATGTGCTTTTTTCAGATTTTCTCACACATAAATAAACACACAAAACCATACAAACACATGCTCATTTTTAACTTTTGATTCATTTTTAAGCTGTGTCACCACTTTCTGGCATGCAGCCTCAAACTGGATTTAATTTGGGGTCTTAGATGTTGAGCGAACATTTGCATGTTTCTAAGTCTTAAAAAAAGAAGAGCACTTGAAAGATTGTGACTCAGCATGCACTCTGCTTAAATGATTGCTGGTTGGCTGCATTTAAGGAGCACCAACACACCGGGACCTTATTTATGCTTCTTGCCATTTTCACCAGTTATTTTGATTCTTTGTAATTCGCTTCCTGTTCTGCATTATCCTTTTCCTTTCTGCTCAACCATATCAAAACAAAAAACATAGTTTGCACGCAATAAAATGCAATGCACATGTAGAAAAAACAAATAATTCTTTTTGAGGGGAGTGAGGGGGGGCATTGTTTATAACCTCATCCATGCTATAATTTCCATGGTGCTTTATTTTACAGCTCTTACAATTGTCCTCATTCATGTATTTTGACGGAGCCATAGCAACATGAGTTTCTGTTTTAACTGAACATTGGACTTGATATTACCAGCAAACCTGGCCTGGTGAGGCGGACATTTTTTTTTCAGTGCTGCTGTAAATACTGTGTACATACGAGCCAGTCATTGGAAGACACAAGACTCCCAAACACAAGTTACTGACAGCTTGTATGTGACTGGGTTCGCCGTGCGAATCGTCCCAGCTTATTTCCATTTCTTATTTCTATAGAGGTGTACTATTTTGTTACATCATAAAATATCAATTTGTGGTTGGTATTTTTGGAACAATCTCTCATTGGAGGGTGCCACTGCAGCAATGGGGGTGCCATAGAAACCAGTTTAGTAGTGACTAGTAATTGAAGTAAGGTGTTTTCATTGAGGTAAATGGTGCAAATATGGATGGAGATGAGAATGACCAATTGCTTGATGCACCAATCCAACAACAACTGCATTCTTTAGTTTATCTGAGAAGATCATGTAACCATAACTGTGACAACTTGGGACACATGAAATCTGTTAAAGAACTTGGGACTTTTAAAGCTCCATCTGGTTCCTCTGCTGTTTTGGATTTTAATGCTGTGTTGTGTCAGACCCTGCTGGGGATGGCCTGTTTCAGTCAGTGCATTTCTTAGTTCTCCAGTATTCTACCAGCCGCCATCTAGCTGTAATATTTATTAGTCTCCATACATGTACAGCTTCTTTTATTGTGAAGAGGTTTGCTGGGTGGCAGGAGCCCAGTATGTCACAGCTTTGTCACTTTACTGTTTATGCAAGCAGGAGATTATATGCAATCAATAAACTGTCGCCCCATGCATTGTTAGTAATCATGCTGTACATACAGATCGGTGATAACTTTCAAACTAAAATGTTTGTTTACGTTCAGAATGCACATGTTCAAAATGTTCGTATCCATTACTTTTAGCCAGAAAAAATCGACAAAATGTTCATCTGTGCCTTGAGATCATGTAAGGGAGGTAGATTTCCCCAACAAATTTAGACTTGCACCATATTCTTATTCTCGCTGTGCATATAAATGACATGCAATTCTTATCGTGAGGTTCGTTTTTTTTTTTTTACTTTATTTGTTCTCCTTTAGGTGATCGTTGTATGGAACATCGTAAAAGTATTTTGGTTTAAGCGTGAAAAGAGGTTCTCGGAGGGAACTCCTCCCTGAGGGATGTCAAAGCAAGGTTCCCTGAGAAAAAGCTTCTTTTTTTTTTTACCCCAACTTCAAACTACCCCTTTAAAGAATATAGACCGCACTGCCCAAAATCTATGTCCTTTGGATTTGTCTGTCAGAGTCGCAGGGTGCAGCGCAGCCTCAGAAAGGATTGCCATGTGGCCTTTTCATGGCCACTGCTGGCTTTATGATGGAGCAAAAACAGACCAGACATACTGTTCAGAGCTCTTAGTGCACATGCCAAGACTTGATGATCATATAGTCTTTATATGCTTTCTCTGTTACTGTTTCTACTACCACTCACACATTACCAAAAGGGAATGCCATCTTTTCCCCAATCTCTCATCTTTTCAACCGATTCCAGTTTTCCTTTTAGTGTTTTAGAGAAGTCAAGTGTCCCTCCTTCCTCCTCTGTTTCTGTGCATCTTTCTTGGATTCACATTTCCAAAAGGGAAAGCCGAGTCCTAAGAAGTGGTGATATGTGTTGTTAGTTCAGAGGGTTGTTTTATTGAAGGCCAAAGGCCTGTCACCAGATTGTGATTGGCAGCTCCCTGGGTAGCTGGAAGATCAGAGGTCAGGGCTGCATCTTATCCTGTCTCTTCGTCTTGACTCAGGGCTTCTAAATACAGGAGAGAGGAAGACCGGCAGCTTGGCAGTGATATACACTCAAGGATAATTAAAGCAGACGAAGGTATCGAATGTCCAGTTCAGCCTGCCCTCATGCTGCCGGAGATAGACGTGGTGTGGTCATTCATCGGTGTGTGTTGTTATTAATATGTCAGTGAGGGCTCACGTTTTAAAGCTGGCCATGTGAACTGGTGTGTTGTAAGCTGCTGTAGATCCCCAAGTAAGAAGTTGCTGACTGATAAATGTGCACGTGTAGGGCCGGAGATTGTTTATTTTTTTATTTTTTTAAACAGATCACTGTGGGTCAGGATTACTGTATATAGCAACTCAGTGATGCAAGTGCTAACATGAATGCCCTCCTCAACCTTTATCCTGCCTTACTTCCCCCATGTGTCACCTGTTTCCCTCCACTCAATAAATAATAGTCTGCCATGCAGACAATCCTCCAGTTTCACCAGTCCTTACTGCATTCTGTGCAACCTCTATCATTTGTCTAGTTTCACTTTCTTTCATTCTTTAACCTTTCTTACCTTCTGGTCTTAAACCTGTCTTTCACCCTGAAGAGAGCATTTGAGTCTGGGGTCCCAGGAAGGGCCCAGCTGTCGGAAACTGTATGTTTTATGACGCGTTGGAGGGTTTTCCTCCTGGAGACCGGCTTCAAAGAAAGCAGGGCTTTTTAAAGTGCAAAGATGAAACTCCATCCTCTGCTATGCATGATGCCTTTCTTCCTTACAAGGCCCCAAAGTACACTAACACCGACTGTACATCCACTCTGTCCACTGAAGCCTAGCTGGAATCTGTGTGCCAGGATGAATACCAGCTTCTACCTATATGAGTTTTGGGCTACATGCCTCTTGCATATCATAGCTCTTATTCGTTGCTTCCAGTGACGAGAGCTTGTATAGTGTTGACATGGTGGAATGTACAGACTGGTCATCTGGGACTCAAGTGAAGACTTTACAGGTTTCAAGATTTCTATGGTTTTTGTGGCGCTATAAAGACACCGCTGGGGGCTGTTTCCAAGGTTTTGTCGGTTCCTCTGCTCCCTGAATGATGGCAGTTTTGCAGAACATTTATTGAATGAGAGAATCTGTATGAAAGCTGCTGCTGCTGCTGCTGGAGCAAAAATATTTAGGACATGGCTGCGAATGATACAAAAGCAAATTCCTACAAGGACATAAGGTGGTTAAGCAGTAGAGAGAAAAGCGGCTGCTTCCGCTTTCCTGCTCAAATAATAACTAAAGCGTTAGCAGAAATCCTCTTAAGCTCTGGTGGTGTATGTATAAACATCCGTTATTTACAAGTCATTGTTTTTTCCCTTTTTATAAAGTAGACTAGAATGTACTTAGTAGAGATTAGAGTGGCAATGCAGAAATGGCTCTCAGGCAGCGAGCAGGCCCTTGTCCTCAAAGGCCTCCATTGTAAAGCCAGGGTCATGGTGTCATTGGGTGGCGTAGGCTGTAATCTGCACTTAACCAGCACTTAACTTTAAGACCTCAAACGACTAATGCCCCCTTAGTCAAAAAGTTTCCTCTGTTGTGTCCCAGAATTGTACTTTAACTCTGTTTTAGTAGCCCTTTGCTGAATGTATCACAGACAGATTTGTGTTTTTGCACCAGCAGAGTATTTAAGAATCATCTCACAAGTTAAAGACAGGAAATTGGCATGCACTCAGTGGACGAATCATGTTTGAACATATCTTTTGAGGTATGGCACTCTGCTATGCCTGCATCTCAGCCTTCTAACATTGTGCCAAAATCATTCCACAGTATTTCCAGTTTACAGTTAGAGACAGTGCTAATGCTTCCCCAGATGGTCACCCTGTCTCTAAAATACTGAAATTAAGGGGAAATATTCAATTTGAGGGTTTTCCTTTTTTTTGTTTTCTGCTTAATTGTTTTTATTTCTTTGTTAAACAAAAGATGTCTTATTTTGGAAACTATATCGGATAGATTTTATTTAAGGAATCTCTTGTAATTTTGTAAAGTGGGCCTTATTATTGAAATATATTAAGTATTTGCAAGATAATGTATCTAACTCATTGTAATTACACTCCTGGAGAGTACTTCTTCCTGTATTTTGTGTTTGTTATTTTAATGCAAGACATTTCTCACGACCTGGAGCTATGATGACACACCACGGATCAGAGAGAGAGCGAGAAGCCAGAGTTGTGTCATAGTCATTGAAGAATGAGAGCCATGTGCGTTTTATCAGAGCTGAGCAGGTTCCCGACGCTGAGTGGTTCACCATGTGTCATCCCGTTGTTATCGGGGACCATTCAGTGCTCCGGCCTCCACGCTGCTCTGTTCTCCCTCGCTCATAAATTCAGGGTTCGTACATCTTCTGTGCTGTATTTGTAAGTGCTGCCAAAGAAAGAAGCGTGCAGGCCCCAGACACACGTGTATATATATATAAACACACACAAATCATCTGATATGAATTTAAAAAGCAACATATAACTGGATCTCATCTCTTACACACATACATGCACAAATACAAGAATTCCAGGCCTGTACAATCAACAGTTGTTATTGCTGAGTGTTTGAGTTAGTTTTGTGTGCAGAAGGAGACAGAGGTGTCAAACAAAACTATATGTAATGAAATCAGATCAAAAGGGTTTTATGATTTAATATTGCTTCTCAGTTTGTCAGCAATGCCAAGTGGACTGTGTGGGGAGTTTTATTTTCTGTTTTAGACTTAATACATTGTGCATGTTTTAACCGTACTGTGGCTGGCGCACTCTGCATGTAGGTCTCTTGAAGCTGCCAACTGTACAGCAAACCATATGTATTCCAATAAAAATAAAAACCAACCTGTTTGTAACACGTCTCCATGTTGGAACCTGTGTCAGTATGCGTGTGTGTAGCTGATTGTGCGTAAAACTCAACCATGTAAGTTGCTTCATGCTTTTTACTGAACAAGCTCAGCAAGTTTTGATTTCATAGCGGTACACCCTCTGTGTGTGTGTGTGTGTGTGTGGGGGGGGGGGGGGGTGGTTTTGAACAGAGCAAGGAGATCAGCAGCTGACGGTATGCAAAAATAAGCAGGCAGACAAATGAGGCAAATTTGGTCAGGTACAAAGAGGAAAACCACAAGCTGTTGTGGAATGCAAAGTCAGCATGCACAACTTTCTCTTAAACAGCTCTGCCTCACTTTGTGAAAGCCAGCACTTCTGTTCCTGTGACTGTAGGTTGCTTTAAATCATCTAATCTACACAATCTAGTCTGGTGTATTGGACTTTTAATGTGAAAATAACCAACCTCTGATTCTTAAGTTATTTTATTACAACATTTTCACCACAAGCTGCCTAGTTTCTAATTTCCATCATTGCGCAGAATAGTTTTGTACAACTCCAGAGAACAAGCCTGAACGTGTTGAATTCAGCTGCATGGCCTTTATGTGTAGGTGGAGAGTTCTAGAGCAAAGGATCAACATGTTCTGGTTGAGAACAAGTGACTCCTGGTGTTCAGCTGCTTCAGCTAACAGTAGCCTCAAAATGACCAGAATGCAATATTCTGGTCTATTGAGGCTACTGTTGGTACACCCCCTGCTCTGGGATTTGAAAATGACAGCTTTACACTAATAATCCCAATGATATCAAACTGTATATTACACACATTTATTATCAACTATACTACTCCTGATACAAGACCCCATTGACATTTTGGCATGTCACAGCAGGAAAAGCAAAAGAAGAAAAGAAAAGACTGGTGAATTTGAGTTTGCTGCTTCAGTCTCAGGCTCCTGACATTATGCATGCTTGAATAGGAGTAGGACAAAGCCATCGTTAACGTTATCAGTAACAGCCGTGCTTTACCTACAATGACCAGTTAAAATGTCAAATGCTGTGGAAAAAAGGCCCATTTTGAGTCACAAATGATTGCAGTGTCAAGGCTTCTTTCAGAGTAAAGAGTAGAAGCACAAGAAAAAAATCACTCGTCATGAGAGTTCACCATTTAGTTGAGAGAATCAAAAGTAGGCCCTGGTTTGTTTGTGGGGTGTCATGAGTCAAATGGTTGAGAGGCAGGGGTTAACACTGTCTCCTGCTTGTGTGGTTTAATCTGTCCCAAGTTCAGATGCAGGGAGGTGCTAGACTAACACACCGGTGCCTGTTTAGACCCTGGTACTCCTGAGCCTCAGCACCGATGCCTGACCTGAATTAGTGGTGTGAAGTCAACCATGGAAATGACTCAGTGGTACTGCAGGCGAGTGGAGGAAGATGGAGGAGTGAGAGTGAGAAAGAGGAGGCCTCACTGCCTAGAACAGGTGTCACTGGAAAGACTGAGGAGGATGTTGAATGTGAGAACACATACAAAGGGTCGCTGAGGTCGAGCCTGCAGCTTTGAACTAACTTTAGAAGTGACACTAGCTTGAGTATTGTGCATATGGAATTTGATTTAATTTAGAAAACTGATTGTCAACAATACACAAGTCTACAGCCATGTGCATGGTTCAAAATTAACTTTTTCATCCACCAGCCAAACTAAATAGATTATATATTTATTTTGCCAGCATTTGGCTAGTAGATGGTGCTAATTTTGAACCCTGCATGTTAGTGACTCTGAGGCTGTATTTGCTAACATCAGCATGCAAACATTTGCACAGTGTCAACAGCAACATGCTGATGTTATGCAGGTAAAATGTTGACTGTGCTCGCAATCATAGTTTAGCGTTTTAGCATGTTAACAATGGCTAAATAGCACACACAAAGTACAGCTGAGGCTAATGGGACTGTCATTAGTTTTGTGGGTTTTTAGTCATAAACAGCAGGTATTGGACACATACATTTTAAGCTGATGGTGGCCTGCCTGTACAAACTCATGACAATCAAACAGCTATAGATATTTCAGTCTGGACCAACATTACTATCCATAAAGCCATGAAGCTAGAATGGCTAAAATGTTGTAGCCTACTGACATTAAATGAAACCAAAACGTAATCTCTGGATTTATTTTATATTTGATTATAATGGATTATGTCCAAAAATACTTGAAAAAGCATGTGGGAGGTGTTAGCACCTGTGTTGGTGTACATTCCACCACACACCTATGAATCACGAGATGTGCTCAGACACGCTGTGGTCTCTCATCCAAAGGACTCCAATAACATTCTACTTCTCTGCCTCTATCAAGTAATCAGTTGATGTGGGCTTAGGCTATTATGAAAAATAACCTCACTAGTCAACAGTTACACATTGCTCTGAGCCCATGGTTTACCAGGGAGGTGAAAATACCCGAGTGCTGCAGTCCAAAACCTCAGCTCAAATTACTGTTGTTACATCAAACATCTCCTTTGGTCACGATAATAATAACAACCGCATCTCTGGGGGAAAACAAGGCCTGTGGCACTCGAGAGTGCATGGAAACAGAGGGGCACAGAGCCCTGAAATACAACTCCACAGAAAAGCTCATAACTCATGGTTGACCATTTTTAATCTCCCCCCTCATTCGTAAGATCCCCCACTATGTGGAGCTGCGGCCAGGGACCCTCAACTCTCGCACACACACACGGAAGCAGCCAGACCTGCAATGAAGGAGGGTCAAAGCAGATGCAGCCATGTTACTTTTGTACATGCATGTACAAAATAAACTACACATTTGCAGGTGATAGGGCAGGAAGCACTTTGTTCTGGGTTTAAAAACCTTCAGAATTAGACTGCATACACACATCACATCACTTTCAAGAAGAACACGCTGATTTCAAGATACAATTTCTGTCTTCTTTTAATAACAAAACAACTGACAATATAAAAAAAAGTATGTGGTGACAACCATAATAAAATACTTGAACTGCTATGTCAACAAAAACATTCACAATTCTTTCAACATATCTGCTTTTAACCTTTAATACAAACTATGTTCACTACACTCTGCAACCTAAATCATAGAAAGAAAATGTAGGAGGCATACAGCTAGAGTACATAGCAATGTTTTAAGAATTAACACAACCAGCACAAGGCTTTGAGATTGAAACTGCTACGAGGTTGGTCATCTGTTTTATATGATATCTGGCTCTAGGTTCTGTGTACAGTAAGGATTTAGACAAGAGCATATAAATATATGTTGGGTTTTGCAGACATGCTCCACAAATTAAATACATATAATGCCATGCTTCTGTTTTTAAGACTGTGAAATCACACATTTCTAAAGATGAGTTATATTACATTACTATGTAACACAATTGGGATTTATTCTTTAGCATAGCCCAGTCTTTGTAGCAGGTTACATCTGTCTCAATATTTAGCTGGAAATGTGAACAGTCACTAGCTTTCCAAAATAAGTCTGAGGAACTGAAATGCTCCAGTTAAGGAAACTCAATTTCACATCATACCTAAAGCCAGAAAATAAAATTCTGTGTCAGTACTTGCATAAAGGCAATGATGCAAAAAGTGTTGTCAGGGACTTCCAAGACCTTTCACGTACATAAATATCAACAGTTTGTGGGTAAACTTTTGTATTTTCTTATTAACTGCTATAGTTGGTCCCGCGGTCCTGAGTTGGCAGGAACTGGGAGGGGCAATTTCAGACGCTGGGAGTGGGCTGAGCCTGCTGAGGGTTGCTGGCAGCTGTGGGAGTGGCCTGTCGGGGAAGTGTGTACATGGCACCCAGGAACTGATCTGCAATACGTCCGGCCTCGCGGAGCCCGCTGAGCAGGGCGCCGTGAACTGTAGCGGGGTAATTCCTGATCGTGTGCTCCCCCGAGAAGAAGAGACGAGGGACAGGCTAAGAGGAAAAAAAGAATAACCACATTGAGATCAATGCTGGATTGTCCCAACATAATAAGGAATTATAAGAAAGTAGGGGATTGGTGAGAGAAGAAAAAGTGTGGTAGTAAACTGCCAGAACTCATCAGCCAACACATAAATATGACTAAATCGGCATGTCAACATCAAAACAGCCAAAAAGACATCTGTGTGGAGAATAAACAGCTCTGCTTTGGTTTGGTTGAGTGTTGGGCAGGCTGGGATGCCTTCTCTTCCTCACTTTCTCACACACACACATATATATAAACTGACACTCACACAAACTCAACACTAAGGAACGTGTAGTGTGTGTGTGTAGTGCGTGCATGTGTGCGCTTACCTGTGAGGCTCCCGGTATAGCAGGGCCAGGTGTGATGGGTTGTGCCATAAGGTCATAGTCGTTACCCGAAGAACCTGCTGCGACGTACGAGTAGGAGCCCCGGGCCCAGGGGTCTGCACGCCAACGAGTGACCACAGTTTCCTTTGGCTGCCATGACGACAAACAACACATACTTCTTAGGAGTTTCCATGATGATATTAGAGGGACCTGTAAACAGCTGGATGGAACAGTTCCAACGCTGGCCTCCATGCATATGATTTTATCCCATTTGAAACCATAAGCAAATGATTTATAATGACTGGTGGTTTGGATACGACTCCACTTGTAAGTGCCTTTCACATGTGCTCGCTGCGTAAAGTTGTGCTGGTTATGGGGGTCCATTTTAGAAACAGATTTGACATTCCACTCAAAGTAGTGGGGGGGGAAAAAAAACAGAAAACACTGATGATGGAGCTTAAAAAATATAACCAACCACTAGTTTGCTGTAAACAACAAACGTGATGAAGTTGTAATTGAACAAAACTCTTGAATTATGTAGACATCGGGTTTAAGAAGATAAACAATTTGGCATGTGGACTTGTTTTCAAGTTAAAGAATAACTCAAAGCAAAAGGTCAAGGCAAAAAAAAAAGACAAAACTTGACAAATGTCACAGTGAACATTGATGGATTGGAAATAAGTCACAGGTGATGCACAAACATGTACCTGTGGTACAGCGCTGCTTCCGAATATTCCTTTGAGAATGGCCAGGCAGCGTCCCACAATCACGTCATCACTGATGTTCTCCATGATGCCAGCGGCCTCACCAGCCATCAGAGCGAGCAGGATCGGGGCTATCAAGAGAAAAAGGCACAATTTGTTTTATATGGATGCGAAGCAGAGAGGAAAATCTCTCAATACCACATCAATCTGCAGTGTGAAACTAAAAAGGATCTCGTGTCACCTTTGTAGAGGTTCCAGAAGAGGAAGAGTTCGCCCCGACTTGCCGTGGTGGAGCCGACATGACCAAACAGGTTGACGCTGGGATCCCAGAACACTCGGTCAAAACACAACACCACCTTCAAACAGGGAGGAGCGCAACATACAAACAGTCACACAACAATCAAAGTGCTCATTTTAATCAACAGCTCAATGGCATGTGAAGCACATCTCAGGTTCAGTACATTGACTTCATGGTTATGCATATATGGATGGTAGAGCGCCCTCTGCTGGATACACAGCATTAGTAACAGCTCAGATTGCATAATAATGCAGTATTCTCCTCTGTGCTGCAGTAGAATTAGGAGATAAAGTACTCTGCTGCAGATGATGCTCAGCAGCAGAGAGAGAGAGCTGGTGGGTCAGGAGTGACGCAGGATGAGCACTCCCACATGATCCGCTTACAAACACACTGGCAAAAAAAGCACCTTTCACTCGCACGCCATCAGGCTCCGACTGCCCCTCCACATTAGACACTGCCCATGCCACCCTTTGATTCCCACTCCCCATCCTCCGTCTGAGCCCAGATGTAAACCAGGATAAAGCAGTATCACCTAGGCAGATTAGAGGAAGGAGGGAATTCCTTCTGTCTGAATGACTGTCTCTGTGCGAATACCTGTTGTAATTTTTCTGGGGAAGGAAGGAACGAACAGGAAGGAGTTCACGCTGGTTGCTGCTGACTTATCAATTATTAACCCTAATGGATAATGATATATGAACCTGCAAGGAGGAAAAAAAAAAAAAAAAAAAAACATTCAAATCTCTGGCCTCCCACTGAAATGTCAGACTACTCAGGGCTGTCTTCACTATGGAGCTGCAAAGATGAATCGATTAGTTGTCAACTATTAAATTAAATCGCCAACTATTCTGATAATCGATTAATTGGTTTGAGTCATTTTGTTATGAAGAAGAAAAAAAAGTGTAGTAGAAATTCTCTGATTTCACCTTCTTAAATGTGAATATTTTCTGGTTTCTTTAGTACTCTATTACAGTAAGCTGAATACCTTTGAGTTGTGGACAAAACAAGACATTTGAGAACGTCGTTCTATATTCTAGAACGTCGTTCTATATTGGGCAATGGTTAACACTGACCGACTTTCACCCATTTTTCTGACATTTTATAGACCAAGCAAATAATCGTCAGATTATTCGACAATGAAAATAATTGTTAGTTGCAGCCCTACTTCACTATATCAAACATGTTCAGGTTTTGCAACTAAAATATGGACAAATCAGAATGAGGTTAGGGATAGCAGGACAGAAGGAAACAAGGTCTGATAAATGCTTAGCACCATACCTTATTGAGGTTGCCAAAGCCCATCCTCTGTATAGCCGATGTCTTCCACTCAGGCAGCGGGGGAACAAACTGCACAGCAGGGGGTTGCTGCTTCAACACGCCGAGAGGCAAGGTGCACAGCACGGCATCACACTTGTATATGAAGGTCTGGGTTGTGGAGCGAGTGTTGACGGCTATCACCTCACAGCCTAGAGAATAAACAGATGAAGAACATTCATTGTACATCTATATGAAAGAAGAAACTTATTCGTCACATACACATCGTACAGTACAGTGTAGTGTAGTAATATTCAATCTCTGCATTTAACCCATCCTAAGCATTAGGAGCAGTGGACAACCAAACATTCAGCGTCCTTGGGATTCAGTGTCTTGGACACTTTGACATGTGCTGAGGGAAGCCTGGGATCGAACCGCCAATCTTATGGTTGAGGGCTGACCCACTATACCTCTGAGCCACAGCCACCCATGTACATCAATCACAAAATCCATAGTGGAACTTGTGGCCAAAAGTGGCAGAAGACAAACATACCAGAGGCTGTATATCGGACCTGCCGCACTGCTGTGTTTAGTTTGATGTCCAAGCCTTCAGCCAGGGCCACGGGAACACAAGAGTAACCATTCCTTACTGTCAGGTGGCTGCCAGTGAACTCAAAGTCATCATCCTGTGGATAAATGAATAACCTGTCACCCCAGTGGCACAATTATCTACCCACTGTCCTAAAACAGACTGGCATCTCACAGTTAAACCAGCAATAACTTGTTACGCACATGGAATTGTAAGAGGCCTCAGGGTCTTCGCAATGGAAGACCATTGTTAGGACTACACAGTTATGACATTTCAAAATGGGTACATGTATATACCTGATCCCAATGCTTGAGAGAAAGGGTGGAGAGAGGCGTAGCGTTGGCAAACTCCAAGTTGGCAAAGTGCCAGTCGAGGATCTGCCGATCCCTGGATGACAGGTAAACATCACTGTGGGAAAGAAGGGAAGGAAAGAGACATGGTGATGTATACTGACAGCTATTCAGACATCAGAGAGACAGGTTTACTCATGCACAAGCTGAAAATGCCTAACTCAAAACTGTCATTATACACATTTCAATACATTCAATACATTAACTGGAAACAAAAAATAGGCACATTTCCACAGGCATACACAGGTAAACATCTGTGTGGGATGCAGGGCTCCAACATAAAAAATATTTTTTTATTACCATTAAGGACTATTTTCACTGCAGTACATAAGCTAATACTGCTTCAACATAGTCAGTCCAACATACTTAGCCTGGATAGCTTCTGATTAGAACAATTAATAAAAGAAGGCTAATGAACTGATCCAAACCAGACCAACAAGCTGCTGCCGTTCCTATCTATTACTGTTCAAATAAGTGCTTTATGTAGTTATCCATTAATCCGAACCAATCCCAACCCTGGGATGTTTTTGCCTTAGGGTCTCAAACATAGTTTGAATAAATAAAGTTTTACTGAAAAAAATAGAAACACATGTTAAAGATGTAGGCTTGGGCATTTCTAATGACAAAATAGAGCCAACAATTATACTATGTAGTATTTTCACTATTGTCCAGTAATAACATAAATCCCATGGATAGTTTTCCCACTCATAGTAAATTGTGATTTAACCGTTACACAAAAGGATTTTAAGAAAAGATGGCTGAACAGATAGAGACCAGCTCAATTTCATTCTGGCCACTACACCCTCATCCATCCCTACTGGTTAACACACAGTGAATTGTCATGGTGCACTTTAACTAATGTGATACCAAATAAAAGGAGGAGCAACAGCAGTTTAGGAGATATATTGGTTATTGGTTACCTGGGTGGATTTGCCTCCAGCTCCTGCAGCTTCTCCTCCAGCTTGACCTGCATCTCCACCAACTCATCATACTCCTACAAAGAGACAAGGTAGACAGCAAGGAGATGTATAAACATCTACATTTCATCCATGTAGTATCGCTGCTAGAATATGCCGATATAACGAGAATCATTTCATTTTTTAGATTTTATGAGCCTGAATATTTATCTCAATGAAATCTAATGAGCTAAAACTAATGAGAAAATGAATTGAGATGCAAAACTGTTTTGTTACACTTTGAGCTGGTGAAGTATTTAACTAGGTAGGTGTGTGCGTGCGTCCACCCAGAGGGTTTCAGGTCATGCAGAAAGGAAAAGCTGTTTTGACAGAATGGGCTGAGTCAACCTGTTCATCAGTTCACCACAATAGAACCAACTAGAGCAGCAGTACAGAGTCCGGTAATACCTCCTACCATGGCAGGCCCCAGGACACAGCTACACTGAGTCAAGTCTAGAAAACTTTACGTCCCAATGAATGAAGAATGCTGGAAAATATCCTAGCAAAAACATCCTGACACAGCCTTAAAATCGTGGTATATGGTGTGTAGTCACAGACACACACAGACACACTTAAATGCTAATTCCTGTTGTGCTGAAAGTGTGTGTGTACATCTGCAGACATAAAGACAGTCAGACCGTGATTCAAAGCCTTGAAGTGGTTTCTCAGACAGTGGCTGGGTAGCAGACAAATTCAGTTTAGACACCAGCTGTGTTTAAACTAACTAAAACATCCTTTTAAATACACACACAGCAGTAGTGGAAGGGATTTATCTGAAGCAAAAATAAAACGGCAGTGCTCGCTCTAATAATACATCCTACCGAGGCATTAAACCACTTAAACACAGCCTGTCTGGTTAACTTAAAGAGCATGGCACTACACTTCTGTGAGGCATCCTGACCTAGTAGTCCATAAAATATCCATCGTACAAGCTAGTACTTCTGCATAATACTGCTACACATGATTTGATCTTCAGAACAAATACAATGTTTCTATTGTGGTGGTCGACCTTCTGACCTGCACATACACCTAATAATCAACAAAGAAAATCTAATATTGTTTCAAAGTAGTTCAAACTACAGCACCTGAAAACACACACGCATACGTAATGCCCACAACACAACAAACGCATTTGGAAATAGTTAGCTTTTAAACTTAACTGCCTCCACTAGAGTATTCTAAGTCCTAAAGGCTGACTTCAGCCTGGAAGTAATGAAAGCGTCACATAACAGTCTGTTCTAGGCAACAACCAGTCTAGATAACTGCCCACAGCTTGTAAATATTTGTAACTTTCTTCTAGCTTTTTGATGATAACATTTCGCTTTCTTTTATCTGAGACGGCGTTTGAGCTCACTTTGCAGAGCGCTGTGAGGTCACGGTGCTTGCTCTTCACAAGGAACTCAGCTGTGATATCTCTGGGTGGTTTGACTTCGCTGGCCTCTTTATACTGCTGATGGAGCTCCTTCACCCGTTCCTTAGTGGTCACCATCTAAAAAGGGAGAGGGAGGAAAAAAGAGAGGGAGGGGAAGCCGGAAGTCATGAGATGACGGTGGATGCAGATCAGCCGAAATTGAAACCAGTGGTGTTCCAGTCTAAAGCCTGCTTTTCGTATCATAACTTTTAGACTGCCATCAGATCTGTCAGAAATTCACTACAAATATTTGGTTTGCAAGTTAGGTCTTGCGGCACTCTGGGAAATTCTGGCACCACCAACTTGATGGCATTATAAAATGTGATTGGGACTACTCCTGGTCCCCCCAAAAAAACTTAACGTGCGCTCACCTTGTTGAGAAGATCTCGGAGATCTTCCTGAGTCTTTACAATCTTCTTCCAGTGTTCTATCTGCTCATCTTTTACATGCTTCTCCTGAAGCCTACACACACACACACACACAAAATTAGGATTAGAGTGTTTGTGTGTATCTGTATACATCTCTTTTTTGGGTACACATATGCAGAATACATCGGTCACAATCTCCTGTGTGTGAGCTCATGTAGCGTACACCATGTACTCACTGTATGACCACCTCCAGCGCCTGTCCCAGAGAAACAGGTTTGTTGTTCAGGAAGTTAAAGTCCAGCTGGTGACTGAGGAAGGAGGTGGCCTCCAGCAATCTGTTGAACTCTTGCTCCACCATCTCATCTTTTTCTTTTGGCACCTGGACACACACACACACACACACACGATCAATGACAGAAGTGATGGAATATGAAAAAGAAACAGTAGGAAAAGCATGCCAAACTCAACTAAAGCTAAAGACACAAGAAGTGTTATAACTGGTACAGTATGCAGAACTTCACTAGAAAATGTATGATGTTTTGTTTTGATGTCATTTATAGATCCAACTTGAGTCTACTTCTTCTCTTACTGGTACATGAATTGAAGTCACTGATTCACTAATATAAGCAGAAGAAGCATAGGCAAGGAATATATTACGTAAATAAACCAATACATACACTGGTGCACCGTTCACCCTTGAGTAGTTCACCAAACGATTAACATGGAGGAGGTTGAGAAGACAATAGGGGAGAGAAAGAGAACATTAAGTAAACAACTTCAACCTCAAACTGGTTTTCACAAAAGTAAAACAAGTACATTTAATTTGCCTTTTCCTGCAGAGGAGGAAACCAGTTACACATGATGTGGATGCTTCAAGAGCCCTGCTGGCTAGTCTCTACTTCAATAGAAGTGCCCCGAACATGAACCTAAACATCCTACTACTGTTGCTGCCACATGACGGACAGAAAAAAAATGAGAGGGGAAAACACTGTTTATTTCTAATATAATGACATTAGGCTAGATCTGTTTCCTGGTCTGCTCTGCTCTGAAAGGAACTGGAGCTGTTGTTGATGACACGCAACGGTAAGCAGTTAAATGAATCCACCATCCATTGTGTTTTTTTGGCTCATGGAAAGCCAGATCCGTGCCTCAGGACAACAACTATAAACCCAAACACAGAGCACTTCTAGGCCAAGATGGAACTCTTGTGCACAACATCTTCTGTCAAAGGAAATAAACAACACCAGGTCTTAGTTTCAAAAATGTAATCTGGATACACATGTCTAAATGCAGCTGTAGCCAGAGGTTAGCTGTTTGATCATAGCTAAAAAATGTGAGTAGGACTGAAGCAGGTAGACAGTTTTCAGGCATCAGCTGGCTGGAGTAAATAACATGCATGGCCCTGCTGCCATTGACCTCTTACCACCGTTTAGCAACTTCTTGGCTTTCAGTGTAAACCTTAGACTTATGCAAATGACAATCAACAGAAAATGATTTTTTTTTTTTACAACTACTGCAAATATTGAATCACTCATAAGGTAACTCTACTTGTTTGTATAAGAACACCCCCCCCCCAAAGCTTGGCTATGGCAGGATATTGTACAATAGGCAACTCTCTTTAATGATTAAGGAATGTCGCTATACTCACTGCCTGGCCATTGGCTTCATACAGTGGACACAATTTTTTTTTTTTTTACAACTACTGTAAATATTTAATCACTCATAAGGTAACTCTACTTGTTTGTATAAGAACACCCCCCCCAGAGCTTGGCTATGGCAGGATATTGTACAATAGGCAACTCTCTTTAATGATTAAGGAATGTCGCTATACTCACTGCCTGGCCATTGGCTTCATACAGTGGACACTTCTGTTTGATCTTGGCCAGCTCCATGTTAACCTGCTTGCTGATTACTGCCATGGGATTCCCTCCTGAACAAGCACAAACGCACACACAATTGGCAATGACACAGCATAAACATGGACAATAACACCCTCTACAGGTAGACTTGAGTGACTGTAGAATAGTATCTGACTTAAAAGCAACTGCCTCAAAGCGAAGAGTCTATGATGGGCTGCCATGAGAAGACAACTAAAGGTTTATAGGATGCTTTGACTTGTCACTGTTGTGACTGACGTCAGTATTCAAATACAAAAAAAAAAAAAAAAAAAACTGGATCTGAATCTTACCCAGCCCTGTCACCACCATGGCTCCCAGATCAGCAACATAGTTGCCTTTTCTAAATGTGGCCACTCTGCCTCCAACACGGTCCTGCGTGGAAAAAAACATTTAGTATAGAGGGTGGCACTAATCTCACTATGCTATCAGTTATACAAATACAGTAAATGTATTATAATCATACAATGAGTTATACCAATAGTTGGTTACATAAATATACCTGAAATAACATATTGATAGAAACCATGTTGATGACCTACCCTGGCCTCCAATACTGTAACATCCATCCCGAAGCTCTGCAGCTGCCTGGCTGCAGCTAGTCCAGACACACCTCCACCGATGACTATTACCTTCCCAGTCTTCTTAGCTGCAACAACAAGCAGAGAGTACATTACCTGGGTATCCTTACTACTGACCATTCCCAGGTCAGTTTCTCTTGAAATGATTTTGTCTACAAGCAAGAGTAGCTACTAAATCCCAACGTTAGCAAATCAAACCAGATTTAGTTTTTGGGGATATAAATCCAAGATACTTTGCCTTCAGACCAAAGTGAATTGTACCACTGCAATAGATGAAGTGAACTTACTGGGCAAAGGCTTGACCCTCTTGTAAATGCCAAAGTTAATGAGACCATGCCTTTCTAAGTAGCTGTGTATTCTGTGGACCAGCACAGCATCACCTAAAAAGAGAACAAAAGCACACAAATCTCAACTTCTGTATGACTACATTATTCTTAGAAAAGAAAAATAGAATTAAAACGTAGAAAAATAAAATATAAATAAATGTTTATTCACTGTTGTATGGAGCTTCAAGCTGCTGTGCTGTGGCCTCAAAGGTCAGCTGGATTTTAGGGTTGTCCAGCCACAGTTGGAGCTGCACGAGGTTAAAAATAATTAAGACACACGTGTAGGTTTAAAACAATGATCCCATAGTCCTTAGTTTTTTTAACACAAAGGAATGTGTCTACACTGGCACTCACTGTACGGTTGCGGATGTAGAGGAAGACCTTCTGAGTCTGCTGGGGACCGCTGATGATGTCAGGGAAGCAGGCGGCCTCCTGGGATGTCATGCGGTCATGAGGAAGACGGCTCTGGAAAGCAGCTCCTTCTACACCTAAAAATAAAACATATCTATCACTATTCTATTAACAGCATTGAATAGTCATGTATGATCAATTCAAGACCAAAAAAAAAAAAAAAGAGCATTCGTGTGCAATGAACTCCGAAATGTAACCAAACACAGGGTAACTGTGAAAGACCCAGCCTTCATGTTAGTAGAGAAGAATCTCTGCATTCTGGCCTAAAGAAAAGATCAGGCTTTTTATTACACATTTTGAGTTTCATCTCACTGCTTTGATATGATTGATCAAGTTTCAGACTCACCAGATGGCTCCTCTGGTTCACTGTCATTCTCTTCTTCTGGGGGTGGAGGTGGTGGAGGGATGACCTGCTTCCTCTCTTTCTCTGCCTTGGCATTCCTCTCCTCCTCAGAGTAATATTCGTCCTCCGACAGATTAGCCAGGCTCTCGTCCATCTCGCGGTACTCCACCTGCAACGGTAGGCACAATAAAAGCATCATTAAAACCAGCGTTGCCATCAATTGGTCGGTGTGTTCCCACGTTACAAGTGCCAAAACCTTTCTGAGAATAAGAAACAAATATCATAAACATCATGCTGCAAAGACGATGAGAAAAGAGAAATTACCTCCGTTTGCTAAATTTAGATTGAGAGCAATATTACACCTGAGGTTTAAATGATGATACATGTGTTGATCCTTTAAAGCAAACAAATGGTCATGAAAAACTGTAAAAATCTGCCAGATGAAACTCCTTTTCCATTTCAAATTTTCACTCATCAAATCAGTTTTGGCAGAATCTTGTCCTCCCTAAGCGGGAGGATGCACAACCCTAAAATATTTACTTTTGCTCGCTTGCGACGACTTGTTCTGCGAACTTCAGCTGAGTCTTGGTCTGCCCCCCCAGGGCCTGCTTGGTGAGGCAAAGGAGCTCCTCCAGGTTCCCCACTAGGGGATGACCTCTCCTTTTTCTTTACATCCATAGGGCCTGCCACTGAGGCCGATGGACCAGTCTGGGCATCAGAAACCGGGGCCCTATCCCCTCCCGCTGCTCCCGCAGAAGATGAAGAGGAGGAGGAAGATGAGCCAGCGTCTGACTTCTTGCTAGACAGCATTATGGAGGATGTTGGAGGCCTCTCCTGAACAAAGGGGGAACAGAAATGTGATGAAATTGATCAAAATAAACAGCCCAAGTTACAATGTTTTTAAGGGCAATGGTCGAAATTTGAATGTTCAAAATAGCATAATCAACGAAAAAAAAAGATTAAAATAATCCTACAAGAAAAGATGAAAATGATCAAGTGTGGGTTGTGCGTGCTGAAACCAAACAGCCAAATTTTTGAAATTTGTTTGAAATGTATAGCCTACAATAGTTCAGATGTAAAACCTACAAATTCCATGCCAAATGGTTATATCACTCACTTAGTAGTGGTTTTCACACAAATTAGATCCAAGCAGAACGATTCGTTTACAACCCCCTATGCCAACTGGTCACTTTGCTTTGGGGCAGTGAATGCACCTGCAACAAAAGGCTAACGTCCACCAATGTCGGCCTTTGGGGGGATGCTCCACCCAAAAATGTCACATCTGCTTCGCTGGATGATTAAAGTAACGTTAGCTAACTGAAATGAAATGAAAATGAGGACTCCATGGTTATAGTAACCTTTTCTTGTTTTACCCATTTCTCCGTGCACCTGGTAATATCCATTCAAACACTAAGAAATGAAGACAGAACCAGAAATAGAGTTACGAACAGGACCAACTGGACAAAACATGTTGGCCTTTCACATTACATCCATTGAGATTTAGCTAAACATTTTTGAACACCTGTTAGCAAATATCCACTGAATATTACAAGGGAATCAGGTAAAATGTGTTTCGCCGTAGCTCAGTGGTTTATCAGGATTGGCCAAGTGAGAATAACCACTCGAGAAAACCTGAAAGAGCTCAACGTGTGAACCCCGGTGTTTATTTGATAAATTCATTTGAACAGGACAGTCGTTCGTCAGACACCTTTGTTGTGCCAAGACCGTTAGTAGTTCCTAGATTGCCATCCTGATCAAATGTGACTTTTGTTAGCTAGCAAGCTGCAAAGCTAGCAGCAGAATGGTAACGTTAGCTATGGCTATCCACGTTAGCTTGCGTTAGCTAACGGTGGCTTTGTTTCTTGACAGCGACTTGCATATAGGACAGATGAATGTAATATTATATTAATTGAATATGATTGCAACAAAGCGGTACTACACACATCGTTTGGATCGCTTCTAATTGAAATGTCTTCTAAATTTAGCTACATTACGAGACCATGCTATGTTAGCTAACGCCGCTAACAATGAGACCTGTAGCACCAACATTGGCACAGTAGCAGGTGCACCGGCTTCGCTTCCAAAAGGAATCTGCATTTCTAAACAGACCGAGTGTTAGGCAGACTTCCCTACATCAGGTAGCATGTTTTTTCTTTTTTTACGAAGGCGAGCATAAATATAGAAAATATGAATATTACCTCTAAGTCCTCCGAAGATGTCAACACAAAGACGGCACAGTAGCAGGTCTCCTTTCAATGAACTCTGTTGTGATTGGTGGATCGAAGACGTTACCCTGTACCACTCAGCGAAACGGTTGGTCAAAATAATTGCCAATCAAAAAGTAGGCGGGGATTTAATACTCAAAGCTACTGCAATGGATCTATTTTTTGTTTATGCACAATGTGTTTGAAACACATATCGGCTTTGTTTTTCAAGACATAGAAGTAAAACAATTGGGTTTAAAGTTTACCTTTTGTTGCAGATCGGGATCGGGATTTAGCGTTTTCGCACCGCTTATTTTCTGTCCGTTCCGACCGGTTCCGACAAACTGCCCCCTGCAAAAAAAAAAAAAAGCTGACGTCAGTCTGGAGGAAGAACGGTATGTGCAGAGAGGTGGGGCTCTGGATCTACCCAGACAGGTAAAGGTGAGCGCTATCGCGACTACTACTCGGGAAAACATACCGACGTTTTGACTCCTTTGTTTCTCCATTTTGAGCCGACTGTGTGTAAGTATAACACCTAAAATCTAGACGTTTGTGTGCCTCACCTTAACCATTTAGCTTTACCAGCATGTTTTCAAGTGAGCGAAAAATCATTGGCGAAAAGTCTGTCTGTGTTTTGTTCTTGGCTAATTTGTCTTTTTGGTAGTTACGATTCAATATTTTTTTTTTTAGGGGTGGGAGCATTTGTAACTAAAGTCGTAGCCTCCACATTGACTGCACTTGACATAGCAGACATAGGGACGTCTTAGTGTCAGAACAGGGGAAATAAAGGCTCATTAGGGTGATTCGTATATTGCCCATGGCTATTATATAATTAATACACTTAAAGTAAGATACAGTAGGCCTACTTAGGCTACTGCAAACAAAGTAGTTTACAAACTGGTGTGCTGATTAACAATCTATCCAACAGAACCAAAAAATGGTAAAAGAAGAGCAGGAGTTGGCCAACCGGCCCGACAACACGGCCTTCACACAGCAGAGGCTTCCGGCATGGCAGCCCATGCTCTCCGCTGGCATTATCATCCCAGGGTTTGTCCTCATCGGCCTGGCATTCATTGGGATTGGCGTCGCTCTCTTTGTCACTTCACGGAGCATCCAGTTGTTGGAGGTATGATTGCGACCGCTGAACGCACCAATCATTTAGGGGGCATGCTGGAAATCAAGGGTCAGACATCACCAGCAGAAAGGGAGGAAGAGACAGTGAAATGTGTTAACTGGGTTGAAAGGAAACAGACCTTAATAAAACAATCCATGTTTTCAGTGTTGAGGTGAACTGAACTGTACACCACACTGAGTTCAAAGAGGTGGAGATAGGTGTTGTAGCCATCAATAATTAATAAACTTTCTTGTTCTTTCCTACACAGTTTGACTACACTGGGGATGCGCAAAACTCAACATGCTACAATTGCACTGGCCCAAAGTACTTGAACTGTGAGTGCCAGCTGGACTTCTCCATTGACAGTCTATTTAAGGTAGCATTGGAGCTTTGGCAAACTTGCATACATACAAACGGTAACACAGTTTAACTGTAATCCTGCTGCTGATACTGACGGCTGTGTTTTTGGGATTCTGTTTTCCTCCACAGGGAACCGTGTTCTTTTATTATGGTTTGTCCAACTACTTCCAGAACTTCAGAAGGTACGGTGTGTCCAAAGATGACGTGCAGCTGTCTGGAATCCTGACTAACTTTCAAGTGGGTTAACAGCATAGGATATTGAAGAAAAACACACACACACACAACATTCGGGTTTAAATTTCTATGGGGAAACACTAAATCTATATGTTCTCAGTTGAAATAAAAATACTTTAAAGAATGGAAAGCACAATGGAATACAAATATGATAAGTTGTCACCTTGGTTCAACATATCGGTGCAGTTCATAGTTTTATTTACACAACCTAAAGCTGCATTGGTGGTATCTCATGCCATTGCCCATCTGTCATACAAACTAAATATCAGATTATTTATTTGAACAATAAAAACACTGTTCTCTGTCTCTCTTGAAGAGTCCCAGTGACACCTGTTCACCCTATGTGTATGACAGCAACAACCAACCAATTGTACCGTGTGGATCAATTGCAAACAGCATGTTTAATGGTATGTATTTTTATTCCCAACTTGTATATATTTTAAATATTTGTTCTTGTATTCTATCCTATTATTATTTAATGTATATTGTATCCTATTGTGTCATGTATATTCTGTATGTGTGCTGTGTGTCTGATAATTTGCTACTGTAATTTCCCATTTTCGGGATCAATAAAAATCTATAATATATATATATATATATATATATATATATATATATATATATATATAATCTCTATCTATCTATCTATCTATCTATCTATCTATCTATATATCTATCTATATCTATCTATCTATCTATCTATCTATATATCTATATCTATATCTATCTATATCTATCTATATCTATCTCTATATCTATCTATCTCTATCTATCTCTATCTATCTCTATCTATCTCTATCTAAGAACATTTAAATTCATTTGGAATTATGTTTATTTGCTGTGTTATGGAAGTATACCTTTTTTTTTTTTTTTTTTTTTAAAAAGACACCTTCAAACTATTTCAAATAATCAATGGAACAAAGACGCTGGTGCCCTTTGATGGAAAAGGGATTGCTTGGTGGACAGACTACAACATCAAATACAGAAACCCCAGCGACACACCTCTGAAGAACGCATTCAACAGTAGTTACTTACTTTACTTGCTGTCTGTTCTATTTAAGTAGTGCTAGTGTGCAGATTAATTGTCTTTTAATGAGGGGTTCCCAGTCTGCTCAAAAATAATTTGGAGCTCACAAGGATTTTATAAAGTGGTAAAAGAGTTTTATTGAAGTGCGCCTAGTATTGTGGATGAAAGGAGTAACTTAGTTTAGTGCAGTAAATAAGGGGTCCTTTTTAGATGAAATCACATTTAATATAACATGAATTTAATATTATGTTTGAAAAACATGACCGCTAATTAAAAGTTTGACTTCCAGATACCGTGAAACCCATATTTTGGTCCAAGCCTGCGTATGAGTTGGACGCATCAGACCCTGCCAACAATGGCTTCATCAATCAAAATTTCCTGGTGTGGATGAGGAGGGCGGCCCTGCCAAATTTCAGAAAGCTGTATGGGCGTATCAACGAGGATCTTCCAGCTGGAAAGTACTCCCTTCAAATTGCCTACAGTATCCTTTTTATACACGTTACAGATTCTGGGATGATTTTGAGGATGGTGCTTGGCGGTATGGGCAGTTATGTTTGTTTAGCATGAGATTACACTAACCATGTTTCACTTGGATCATATTTCCATTACACCAATTAGTACTGTATAGCTTTTTCCATCTTGCTTGATATAATGCAGGCTTAACTGACACCAAAAATCAATGCAGGCTTAACTGACACCAAAAATCAATGTCTAAAGCCAAAACACGTCTTTTTCAACATATTGATACTCATTAATGAGAAATTTCACTGGGGCATGTAGATGGCAGCAGCTGTCAGTAGTGCTAAGTGAATGGCCATCAAAACTATTAAACAAAAGCCTATCTTAAATTATTTTTGTATATCTTTAAAAAAACATCACAGAATGAGCAATAAAATAGCTTGCAAAACCACTTAAAAATTATTTTATTTTATTCAATATTTAGAAATGATTCACATGAAAGGGGTGATAAGTTATTCAGGTGCATCACTGTGTTAATACCTTGTGTTGGGTATGTGGAAGAGGATGCGTCTTTTCTTATTTTATACAGCATATAAGTCTGGTTAATAACTCTTGTCGTCATGCTTTAAACAAGAACATCTGTGTGGTTAAAGGAGTTTTACACGGTTCCATCCACATGGGAAGATTTACTGAGCTTGAAATCTACATAAAGGGGTCAGCCATGGACTTGACCACATGTTTTTTTGTGTCATGTTAGAACAACAGCAGCATAGTCTAACCTGTTTCACCGGTTGGGTGTGGTTCTGTTTTTAACTTGGGCAGAGTGAATGCAATGACTCAGGAGGACTTCCTATAAGGAAAACAAGGCAAATTTTATGACGTACGTACATGTGCTAGGCAAATAATCTTCATATAATAAATCGCTGTCTACCTGAAGCCATGAAGGCCTATGTAAATACCTTAAAGACATTTAGATTTTGCTTTAAGGATCATACCACTGTGTTTCCGAGATTACATTTCTTAACTACTTTTACAATTTGAGTTGATTTAGATTTTTTTTCTACAGTTTCAGACAGTTTCTATTCTTTTCTATAAACATAAGAAATCAATTCTTTGAATATTGAGCCTTCAGTTGTGTAATCTATCACAACACCAGGCAGTTTAAAAACAGATTGCTTTGAAAAGTCATAACAATAATGTAACTTGGATGGATTATACAGCTCAAGAAAGTGTCAAGTCTGCTATCTCATTATATATATATATATATATATATATATATATATATATATATATATATATATATATATATATATATATATATATATATATAGCCAATGCCTTTAAAAATGCATTCAAAGTTAAAGCACAGTCAAATGGGTTAAAACATGCTAAACCATTGGTTGTTTTTATACAATATCTTAACAGTTTTGTATATTTAATACTACTACTAAGTATTGGCACTTTTTTTGTCTTATTTTGAAATGATGTTTCCATTTTTGCTGTACATCCTTAACATTTGTCCCCCAGACTATCCTGTTATGAGCTTTGATGGGAGAAAGAAGGTAGTGTTCAGCAACGTGTCCTGGATGGGTGGCAAGAATGAGTTCCTGGGCATTGCCTACCTTGTGGTTGGTTCACTGTGCGTCTTTATGTCCATAGTCATGCTCATCGTCTATGCTAAATTCAAGTTTCCTGAGGAAGACTGAGTGCCTGGTCATTGACTGTTGTTTGCTGAAGGTTTATCTACCTTATCAATATTTTTTTTTCTTTTTTCCCTCTGGACTCCACCTAAGAACACATGTTATTCTGGACATGAATATTTATCCTAAGGTGTAGAAGAAGCCTTGTGTTATTTTTCTGAGGCAAGACTTGACTCTGGTATTTCCCCATGACTGCAAAATAGGATGCTTTCCAGTATGGGTACATGTACTTGTCTGTAAGCAGCTGCAAGAGGTGTCTCTTAAATTAGTGCGTTACATCATCACACAACTAGCTGCCTCCTCATTTTAGGTCAGTAATGAAATTAAAGCCATAAACCATTTGATAAGCCATATGATACTGGACAAGAATGTATACTTGATTGTGAAATGTGTAGCTCAGCTTGGAAATAATGCTATAAAATGTGGGACTGTTAACTCAGGGATCTGGTTTACAGGCTATGCAAGCTCATGTTTTAACTCTTACTATTGTTTTAGAGATTTTACTTTGTGTTGATATTTATTTAATAAACCATCAAAACCATTCCTCTCTGTCTTATTAGGATATTTGGATTCCACAGGAAACAGTGTAATTGTGTTTACATAATTACAAAACAGTCTATGCTGGATTAATATGGGCTTTCCACTGTCAATAGGCAAAGTTTTATCCAAACGTCTTTATTCCGATTTTAGAAGTCTTCGATTTCAGTTTCTCAAATCTAGTACATTTCTGTTGGTCTGCTCTCTCAGCTGACTCAAGTCCAAGTTCCAGGTGCTCATTTATTCTGGATGGGTTGGGTGTTTGGGTAAAATATGTAGAAGCAATAAACAACCTTTTAAAAGAGGCATAACAAATTCATGAATTAATAGCATTCATTCATCAGCATGAGTCTGCAAAAAGTGAACTAATGCTAATGCCAGTCAAATTGTGACAGAAGTTGTAATTATCTTAAGGCAAATATAAGTATTATTACTGAATTAGTAGAACAATTATTAAAGGTTTATCACTTAGTTCATATTAACTGTTGTAAAATCTGTATTATTGTAGCTAAAGATCATTATAGCTGCATCATTGGAGGCAACCATAGACATATTCTCTTAGTACTTCCATGGAGGCAACTCCCTTTCTCCCCCTATTTGTCATACACGGTTAAAACAAGAAAACAGAAAACAATATTCATTCGATTGAATTGTGGGTACTGTAGTTTTCAGCATTTATAGTCCAGTGATTTACCCATCCTCTTGAACGACAAGTACCACAATCCATTGCACAAATAAACCTGACGTCCACTGATGCGGCGTTTTGACAGCGGCAGTCAGTCTCTGAGCAGCTCGGTAGACACTGCAGCCAGCAACGTAACGTTAGCCTCGTTTCTTTGTTCACTTTCACACCGCTACCGGTCGTTGTTGACCGCTTCAAAGAATGTCTGACGGTGGGGGGACGGAGGAAAACTCCGGCACCATGGAGGTGTCAGCCGTTCAGACGGTCGCTGATACATCGGTGCTGCAGAAGCACATGAGGAAATTGGTACCGCTGCTCCTGGAAGATGGCGGCGATGCCCCGGCCGCACTGGAAACCGCCCTGGAGGAGAAGAGCGCAGTGGAGCAGATGAAGAAATTTTTGGCCGATCCCCAAGTGCACACCATCCTGGTAGAGAGAAGTGCACTTAAAGGTACATTTAGCAATAAGTGGTCAGCTAGCTAGCTAACAACATGATTTGAATAACAGGACTATTAGCTAGCTACTATTTATACAGTGCTAACGTAACGCAATGAGTCTGCGTTAACGTTAGCCAACTAAATAGCTTTCAACCCAGTTAGCTTAGTTGACTTTGTATGAGAGTTAGTATTAGCCTATTTGACAGCAATGTTAACCTAGCTTGCTTTCTCAATCCATCACATTGTTAAATTTTAAGGCAACTTCGCCACAATAGGTGGGCAAGAGATAACCGAGCCAATGACAACACAACACAACACACTCCAATGAAGGTGCCCGAATGTTTGCTTTCATTTTAAGCAGCAGTTGATACATATTTAATAATTTGTGCTATGGTAGTGTAGAATTGAATGGTAGTGTAGAATTGAATGCAAGTTACTTGTTGACAAATGACTGTGCCACAGTGCTTATAACAACACAAGCCCGAATGTAAAAAGAAATGCACCACAATCATTGAAAAGTCAAAGAGAATGAATTCTTTGTAATAACTGCAAGTCATGTTGTGTGCACCTTCTGGGGGAGTTTATCACGTGAACCGGCTTGTGTCAATGAACACAGTATCTTCAGTCTGCTCCAGGCGAATTAATCCTGAGCTTCAGAGCCGCTTGCCCTTCCTTATGTTTTATGAGTGCTGAACATTGATCCCTTGATACTGCACATGACGAGCCACTGAGTCTACGCCTGCAGGTTTTGGATTCTATCCATCTTCTTGCACTGAAAATACTGATGCTGCAATGCAGAAGGTGCTGTTTCTTTTCCTACATGCCATGACCTCACTACAAAGAAGGGTGGGGACATAGATGGAGGGATGTCAGATTGCCATCCTACTGTGACTCATTATATTCGGATAAACTCGACTCCTGTCTAGCATCCAAATAATTTATATTTTTATCATCAATAGCAGCAGATTCATTTTGTTGGCTTTGAGCAATCAGTCCTTACTTTTTGATTTAAAATGTGAAGAATATTTCATTATTTTATGAGTTGATAACTTGTTCTGATAAGACTTATTTTTATTTATTCTTCACACAGAGGATGTTGGAGATGAAGGAGAGGAGGAGAAGGAATGCATTACTTATAATATCAGCACTGACATACACTACGGGATAAAGTCCAACAGGTAAATGATGCATCTAATGCACTGAACAGAGGTCTTCTTTTCAGCCATGCATTTCTATGTGATTTCATCAGTAAAACTAAAAAAAAGTCTCCCTTTCTATGTATTTACCTGTACTCTAAAAGAGAATTTATTTTCTGCATATCACTCAGCTTTTACTTAAGTTCTGTTAATTCTCAACTGAATGTTCTTCCCTGCAGCTTGGCTTTCATCAAGAGGGCAATCGTCATTGATGCAGACAAGCCCATATCAACCCAAGTTCGAGTTCTGACCTTGAGTGAGGACTCTCCCTACGAGACACTCCATTCTTTCATCAGCAATGCTGTTGCTCCTTTCTTCAAGTCCTACATCCGCGAGTCTGGCAAGGCAGACAGGTAATCCTCAAAATGTTTCTTGTATTTAGATAAAAACCTTTCATCAAGTAATCTGGATCGTGAACTCTGCATCGATAAATAATGTAACTTTGTTGGGAGAATTCATCTGCAATATCATCTCTGTCCTAACCTTCTAGAGATGGGGATAAGATGGCTCCATCAGTGGAGAAAAAGATTGCTGAGCTGGAGATGGGCCTTCTCCACCTGCAACAGAACATTGAGATTCCTGAGATCAGCCTGCTCATCCACCCCATTATCACAAACATCGCCAAGCAGTGCTATGAGCGCGGGGAGAAGCCCAAGGTCACAGACTTTGGCGACAAAGTGGAGGACCCAACCTTCCTTAACCAGCTGCAATCTGGAGTCAACCGCTGGATTAGGGAGATCCAAAAGGTAAAAGGCTTTCCCATATTTGTTTTTCAAATTTCATAACAGGTATATGGAAAGTTTTTTTTTTTTTTTTTGTACTCACCACTGGGTTTATTTGTCTCCTCCACCCACCCTTCATCAGGTGACAAAGCTTGATCGTGACCCAGCTTCCGGCACAGCTTTGCAGGAGATCAGTTTCTGGCTGAATCTGGAGAGAGCACTCAACAGGATCCAGGAGAAGAGAGAGAGCCCCGAGGTTCTGCTCACACTGGATATCCTCAAACACGGCAAACGTTTCCATGCTACTGTCAGCTTTGACACCGACACTGGTGAGTGACAACCCGTTGAAACAACATTTTCTTAGTCTTGTTTAGGTTTGGACCGAGATCCGGTGCTAATACAGCACCGGTGCATTAACGACCTGTATCTACCGGACCGAATAGCAACGCAGATTTCGGTGCCTCATTTCGGTGCCACTTAAAGGGTAACTACGTTTTTTATTTTTATTTTTTTATTTTTTCAACCTGGACCTATTTTCCTATGTTTTTGTGTCTAAGTGACTGATGGGAACAACAATCTTTGACATTGGTCCAGTATTAAGCAAGATCGCTGCAGTCGGCAATGGCCAAACAAGCTACAATGTAAGTTAATAGGGCAATTGTGCAGCTCGTATTTACCTTTTACAAAAGTGCTCATTTTGCCACTGACAGGCTAATATTAATAGTCTAAATGTCTTACAACATTATGGAAAGGATCCCTTTAGAGATAGACTTTTAAAACCTCTTTAAACCTTTCTGTTTAACCAGAAACAGCTCTGAAGTAGCTAGCGCTAAACCCACCAGACTTTAGCGTGTATAGAGCCAACATATTTTCACATGTAAATTGGTAAACTATGTGTTTATTATAACCGAAACTAGAGGTGTGATGGTTGGAAAAGTGGAAAGACGACAAAAAACGACTTTTCATAGTTTTATTTTGTTTCTGTTGACTTTGAATGAAGTGTATTTTACGATGCTAAAATTACTGTTTATTTACATGGAGTCTGGTGGGTCTAGCGAATGCAATTTCGAGGATGTTTTTATATTTTAAAAAAGGATGTTACTCTTCAGCAGAAAGGTCGACCTCCTTAGAAAACCTTGTTGTCAGACACTTGGAATCTTAATCTGAGCCTATCAGTGGCAAACCAAGCACATTTGTGAAGGTAAATACAAGCTGGACAATTGCCCTATTAACTTACATTGTAGCTTGTTTCGCCGCTGCCAACTGCAGCGATCTTGCTTAATACTGGACTAATTTCAAAGATTGTTGTTCCCATCAGTCACTTAGACACAAAAACATAGGGAAATAGGGTCCAGGTTGAAAAAAGCGGTAGTTACCCTTTAAATGCCTGTGCTGCCCTCTGATGCTCCGAAATGGACATTCGAGGCAAACCGTAACATCACTGCATGTGACGCTAGTTAACATTACACTTGGCAGCAGGTAATGTTGGCCTACCGGCCCTTTGCTGCATGTCATCCCCCGTTTACCAGCAATTTTATTGGTGAAATAGGTTATCAGCGGTATCAGAAAAAATCCAAATGATACCCAACCCTAGTCTTGTTTAACGTCTGCTGCCTTTTCTGGCAGTATTTATTTATACAGTATGATTGTTTATCCTTTCTACTTTTCACAGGTCTGAAACAGGCTGTAGAAACAGTCAATGACTACAATCCTCTGATGAAGGACTTCCCTCTCAATGACCTACTCTCTGCTTCGGAGCTTGATAAGATCCGCCAGGCCCTGATGGCCATATTCACTCACTTGAAAAAGATTAGGAACACCAAGTACCCTATTCAGAGAGCCCTGCGTCTCGTAGAGGCCATCTCCAGGGACTTGAGCTCCCAGCTCCTCAAGGTGTTGGGCACCAGGAAGCTCATGCATGTTGCCTATGAGGAATTTGAAAAGGTTGGTGTGGTTTGATCTCTAGCATAAACTAAAACCAACCCTTTATTATTCCCTAAGAAGTGTGTTTTATTAAGAGTCCAATTAGCTTCTGTCTGTCTTAAACAGAAGCTACTCTGCCTGGGGTCTAAGTACACACAAAAAAATGATACATCTTCCTAAATGTCTTTTTAACATCGATTTGTAGGTGATGGTGGCATGCTTCGAGGTGTTCCAGACCTGGGAGGATGAGTATGAGAAACTGCAGGTGCTTTTGAGGGACATTGTGAAGAGAAAGAGAGAGGAGAACTTGAAGATGGTGTGGCGCTTGAGCCCAGCTCACAGGAAGCTCCAGTCACGTCTGGATCACATGAGACGTTTCAGAAGACAGCACGAGCAGTTGAGGGCTGTCATCGTCCGTGTGCTGAGGCCTCAGGTGAAGTACCATCAGCATCTGTAATGGACATGCTTAAACTGGCAAGCATGTCTTGCCATTATTTACTTCATGATCCTTTTAATGGTGTTTTCCTGCAGATCATGGCAAAAAAGGAATTGTCTAGTTTTGTCCACACTTGATTGAGATTCTTTTTTTAAATTTTTTTTTTTTTTACTTTTTGTCTCCAGGTTTCTGCTGTGCCACAACACGCCCCTGGAGAGACAGTTGAGCCTCAAGATATGAAGGTAGCTGGAGTTCTCTTTGATGCTGCTGATGCCAATGCTATCGAGGAGGTAAACCTGGCATATGAGAATGTCAAAGAGGTCGATGGTCTGGATGTGTCTAAGGAAGGCATGGAAGCCTGGGAAGCCGCCATGAAGCGTTACGATGAACGCATCGACCGCGTGGAGACCCGCATCACTGCCCGGCTGCGTGATCAGCTGGGAACCGCCAAGAACGCCAACGAGATGTTCCGCATCTTCTCCCGCTTCAATGCTCTCTTTGTGCGTCCCCACATCCGCGGTGCCATTCGGGAGTACCAGACGCAGCTCATCCAGCGTGTGAAAGATGACATTGAGTCACTGCATGACAAGTTCAAAGTGCAGTACCCTCAGAGCCAGGCCTGTAAGATGAGCCATGTCCGAGACCTGCCACCTGTGTCTGGCTCCATCATCTGGGCCAAGCAGATCGACCGTCAGCTGACTGCGTATATGAAGAGAGTGGAGGATGTTCTGGGAAAAGGCTGGGAGAACCATGTGGAGGGGCTGAAGCTGAAGCAAGATGGAGATAGCTTCAGGGCAAAACTCAATACTCAAGAGATATTTGATGACTGGGCTCGCAAGGTATAAAGCTGAATAAAGACATTGATATAATGTAGCACTTTTCCTCCAATATTTGAAAAATGTTCACGTTTTTGCCTCTTACAATGCATGTTTTCATTGTTTTGTCAACTCTGTTTCTGTTTTTTTTTTACTTTTCTGTTGTAAATCAGGTGCAGCAGCGTAACCTTGGTGTGTCTGGCCGCATCTTCACAATTGAGAGTACTCGTGCCCGGGGACGTACCGGAAACATGCTCAAGCTTAAAGTCAACTTCCTCCCAGAGATCATCACCTTGTCCAAAGAGGTCCGCAACCTCAAGTGGTTGAGCTTCCGTGTTCCTTTGGCCATCGTCAACAAAGCCCACCAAGCTAACCAGCTGTACCCATTTGCCATCTCTTTGATCGAGAGTGTGCGCACCTACGAGCGCACGTGTGAGAAGGTGGAGGAGAGGTCCTCCATCTCCCTGCTGGTGGCTGGGCTTAAGAAAGAGGTTCAGGCTCTCGTTACTGAAGGCATCACTCTGGTCTGGGAGTCCTACAAGCTGGATCCCTATGTTCAGAGGCTGGCTGAGACAGTCTTCAACTTCCAGGAAAAGGTCAGTGTGTCAATATAAAAGGGTTACAGACTCTCCTTAATGTCATTTTAGAATAAAACAAGTGCTATTGTTTAATTGCCTCCTAATAGTCTTTCTAATGTTTTTGTTGTATGTTTCCAGGTGGACGACCTCTTACTGATTGAGGAGAAAATAGATCTCGAGGTTCGCTCTTTGGAGACTTGCATGTTCGAGAACAAGACCTTCTCTGACATCCTCAACCGAGTCCAGAAGGCTGTTGACGACCTCAATCTCCACTCCTATTCCAACCTGCCCATCTGGGTCAACAAGCTCGACATTGAGGTTGGCACCACAAAGCAATACAAGGATTATTTGTTCTTTGTGTTCAGTTGGATTGTGACTGTTTGGGTCCAAATGGAAATACTGAACATTTTAACTTTTTGTTTCTTTTTACATAAAGTTGGACTGAATGGTTTTCAAACTGGATGTTTGGTTATGTTTCATAGATTGAACGTATCCTGGGAGTGCGTCTGCAGGCTGGCCTTAAGGCCTGGACCCAGGTGCTCCGTGGCCAGATAGAGGACAAAGCTGATGTGGACATGGACACAGAGGCTCCACAAGTGAGCCACAAACCTGGAGGGGAGCCCAGGATCAAGGTATTGTGACTGTATTGCTTTATGCCATGTTTTGTTTTAATGATTAAATATTTCTTATAAAACCCTGGGAAACTTTGGATTTCTGGACACAGCTCACTATCTGTTATAACAAACTATTCTGTTCTTTTCCCAGAATGTGGTCCATGAGCTGAGGATTACTAACCAGGTGATCTACCTGAACCCACCGATTGAAGACTGTCGCTACAAGCTCTACCAGGAGATGTTTTCCTGGAAGATGGTCATCCTTTCTCTTCCCAGGATTCAGAGCCAGAGATACCAGGTAAGGGATGTTTGAACAGTTTGAGTAGTAGGACTTTGATTCCTACTGCAGAAAGTTCTGATGAGAATAGATGTCTGAATGTCTGTATCTACCAAACATAAAATAAGCTCCGTTTTTATTTTAGTTCAAATATGATGCATTGAGAGAAGAATTGATGTTGTGTCTTATTGCACTTGTGCTGTTGCCTTGATCTAAGTAAATGTGCCCTTGCTCACCAGGTGGGAGTCCACTATGAGCTGTCAGAGGAAGAGAAGTTCTACAGAAATGCCCTGACCAGGATGCCAGATGGCCCTGCAGGCTTAGAGGAGGCCTACAATGCAGTCGAAGACATTGTCAGTGAGGTGGAGCAGTATGTCAAGGTAAGAGTCATCTACATTGTGTTATCATATCTTAGGTTTACTTCTGATAGAATTACTTTGTTTGAGGACCAAATTTAAAGAAATGAAATGCCAAACTGCGGTTTTCTTTTGCACTTGCTTTTATATCATAAACATGCATGAAATACACTTTCATGTACATTAGATTGAGTATCCATCTCTTTTCTTTGCTGCCCCTGTGCAGGTGTGGCTGCAGTACCAGTGCTTGTGGGACATGCAAGCCGAGAACATCTACAACCGTCTGGGTGAAGACCTCACCAAGTGGCAGGCCTTGCTGGTCCAGATCCGCAAAGCACGTGGAACCTTTGACAATGCAGAGACACGAAAAGAGTTTGGACCTGTGGTCATCGACTATGGCAAGGTAATAATTATTGACAGTTCCAGGTGTTCATGTTAAGAGATGACATGTAATGGTCATCAAAACACAGACATTTTGGATAAAATCTCTTTTTTTTAAACCATTATTTTAAGGCACAACATTATTTTAAGTTTGAAATCTTTTACGAAAACCCTCTTATTTGTGCAAATTAGTTTCGTTACATTGCATATTTTTTGTTTGTAATATATATTCTACTGCTCCATCTTCTACAATGAATTTCCTTTTGTACATACAAAAAGAAATTCATTCATTTGTCTTATTATCAAATGTTTGTATTTTCCCTGACAACAGGTCCAGTCCAAGGTGAACTTGAAGTACGACTCCTGGCACAAAGAAGTGCTCAGCAAGTTTGGCCAGATGCTTGGCCAAAACATGCAGGACTTCCATTCCCAGATCTCCAAGGTAACACATAATATGATTGAGAAATTGTTCCTTCGACCAGTTTAGTAACATTGACTTCCAAGAGACACTGATCAGAAGATTATTCTATGAACTGGATTTTTTTCACCTTTCTTTTTGTTTTTGTTTCCACAATAGTCCCGTCAAGAACTGGAGCAACATTCTGTGGACACGGCTAGCACTTCAGATGCTGTCAACTTCATAACATATGTCCAGACGCTGAAGCGCAAGATCAAACAATTTGAGAAAAATGTGGATGTAAGTACTCATATAGTACTCAATATTTTTTTCTTCATTCTTTAGAATCACTGCATGCTTCATTAAAAACAGTTTAGGGTTCTAATCAGATTCTCCCTCCTTTCACCCATAGTTGTTCCGTAATGGACAGCGTTTGCTGGAGAAGCAGAGATTCCAGTTCCCTCCATCTTGGCTCTACATTGACAACATCGAAGGTGAATGGGGGGCCTTCAGTGACATAATGAAGCGCAAGGATACCGCTATTCAGCAGCAGGTGGCCAACCTGCAGATGAAGATTGTCCAGGAGGACAAAGCTGTGGAAAACCGCACCACTGACTTGCTCAATGACTGGGAGAAGACCAAACCAGTTGCTGTAAGAGAAATGGATTGAAATTCAATTTGAAATACAGTACAGTCGCCCCTAGATGGATTCTGATTGAACTGATGGCCGCTTATTGTTAAATTAGAAAACCATTAGCAGTTGAAGCATTTGCTGTTGTGACCGAAATAACCTCATCAAATCTTTTTAAACAAAAATAATTTTGCTTTATTGATGCCTAACGGATAATGTGTTTCAACAGGGTAACCTGCGTCCAGAGGAGGCTCTTCAGTCTCTGACGATCTACGAGGGCAACTTTGGCCGTCTGAAGGTTGAAAGAGAGAAGTGTGCCCGAGCAAAAGAAGCTCTGGAGCTCACCGACACTGGCCTACTCAGCGGCAGTGAAGAGAGGGTGCAGGTAATGCCAGCAAATATTCACACAAAAGCATTTTTAAATCACCAAGTAAAAGACAGCAAGTATCTCACAAACATCTAACAGACACTAATTTGAATTTTGTTTTAACCCACTATGCACAAGTTACAGCTTTCTTTGGACTAATTTGTGTCTTTGTGGAAACTTGTAGGTGGCACTAGAGGAGCTGCATGACCTGAAGGAGGTTTGGTCCGAGCTGTCAAAGGTCTGGGAGCAGATCGACCAGATGAAAGAGCAGCCGTGGGTGTCTGTACAGCCTCGCAAGGTAACAAGTCCATAATAATCATTCATATCATTCAATCTCTACGGTTTATTTTTAAAAATTCTTAGCGTATAACTATTCTTGTGTTGGTGTTGTGTGTTTGTAGCTTCGCCAGAGTCTGGATGGTCTTCTGAACCAGCTGAAGAACTTCCAAGCAAGACTCAGACAGTATGCTTCCTACGAGTTTGTCCAGAGGCTGCTTAAAGGATATCTGAAGGTCAGACAGCTAGTTTTTTTTTCTACTCTGCAGACATTTTGACTCAGAATAAATCTTAAAAATGGGTTATTAAATGCTCCACCTATTCCTTTCTCCGACCAGGTTAACATGTTGGTGATTGAGCTGAAATCAGAGGCTCTGAAGGACCGCCACTGGAAGCAACTGATGAAGCGTTTGCATGTAAACTGGGTCCCGTCAGAGCTGACCCTGGGACAGATCTGGGACGTGGATCTGCAGAGGAACGAGATGGTGGTGAAGGACGTCCTCCTCGTAGCCCAGGGAGAGATGGCTTTGGAGGAGTTCCTCAAACAGGTGAAGAGAGAGGGCCTTTAAAAGATGATGCAATGCAGTTGTGATGCTCATAGGAGGCCACTAATCTACAGATTCCAGTCCAAATGATTATAAATGACTCTGGTTTGTAGACTTACTAATAACAATTCTGTGGTTTTGGCCCTCAGATTCGTGAAGTGTGGAACTCATATGAGCTCGACCTGGTGAACTACCAGAACAAGTGTCGTCTAATTAGAGGCTGGGATGACCTCTTCAACAAGGTCAAAGAACATATCAACAGTGTGTCTGCCATGAAATTGTCTCCATACTACAAGGTAAACCCAATCACATGTTGTGTTCACTAAGACTTTACAAATATTTAAGTTTTGATAGCTGCATCAACACCATGCTCTTCTTCTTTTTTTCTCTCCAAGGTGTTTGAGGAAGATGCCCTGAGCTGGGAGGACAAGCTGAATCGCATCATGGCTCTGTTTGACGTTTGGATTGACGTCCAGCGTCGCTGGGTCTATCTGGAAGGCATCTTCACTGGCAGCGCTGACATCAAACATCTGCTGCCTGTAGAAACCCAGAGATTCCAGAGGTAAATGAAGGACCCATATTTTTCCACTCTATTTTACCAAACCAGAATGTATCTGGTTGAACTTACTAATGTCTCTGTTTGTTCCACAGTATCAGCACAGAGTTCTTGGCCCTGATGAAGAAGGTGACAAAGTCTCCTTTAGTGATGGATGTGCTGAACATACAGGGAGTGCAGAGGTCTCTGGAGCGACTGGCTGACCTTCTGGGGAAAATCCAGAAAGCCCTTGGAGAATACTTGGAGAGAGAGAGATCCTCATTCCCAAGGTAAGACGATTATGTGCGTTTTTATATGTGCATACAAAACACATTACGCGTAGACGTTCATGGTTACGTTGAATATTCAGAAATCCTTTCACTGATCAATACATTAATTTATTAACTATCCTTAATTGATCCATCACACTCTTTTTGTTTCCAGGTTTTACTTTGTGGGAGACGAGGACCTGCTCGAAATCATCGGCAACAGCAAGAATGTGGCCAAACTGCAGAAGCACTTCAAGAAGATGTTTGCAGGTGTCTCCAGCATCTTGCTCAACGAGGACAACACTGTGGTGCTGGGAATCTCTTCCCGCGAGGGTGAGGAGATTCACTACAAGACACCAGTCTCCATCACAGAGCACCCCAAGATCAACGAGTGGCTGACGCTGGTGGAGAAAGAGATGAGGGTGACGCTGGCCAAGCTGTTGGCGGAGTCTGTCACAGAGGTCACATCCTTCAACAAAGGCGCCGCCATTGACCTGAGCCAGTACATCAACTGGATTGATCGTTACCAGGTTGGTTTTAGGAGCATTCATTCTACCCACATTTCAACATACATGTATATGGAAACAAGCAATGTGTTGATTTGATGTAATTTAATTGTATCTGTTTCGTCTCATCACAGGCCCAGCTGGTGGTCCTATCCACTCAGATTGCCTGGTCTGAGAACATTGATTATGCCTTGACCTCCATCTCCGGTGGTGGGGACATGAACCTAATGCAGGGAGTGCTGTCAAATGTGCAAGCCACCCTTAACGTGTTGGCTGACACCGTGCTGATGGAGCAGCCTCCACTCCGCAGGAGGAAACTGGAGCATCTGGTTAGAAGATTTAAAGATGATAGATAGAAGATAGATTTAAAATAAATAAATAAATAAATAAAAAAATAAAAAATGTCCAATGGAAAGTGTGTCTGAAATCCTTCTTCTGCTCCATCTTAGATCACCGAGCTGGTGCACCAACGTGATGTGACCAGGTCTCTAATCAAGAACAAGATCGACAACCCCAAGTCCTTTGAGTGGCTCAGCCAGATGCGCTTCTATTTTGACCCCAAGCAGACAGATGTCCTGCAACAGCTGTCCATTCAGATGGCCAACGCCAAGTTTAACTATGGCTTTGAGTACTTGGGTGTCCAGGATAAGCTCGTCCAGACCCCTCTGACAGACCGCTGCTATCTCACCATGACCCAGGCTCTGGAGGCCCGCCTTGGAGGGTCACCATTTGGTATGGAAGTTTTTGGTTTTTTTGTACTCGTAAGAAATGGAGATTTAGATTTTTAAGAAAATTACAGGTTTACATATAAAACAATCAACTTCACTGAGTTTGTCTTCCATCTAGGTCCTGCTGGCACAGGAAAGACTGAGTCAGTGAAAGCTCTTGGCCACCAGCTTGGCCGCTTCGTCCTGGTCTTCAACTGTGATGAGACATTTGACTTCCAGGTACATGACTGCACACAGATTCTTCATTCCTAGGCTATTTTAGAGAGGACATCAACAACGACCTTTTTATAGTATTTACCTGTTTCTCATGTTGTTCATTTAACTTACAAATCTCTTTTGTTGACCTCCTCTTTTTTTTAGGCCATGGGTCGTATCTTCGTGGGTCTGTGCCAGGTGGGAGCATGGGGCTGCTTCGACGAGTTCAATCGTCTGGAGGAGAGAATGCTCTCTGCCGTATCCCAGCAGGTCCAGTACATCCAGGTGGCCTTGAGGGAGCACAGCAACCCCAACAGAGACAGGAGTATGTATAATATGTGTGGAAACTTAGGTGTCATGATATGGAAGGAGACTGCACTTTATTAAAGAAAATGTTGTGATTCAACTTAGTATCCATGAGCACCAATTGCCAAGAAAGAGAGAGGCAATTCAACAAAATGGCTTACTGCAGAGTAAAATGTTTAACGCATACAATTCAGATGAGATGCAGCCAATCAGTCTGTCAACATCATTTTTAAAATGTTACATGAGAACTGCATGGTAAATAACTGCACATCTCTCACCCCCTCAGGTGTGCCAGTCACCACAGAGCTCCTGAACAAGCAGGTAAAGGTCAGTCCAGACATGGCCATCTTCATTACCATGAACCCTGGCTATGCTGGCCGCTCCAACCTGCCAGACAATCTGAAGAAGCTGTTCCGCAGTTTGGCCATGACCAAGCCCGACCGCCAGCTCATCGCCCAGGTCATGCTCTACTCTCAAGGTTTCCGCACAGCCGAGATCCTGGCCAAGAAGATTGTGCCCTTCTTCAAGTATGTACTTTTAAAGAAAAATTTACATAGTTTGAGAGCAATTTGAGATGTCTTTCTTCTCTGAATTTGCCCCATTCATCTGTTTCAGACTGTGTGATGAGCAGCTGTCATCCCAGAGTCACTACGACTTCGGCCTCCGAGCTCTCAAGAGTGTGCTGATCAGTGCTGGTAATGTCAAGCGTGAGCGCATCCAGAAGATCAAAAGGGAGAAGCTAGAGCGCGGAGAGGTTGTTGATGAGAATGACATCGCTGAGAACCTTCCCGAACAGGAGGTATAGAAAAATTTGAAATTGTAGAACTTTGTAGAAGCTTTTTCTGTATTGTTTTATTGAATTGGCAAATAAGTTTTTAGAATTGAGCTAGAGACTTGAGGAGCTTGAATGTCTTGTTTCTGTAGATCCTGATCCAGAGTGTGTGCGAGACGATGGTTCCCAAACTGGTGGCCGAGGACATCCCTCTGCTGTTCAGCCTGCTTTCAGATGTCTTCCCTGGAGTCCAGTACATGCGTGGAGAGATGACTGCGCTGAGGGAGGAGCTGAAGAAAGTCTGCGCGGAGATGTATCTCACCTACGGAGATGGTGACGATGTGGGCAGCAATTGGGTGGAGAAGGTATGTAACTAAATTGAGTCAACATATACTGCATCTTATTGAGTGTGCCCAAACATACTGAGTTATGCAGCCATGCTATCTCCTAGAGACACAGAAGTCTCCAGCATTGCTAGGGTCAAATCCCTGCTTGACAGCGACGCATTTAAGATGCTCTTAGTTACTCTTAGTTTTCTGAAACTTTTGTCATTCATCCTCTTGCAGGTGCTCCAGCTGTTCCAAATCACACAGATCAACCACGGTTTGATGATGGTGGGACCTTCCGGTAGTGGGAAGACCATGGCATGGAGGGTGCTGCTCAAGGCCCTGGAGAGGCTGGAGGGTGTTGAGGGTGTGGCCCACATCATTGACCCCAAGGCCATCAGCAAGGACCACCTGTATGGAACCCTGGACCCCAACACCCGTGAATGGACAGATGGCTTGTTCACACACATCCTCAGAAAGTCAGTTCTGTAACACATTTCATTGTTAAGGGTATAAATAAACTCAGTTCAGCTTTATCTTGCTAAACAGGACTCTTTAAAAGTAACCGTTGTAAAATATTGTTTTTTTCAATTTTAGGATTATTGACAATGTTCGAGGTGAATTGCAAAAGCGTCAGTGGATTATTTTCGATGGTGATGTTGACCCTGAGTGGGTTGAAAATCTTAACTCCGTACTGGATGACAACAAGCTACTGACCCTTCCCAATGGAGAACGTCTCAGTTTGCCACCAAATGTAAGAGCATAGCACTTCAAACACTCATGTCTGTTGTTTTCTCATTATAGTCTAAGCTGTATTGACCTGGAATTATTCCCTCTCTCTCCAGGTGCGTGTAATGTTTGAAGTACAGGACCTGAAGTACGCCACCCTGGCCACTGTGTCTCGCTGCGGTATGGTCTGGTTCAGTGAGGATGTCCTCAGCACCGATATGATCTTCAACCACTTCCTGGCTCGCATTCGCAGCATCCCATTGGACGAGGGAGAGGATGAAGCTCAGCGCCAGAGGAAGGGCACAGAAGACGAGGAAGAGGCTGCATCACCAATGTTGCAGGTAATTAAAGGACATACAAAACAAGGTAAATGGCAGCAGATCATTCAAGAAGAATATTATGACATTTTGTCTTAACTGATGTCCTATTGCATGTTCTACTCTAGATTCAGCGTGATACTGCAGCTGTCCTGCAGCCTTACTTCACCTCCACAGGCCTGGTGATCAAGGCCTTAGAGCATGCCTCCAAGATGGAGCACATCATGGACTTCACCCGTCTGCGCTGCTTGGGTTCCCTGTTCTCAATGCTGCACCAGGCCTGCCGTAATGTGGCGCTCTACAACAACAACCATCCTGACTTCCCCATGCCCATTGATCAGCTGGAAAGATACATGCAGGTAATGTTCTGCTCTCCATATAACTGAAAGAAGCATACTTGTCTTATTCTCGTTATATAATCTTGGAACTTTAATCACTGCAAAAATGTGTGCTTTTTCTTTAAGCTGATACATTTTGTGGCATTATCTCTCTACAGAGGTATCTGATCTACGCTGTGCTGTGGTCCTTCTCTGGTGACGGACGATTGAAGATGAGGGCTGAGCTTGGAGAATACATCCGTCGCATCACCACTGTACCCCTGCCCTCTGCTCCCAATGTCCCTATCATTGACTATGAGGTACAGCCTCCTGGTGTCAAAACCGATATTGATTGTTCTCTTGGGTCAATTTGAAAGAAAATGTTTGATTCTCTGTATCTGCAAGTCACTAAGAACGAACCAGAACTACTGCAGTCTTGTAATTTCAGAATAACCATTGCATTGTTTTTTCTTTGCGTTGTGCAGGTGTGCATCTCTGGTGAATGGCAGTCCTGGCAGGGCAAGGTTCCCCAGATTGAGGTAGAAACCCACAAAGTGGCATCCCCCGATGTTGTGGTTCCCACCCTGGACACTGTTCGCCACGAGGCTTTGCTTTACACGTGGCTGGCAGAGCACAAACCACTGGTGCTGTGTGGACCTCCCGGCTCTGGAAAGACTATGACTCTGTTTAGCGCCCTCAGAGCCTTGCCTGATATGGAGGTGAGACACTAGATGAAAGTGTATTCTAAACCTTAAAAATCAGTTTAACCTGAACATGAAACTGATGAATTGTAATAAATCTACATCACTATAGGAATTTGAACAGAAAGCTCTTCTCCTTCCTAAAATTGTATTTAAACTTTTAAATAATTATGTGTATTGTATTTTAACATATCCTAATCTACTGAATGAGTATAAATAAACTGGGTTAAAATGAGGAAAATATTTGGTAATTTCCAAATGTTTGTCCTACACTCTACCAGGTTGTGGGTTTGAACTTCTCCAGTGCCACCACCCCAGAGCTGCTGCTGAAGACCTTTGACCATTACTGTGAGTACCGCCGTACCCCCAACGGTGTGGTCCTTGCCCCTGTCCAGCTGGGCAAGTGGCTGGTGTTGTTCTGTGATGAGATCAATCTGCCAGACATGGACAAGTACGGCACACAGAGAGTCATCTCTTTCCTCAGACAGGTATGATCCATTGTTTACAAACTGCAATTTTATTTTACCTTGTTGCATTTTGCAGCAACACCCTGTCTATTTTATCAGACATTGAAGTGTGCAAACTGAAATCATTGAAGCATAAAATGTGGTATCCCTCCGTAAATGTTAAAGGCTCCTGTGTTGTGTTTTCTTTGCAGATGGTGGAACATGGAGGTTTCTACCGCACCTCAGACCAGACTTGGGTCAAATTGGAGAGGATCCAGTTTGTTGGAGCTTGTAATCCTCCCACTGACCCTGGCAGAAAGCCTCTCACACACAGGTACAGTGCCCAGACTTATTAGAACAATGATAGAATTGAAAACCATGAAGACCATAAAAAAAGGAATGAGCATTGCATATGACAAGTTGTTGCATGTTGTGTTTCTAGGTTCCTGCGTCATGTTCCTGTGGTGTATGTGGACTATCCAGGCCCAGCCTCTCTAACTCAGATTTATGGAACCTTCAACCGTGCCATGCTGCGTCTCATCCCCTCTTTACGTACCTATGCTGAGCCTCTTACTGCTGCTATGGTTGAATTCTACACCATGTCTCAGGTAAAGGAGATTAATAAATAAATAAAAAAAGATAGATAGATCTATCTATCATCAAGTTTACTTAATATAGTCATTGGGAACTGGTATACAAATGAGAGATAAGACGTATGTTTTATTGATCATTTTCAGTCCTTTTATTCACACTATTACTAATTTGTTCGCATATCTTTTTTCCATTCAGGAGCGGTTCACCCAGGACACCCAACCTCACTACATCTACTCTCCCAGAGAGATGACCCGCTGGGTTAGGGGTATCTTCGAGGCCCTGCGGCCACTTGAAACTCTGCCTGTGGAGGGGCTCATCCGCATCTGGGCCCATGAAGCGCTCCGTCTCTTCCAGGACAGGTGAGTGCATGTTTCTGGGAGGCTGAATAAGTGGCTATTCTTATCTATATATGTTTTGTGTACAGTCTGTAGAGTATTGTATGATCAATAGTCTAGATATGGTATGTGTTGGTTTTTATTAACTGATTAGTCTGATAAAGTGCCACCTAAGACAAGTATTAAAATAATGATAATATTGGTGATAATGTTACTCGTCTTCCACCTTTTTCCAGGCTGGTTGATGACGAAGAGAGAAGATGGACAGATGAAAACATTGACATGGTTGCTCTCAAACACTTTCCTAACATTGATAAGGAGAAGGGTCTCAACAGGCCTATCCTCTACAGCAACTGGCTCTCCAAGGTAAACCAGAAACAGGTTGACCATGCTGTGATATTCCTGCTTTGGTAATCATGCTGAAATATTGAGAATTGACCTCAAGTCTTCAGCAGTTAGATTTCTATTTTTACTGAGCTTATTGTTTGTGGATGCAGGACTACATCCCAGTGGAACAGGAGGAGCTGAGGGACTATGTGAAGGCCCGTCTGAAGGTCTTCTATGAAGAGGAGCTGGACGTCCCTCTGGTGCTCTTCAATGAGGTCCTGGACCACGTCCTCAGAATTGACCGGTGAGTAACAGCCTCTGAGCTCATTGACTTCTCATCTGGTGTTGGTGTACAAATATTCAGGTCTGAAATAATTGTTTTGGAGTAAAGTTCAAAATTGCATTTCCTCCTCCAGAATCTTCCGGCAGCCTCAGGGCCATCTGCTGTTGATCGGTGTGAGTGGGGCAGGAAAGACTACCCTGTCTCGCTTCGTAGCCTGGATGAACGGGCTTAGTGTATACCAGATCAAGGTTGGTACAACACATGAAGATATTTGCAGTCATATCACTACACTTGCCTGTCTGTATTTATCTTTTTTTTGTGTGCGTGTTTTCAGGTTCACAGAAAATACACTGGAGAGGACTTTGATGAGGACCTGCGTACAGTGCTGCGTCGCTCAGGGTGTAAGAACGAGAAGATTGCCTTCATCATGGATGAGTCCAACGTGTTGGATTCTGGTTTCCTTGAGAGAATGAACACACTGCTGGCCAACGGAGAGGTAACTTGCTGCCATCATGATCCGTCTTACATCAGTACAACTCATTGTACATCAAATGACAACTCTGCCTTTAGTGTTCTGAGATAAAATGTCTATTTGGGTTGTGCGTGCCTAATTTTCTGGCTCCTAATATGTTAATGTTACCTGTTTTTCATAGGTTCCTGGGCTGTTTGAGGGAGATGAGTATGCCACCCTGATGACTCAGTGTAAGGAGGGAGCCCAGAAAGAGGGCCTTATGCTCGACACACACGAGGAGCTGTACAAATGGTTCACCAGCCAGGTTATCAGGAACCTTCATGTTGTTTTCACCATGAACCCTTCATCAGAGGGCCTGAAGGACAGGGCTGCCACATCTCCTGCCCTCTTCAACAGGTATAGAGACACATGCTGAACACTGAGCATGAATTCATTTATTACATCACAAGCAGGGAATAGATACTACAACGTTAAAATGACAAGATGCAGTTTCTTAGCTATCTGAACACTTTTCTTTGTGTTAGGTGTGTGCTGAACTGGTTTGGAGATTGGTCCACAGAGGCCCTTTATCAGGTGGGTAAGGAATTCACCAGCAAGATGGATCTGGAGAAACCAAACTACAAGGTGCCAGACTACATGCCCATCGTCTATGACAAGCTGCCCCAGCCACCATCTCACCGCGAGGCTATTGTCAATGGCTGTGTGTTTGTACATCAGACACTTCACCAGGTAGAGATGTTTGCAAGTTTGCAGTGGTGGTTAATGAGGTGATTGTGTGGTATACTTCATATGTTGTTGTTAACTATACACAGGCTAACAACCGTCTGGCTAAGCGAGGTGGCCACACAATGGCCATCACTCCTCGCCACTACCTGGACTTCATCAACCAGTATGCCAACCTGTTCAATGAGAAACGCAGCGAGTTGGAGGAGCAGCAGATGCACCTCAATGTTGGTCTCCGCAAGATCAAGGAGACTGTCGATCAGGTAAAGTAACTTTGCAGTTTATTTTATTTAATATGCCACCTATTCCACATATTTCTCAAAACCCTAGAAGAGTTGGGTCTCTAAAAACACCAAAGACTTTCCAACTGCTGCTTGCTCTTGTCTGACTCCCTGATTGTACTTGTGCCTTCTCATGAAGGTGGAGGAGCTTCGTCGTGACCTGAGAATCAAGAGCCAGGAGTTGGAGGCAAAGAACGCTGCTGCCAATGACAAACTGAAGAAGATGGTCAAAGACCAGCAGGAGGCGGAAAAGAAAAAGGTACACAGGAAGGAATTTAACACTCAAGACGAGGAAAAAAAAAAAATCACAATAGAGTAATTTTCTTCTTTTGGGGACAAACCTAACTTCTTTGTTGTAATGTGATCCCTTTAGCCTTGCTTATCTGGATTGAATCAAAACCGTTAATCCTATAAGGTTACTATTGTGATTCCAGGTGATGAGCCAGGAGATCCAGGAAGCTGTGTACAAGCAGCAGGAGCGGATCAAGGACAAACAGCTGAATGTCAAAGAGGACTTGGACCAAGTGGAGCCTGCTGTTATTGAGGCTCAGAATGGTACAGTGATATATTGTGTGACTTATTGTTCATCCCTGTACAAACATTTTCCATTTTTTTTTTATTACAAGGTTATAAATACTTTTGGGCTTCCAGTTAACAACTTGATCTTTACCTGCATCCTCCCTTCATCACTGCCCCTTCCTTGTCATAATCTACATCCTTGTTCACCTGATGTTGATAGCTGTTAAGTCCATTAAGAAGCAGCACCTGGTGGAGGTGCGTTCCATGGCCAATCCACCCGCGGCCGTGAAGCTGGCCCTCGAGTCCATCTGCTTGCTCCTGGGAGAGAGCACGACTGACTGGAAGCAGATCCGTTCCATCATCATGAGGGAGAACTTCATCCCAACTATTGTTAACTTCTCTGCTGAAGAGATCAGGTGAAATGAGAAAGAATGTATTCTGTGATTGTTCACTAAAGCTCTCTCCCTCTCTGTCTCTCCCTGCCTTTTCAACCCCTGAGTCTGTTTCATATTGCTCCCTTCTTTTACCCTACATGCTCCCCTTCTCCCTCCCCTCTTACTACTACTTTCTTTCAAACACATTCCTACTTCCACCTAACTAGCGGTGAGTTCTATTAAGCGGCATCACCTAGTAGAAGTGCGGGCTATGACCAATCCCCCAGCTGCAGTCAAGCTGGCCCTGGAGTCTATCTGCCTTATGCTTGGCGAGGAGACCAATGACTGGAAAAAAATCAGACAAGTTATTATCAGTGACAATTTCATCAGCAGCATAGTCAACTTTTCCTCTGAGGAAATGAGGTACCGGTGTCAGAACATCTGTCTAGTCTTCAATGGAAGCACAAATGATATTAATCAGTATATTAATCAAGTGGCACCTGTGATCAGAAATTGATTTTAGGATTCTTATCAGTTAATTTAGCTAAATTAGCTGACGGGAACAATGACCACTATCCTTGATTGTTGTCATGATTTAGCATTTCTCACAGTGAAGATGGTAGAAATAGCTCCCCTTCCCCTCCCTAAACTAAATTTAAATGATCTTGTGCAATATGTCGTATTTCATTCCCTGTGATTCATGATCATTGTTCCACACTTCACATTGTAGTATTTGTCTGAGTAAAGTCCTGTTATATTCTAACTTCTTGGCCTGTTTCTCTTTTATCCAGTGACTCCATCCGTGAGAAGATGAAGAAGAACTACCTCTCCAACCCAAGCTACAACTACGAACAAGTCAACAGGGCATCTCTGGCTTGTGGACCTATGGTCAAATGGGCCATTGCTCAGGTAAGGAAGACTAAACAATATTATAATGATAATAATAACCATTGGGTAAAGAGGGTACTCCTTTAATGTATACCATGTTCTACCACTCCCCTAGCTTAATTATGCGGACATGCTGAAGCGCGTGGAGCCTCTGCGTAATGAACTGCAGAAGCTGGAGGATGACGCCACAGACAACAAGACAAAGGCAGAAGAGGTGGAGCAGATGATCAGAGACCTGGAGGCTAGCATCGCTCGCTACAAGGAGGAATACGCCATCCTCATCTCAGAGGCTCAGGCCATCAAGGCCGACCTGGCCGCTGTCGAGGCGAAGGTAAACTGGTCATCAAACCCTCTGAATCTGTCTCTTTTAATCCATCTTTAACTATTTAAGGATCTTGCAGCACATTTTTCTGAACTCTTGCTCTCTTCTCCCAGGTGAATCGCAGCACAGCCCTACTGAAGAGTCTGTCAGCTGAAAGGGACCGTTGGGAAAAGACCAGTGAGACCTTCAAGAACCAGATGTCCACCATCGCTGGAGACTGTCTGCTCTCTGCAGCTTTCATTACCTATGCCGGCTATTTTGAACAAAAGATGAGGCAGAACCTGTTCACTACTTGGTCTCACCACCTGCAGCAGGCCAACATTCAGGTAGTTAAAGCTCTGAAGCCATTTTTGACCATCACACCTACAAATCCAAGCTTCACTCACATTACCACTATAGACGTAGAAACTTCTTTTGTAACTGTTGTTCTGTGTTTTTCATATCATCTTAGTGAGTTTAGTTGTTAGTGAATGTAAAGATGCTGTTGACCAATTATGGATCAGGCCTTTTAATACAATGTTTTTGTTGACTATTGTTTTAAAACATGTCTTAAGGCACACACATTTTGAGGACCTCTGCCACATACCCTACCATGTGCACAACCACATTTAGCCTTTTTATTTTAATCTGATATCAGAAGACATTAACTCCCATGGATGTACATTTGTTTCCCCCAGTTCCGTACTGATATTGCCAGAACTGAGTACCTGTCCAATGCTGATGAGAGGCTCCGCTGGCAAGCCAACTCCCTCCCAGCTGATGACCTCTGCACTGAGAACGCCATCATGCTCAACCGGTACAACAGGTCAGTATCTTTCTCTTCTTCTGGCAATGTTTTTAGGTTTTATTACTATTGTGAAAATACTAAGCGTTCCTTAGTATTAATTGGCTTTGAGTTGGTTTCCCCTCCCATGTTCATCTATTCTATACCATTCCCCTCTCTAGGTACCCGCTAATCATCGATCCATCAGGCCAAGCCACAGAGTTCATAATGAATGAGTACAAAGAACGCAAGATCACCAGAACCAGTTTCCTGGATGATGCCTTCAGGAAGAACCTGGAGAGCGCCTTGCGCTTCGGAAACCCACTGTTGGTCCAGGTATGAACGGCTACTTCTCAGTGCCAACATAAAATTGTCACTGTCCAAGGCCCACGTATTTATAATAATTTTCTTTTTTTTGTCCTTTAGGATGTAGAAAGCTACGACCCCATCCTAAACCCGGTGCTGAACAGAGAAGTCCGCAGGACTGGAGGACGTGTCCTCATCACCCTGGGAGACCAGGACATCGATCTGTCACCTTCGTTCGTCATCTTCCTTTCTACACGAGACCCAACGGTGAGCAGATTCATCATTTAGATTTTATCTATAGATAATGTAAGATCATTACAGTATTTAACCAAATTGAATAGGTATACGTCTATTAACAAAATATATCGTAAAGCAAATTAGCTTTCATTTGAAAGAAACATTTCCCTTATTTAAACTATTATACAATAAGGTTAATCTTTGTTATATGGGGTCTCTTTTGTATGCAGGTCGAGTTCCCACCAGACTTGTGTTCTCGTGTTACATTTGTAAACTTCACTGTGACACGCAGCAGTCTTCAGAGCCAGTGTCTCAACAAGGTCCTAAAGGCTGAGAGGCCTGATGTGGATGAGAAACGCTCCGACCTCCTCAAACTGCAGGGTGAGTCACAGAAAATGGCAGATGTGCTAACACGATGACCGGGCACAGCTGGGTTTGATGAGGACGATGAACACTGACAGTGATGCAGCATCATTTAGACTTGAGTCACGGTGGGAAAAGAATTCAGTGAAATTATACAGCCGATCAACAACTGTCCTTCTTTCTCTTGTAGGTGAGTTCCAGCTGCGTCTGCGTCAGCTGGAAAAATCGCTGCTGCAGGCCCTCAATGAGGTTAAAGGCCGCATCCTAGATGATGACACCATCATCACCACGCTGGAGAACTTGAAGAAGGAGGCTGCTGAGGTGACCAGGAAGGTGGAGGAGACTGATATCGTCATGGCAGAGGTGGAGGCAGTGTCACAGCAATACCTGTCTCTGTCCTCTGCCTGCAGCAGCATCTACTTCACCATGGAATCTCTCAACCAGGTCTGGACATATCCAGCTCTTTCACACAATCTTGTTTTTTTGGCTATATTTTTTTTTTTTTTTTGAACACTAAACTATTCTGCCTATTATGTGCATACTTGTAAACCAGCCAAGCAACCATTTAATCAACACATCTTTTTTGTATCTTTCACCAGATGCACTTCCTGTACCAGTACTCCCTTCACTTTTTCCTGGATACCTACCACACGGTGCTGTATGAGAACCCCAACCTCAAGGGCATCACTGATCATACACAGAGACTCGATGTCATCACCAAGGACCTCTTCCAGGTTTGAACCACATATTTTGAAAACGACTCCTTTTCCTTTGGTGGTATTATTGTAATAGACATAATTTGCTTATGTCTCTTTTCATGTAGGTGGTGTTCAACAGAGCAGCCAGAGGTATGCTGCACCTGGATCACATCTCTTTTGCCATGCTACTGGCTAAGATCAGCATCAAGGGCATAACCAGGTAAGATGCTAGACTAATGGCCGACCAGTGGTAGTACTACATAAAGCAAGGTTTCTCAGTAATATCAGACAACATAAATTGTCCATTTCTTTCCAGTGAGCCCTCCTATGATGCAGAGTTCCAGCACTACCTGCGTGGTAAGGAGATTGTTCTGACTGGCATGACACTGCCCAAAGTCAAAGGTCTGACCACGGAGCAGAGTGAGGCCATGGTCCGCCTCAGCCGCCTGCCAGCATTCAGCGACTTAGTAGAAAAGGTTCAGGCAGATGAGGTGAGTATTGACTCCATCTGGTATAACTTACTGTATATTGTAATAATGAAACGGAAGCATGAACAAACATGTATTAATAGGCATACCTTTTTAATTAACTACTTTCTTTTCAATACAAACTGTATCAGTGATCCTTGTTGCTTTCTTTGGTTACTTCAGCAATTCTTCATGTGGCTTGAGAGCAACACTCCAGATCTGTCTGTTCCTTATCTGTGGTCAGAGGAGAAGCAGTCCAGTAAGTGTAGATTTGTCTTATTTTGCAAATGATGCATGAATATTAAGGCCAAGCAGATATTGATTTAAATATGAATTGAATGTATATATTCTCTGTATACCTGACCTTCTCTGCTCTTCCTTGTTCAGCTGCCATTGGCCAGGCAGTGCACCAGCTGTTGCTGATTCAGGCCTTCCGCCCCGACCGTCTGCTGGCTATGTCCCACATTTTTGTCTCCAAGGTGCTGGGAGAGACCTTCATGAACATCATCGAGCAGCCTCTTGACCTGGCTCATATTGTGGATAGCGAGGTAGTAACCAATATTTCTCCAGTCATTTTCTCTCCAGATGCGTTTGCCATTGTCAGTGTTTAATCTGTCTTGTGTCTGTAGGTGAAGCCCAGCACTCCCGTGCTGATGTGTTCTGTACCAGGTTACGATGCCAGTGGCCTGGTCAGAGATCTGGCTGTTGAGGAGAACCAACAAATCACCTCCATCTCTATTGGTTAGGATAGAATAAGCTCATAGTATTGACACGCAAATGATATTCTAAAGTTTAGTGAGGATATCGATGAATCATGTTTGTGTTCCTACACTGTCCACAGGTTCGGCTGAGGGCTTCAATAAGGCAGACAGAGACATCAACACTGCTGTCAAGTCTGGCAGGTGGGTAATGTTTGTTCTGTGTATTTTCTCAGCATGAACAATTTGTTTTGTTGTGCTGGTCTGCTGACTGTTTTCGTCCTGCAGGTGGGTGATGTTGGAGAACGTCCACTTGGCCCCCGGATGGCTGATGCAGCTGGAAAAGAAGCTCCACTCCATGCAGCCTCATGCCAGCTTCAGGCTTTTCCTGACGATGGAGATCAACCCTAAGGTAAACCACATCACTTGTACTTTTTATTTTCCATATTACAAATTCTGTAAATTAATTCTCATTTCTAGCCATTTTCTAGTTCATTTTTTTTTCTTTCACTCCTCAAAGTCTCAGTACTGTGTTTTCCCGCCAGGTTCCAGTGAATCTGCTTCGCGCCGGTCGTATCTTTGTGTTTGAGCCTCCTCCTGGTGTCAAGGCCAACATGCTCAGAACCTTCAGCAGCATCCCTGTGGCTCGCATGTGCAAGGTGACTTAATCTGGAATAACTATCGCATACAATCACGCCAAAAGCTTTTGATTGCACTTGCTATCTAAAACAAATGTTTCCATCTCTCTACAGGCTCCCAATGAGCGTGCTCGTCTCTACTTCCTGCTGGCTTGGTTCCATGCAGTCATTCAGGAGCGTCTGCGCTATGCACCACTGGGCTGGTCCAAGAAATATGAGTTTGGAGAGTCTGACCTCCGCTCTGCCTGCGACACCGTTGACACCTGGCTGGATGACACTGCTAAGGTTGGGGATTATTTGAGAAATCAGTGCTTTCATAAGGTGTTGGCATAAGATTTGTTGCCAATATAGACTCATATCAATTACCCAAAAAATTCATACAGTTAAAACCGTAATTTAAAAATTAAATGACTTGGCATTAGAATTTTGTTCAGTGTGTTAATGTTAAATATGACAACCTTGTCACACTTTTACCTCTACACACACACATACACACAGGGCCGTCAAAATATTGCACCAGACAAGATCCCCTGGGCGGCTCTAAAAACCCTGATGGCCCAGTCCATCTATGGCGGCCGCATTGACAATGAGTTTGACCAGCGTCTGCTCAACACCTTCCTGGATCGCATCTTCACCAAGCGAAGCTTCGACAGCGAGTTCAAACTGGCTCTCAAGGTTGACGGGCACAAGGACATCAAGATGCCCGATGGCATTAGGTCAGTGCTGTTTTTTCTTAAAATAACCTCACTTTATAAATTTATTTTGAAAGGATGTTTTCCTGATGACCTCAACCAGGTAAATAGTTTATGATTATGATTTTGATATATTACAGGCGTGAGGAGTTCATTCACTGGGTAGAGATGCTCCCCGACACTCAGACTCCATCTTGGCTCGGGTTGCCTAGCAATGCTGAGAAGGTCCTGCTCACCACTCAGGGTACGCCACAGCCGGTCATCTTCATCATCTGTACTCGGTGTTCTGTCACAGTAACTGGACCACAACACATGCTGAATCTTATTCCTTAATCCATCCGTTCAGATTTCATGTTTTCACAGCGGATCATTAACCATCTCTCTCTCTGTTCTAGTGTCTACTTTTATTTTGACAGGGTGACCGCTTTGGGCAGAATACTGTGTGTTTGTGTGTGATGGTGAAGAATATATGAAAGGGATACTTTGCTGATTTAAAACCAGCATTGTGTCACCATCACTGGCGTCATGAAAGCCAAACACTGTTTCATATTAACACACTGCCATGACACAGAGCTGGATTTAAATCTGCAAAATCTCTCTTTAAGGGTGCTCCCTTTACTAATCTCTCATCTAGTCATGGGTTCACTTCACCAGTTAGTTTTCTATAATATCACATGCAGCTTCTAGTATCAGTCTTGTATATCATAGTCACACAGTTTAGCTGTGTAGTTGTAGCCTTCAGTAGTCATAGCCATCATACTTTAGAAGGTGCTCTGTCCTAAGGAAGGGTGTCCTCACCCTCCAGCAGCTGTATTTCACATCCATCATGTCGCTTTGCTAAAATATTATCCCCACCCTCAGGATTCAAAACAACCACACTCCTCCCCATCTCCTCACTCATACCCTCACTCCCTTTTTTGATTTCCAACCCCTCTCCAAACTCCCACAATCCCAGCTGCCAAAGCTTCCACCCCTTGGCCAACCGGCCACACTCCACCTCTCCCTCATCCTCACTCCTACTCCTTAGTTTGTTTCCCTACATTGGTTATGTTCATTTCTTTTACAGATCCAGACAGTCAAGAATGCAGTTAATTTGTCCACTTGGAAACTTGATTGTTGAATGTACATTTGACGGAAATATTGCCTGAAGCCTTGTGTCTATCGTTCTACCCAGTGTAATCCTAATTTGTTTCTTCTTCTTCTGGCAAACAAACCTTTTATTAACACACCCTCAAGGTAAGCTGTTTGTGTCTTTGTTCCACTATTAATTTCTTCTCCCCCTACCTTTCACCATGGCCTTGTCTTCCACCTCCCTCCCCGCTCCCTCTACCCGGCTGCGTAGGCATTGATATGATGGGTAAGATGCTGAAAATGCAGACGTTGGAGGATGAGGATGACCTTGCCTACGAGACAGAGATAAAGGAGCGCGCTTCGTCCACACCTGAAGCCCAGCCGGCCTGGATGAGGACCCTCCACACCACTGCCTGCAACTGGCTGCAGCTCATGCCCCAAACAGTCAATCCACTCAAACGTACAGTGGAGAACATTAAGGTAATGGCAGAAATAAGAGGAAAGGTGGCTGGCAAGCAGACTTCAGGATACGTACCTATAATATTGTGTTCTGTACAAGAAGCTGTACAACATCTTTGGCAATAACTGTTATGTTGATCAGTTGTTTTACGTTTTTTAAAAGTTTTGTGCTATTAATTATAACTATAATTGCTGCTTTGAATTTCAGCAGGTGAACATGTACTTCATTTCTTTTTGTCATTCTATGTTTGATTTAATGTCCAATGTGTCCACACACCCACACCAGGACCCACTGTTCCGGTTCTTCGAGCGTGAGGTGAAGATGGGTTGCAATATGCTGCAGGAGGTCCGTCAGGATCTAGCTGATGTGGTGCAAGTGTGCGAGGGCAAGAAGAAGCAGACTAACGACCTGCGCACACTCATTAGCGAACTTGTTAAAGGTAAAATCTTACTTTTTCAATCAGATTTATTCATGTGTTTTGTGAATATAGGGAAATGCACTGCACACTTACAATCCTCATTGTCGTTCACCAGGATGTCCTTGAACAGATTATACTTATAGGGAATAACGGGTATACACTTGTTTTTCTTTGTCCCCAGGCATCCTCCCTCACAGCTGGTGTCGCTACACAGTTCCAGCCTCCATGACTGTGATCCAGTGGGTGGCAGACTTCAGTGAGCGAATCAAACAGCTGCAGCAGATCTCCCAGGGAGCTGCCAGTGGTGGTGCTAAGGAACTGAAGGTACTGTTTGGTTAATAGTTTGTGTACAGCATCAAACAACCTGTAGCTAAATAGTATTGATAGGTTCCACAAACACTGGCAGAGCCACTTACAGTACTGTTATTTTGATGTTGTCCTCTTTAGAACATCCACGTGTGCCTCGGCGGCCTGTTTGTGCCAGAGGCTTACATTACCGCTACACGCCAGTATGTGGCCCAGGCAAACAGCTGGTCCCTGGAAGAGCTGTGTCTGGAGGTCAATGTCACCACCGCCCAGGGTGCCGCACTGGATGCCTGCAGCTTCGGCATCAAAGGTCAGACGAGCAGGGTCCCACTAATTCTTTACCGCCCTAGTCATGAGTGTGGCAAACTCCCATAACTCTTGAAAATGTGAATCCACCTAAATAAATTTGTGTTCTAATATATATTGTGGATTTGATAAAAAAAAATAAAGAGAAATAAATTCAAGGGTTCTAATGCGGAATATGCTCACGGTTTCTCTCAGGTTTGAAACTGCAGGGAGCCACTTGTGCCAACAACAAGCTGTCGCTGTCCACCTCCATCTCCACCGAGCTGCCTCTCACTCAGCTCCGCTGGATCAAGCAAAGCAACACTGAGCAGAGACACATGGTATGAACAAGCTGTGTATACACAATATAAAATTGCATCTTTTTATCAAATAATTTATACAGTCAGACGATTTGGAAAAATGTATAATGATTTAGCTTTTGCCATAGTTTTGGCTGTCTCATCCCGTTTTTCTTCTTCTCATTGCAGGTGACTCTTCCCGTGTACCTGAACTTCACCAGGTCTGACCTCATCTTCACTGTTGACTTTGACATTGCCACCAAGGAAGATCCACATAGCTTCTATGAGCGTGGTGTTGCTGTCTTGTGCACCGAGTAAATAGAACATTCATCATTCCTAAAGAGACCAGAGAGTCTTAATTATTAAACCACACATAATCACTTGCATTCATTGCTTATTAACCACAATTTAAAAAGTAGTTTGTAGCCTGTTGCATTCCAATAGAACCGTAATTACGAATATTCTTGGAGCAGTAATTAGCATGTAGCCATTCTTAGCGTTTTTGGAAAGTGTCTTAGAAGGTCAAGAGAATGTTGTCAGATGGATGAAGAGAAGATGAAATGGAAAGGAAAGTTGAAAGTAAGCTGTTTTTTATGATGGAAACTGTATGTTTTTAGATTGAATAAAGCATGATGGAATTAAATGAACTGCATTAATGACTGCAGCGTGGTCTTTCAAGATAAATGAAATTGACACAAATGGTAAAACAGATTTGGCCTAATTAAAAAGTCTGATAAACAATTTGTTAGAATAGATTACCTTTTGTCATTAACAACACTTCTGAGGGGAATCCCACTATTGTGTTCTATAAATTAGGTTAAGCAAACTGGAATAGTGGACAGCATCACACATACAGAAATATACCCAATGACTTTCACAGGAATTTCCAGAGGAGATCATTTCCTGGCCTCTGGGCATGGTATTGAACATTAACTTTGTGCTGAACTTCAGTTCTTGCCCTCTGTCTTAGTGACAGTTGTACATTTTATTAGCCAATATCAGCAAAGATACTGAAGGTTTCACCAACCAGATTAGGAGCTGTGAAAGTTACATGTCAGTATTACTGCCATTTGCTGGTTGGAGGGATAAACTTGTTTTTGCTAAAGCAAAAGTACATGCAATAGAAAATTAAACCATAACTTCTACAAGATATTAAGGAAAATTGAAGTTTCACAACACTTATGTGACATGTCAGACATAAGGATATGAGATTTAAGTTCTCTGCGGCAAAAATTTTAAATGGATACTATCATTGATTTCCAAGATGAATTTACACAGCCTTTTCATAGGCTGTGTAAATCAGTATCCTACAGTACTGCAGTCTGCAAGATAACTGACAAAATATTTATTTTTCAAAAAAGACAACTCCAAACAAAGCCAAAGTTACACAAGGAATGGCTTAAATAATGCTTCAGCCTGGAGAATACGTACTTTTGCAATCTAAAGATTTCTTATTGGGATACATTTTTCAAAAGTAAAATTTGATCAGCTCATAATTTAACAAAAATAGATGGTGATGAAACACCTGTAGCTAAAATTCAGTGGAGCTATAGTTGCTCATAGACATCTTTATCATTAAGATCAGTTTCTCTAACTTTGCTATCCAGTGTAGCAGTAGATACTTATCTAGCATATGTGGACAATAAACAACAGCCAGTATCATGTATTAATATGAATGAAATAGGTTTCACTTTTATTGGTCTCTGGAAAATACAGATTCTTCATTGCCAGTGCATTGGCTGTACTTTGCTCTATTATGAAGACCGAGGTTACTATGGTAATTCTCCCAACAAAAATAATTGCTTAAAGACAATCAGCACATTATGCGACACGTGTGAGACACTCACAATAACTAGAGGTAGAAATACAAACCCTCAGGTCTCAACACCATTTTATCTATACATTCGTAAACAAAGTGCATTGCCAAGTAACGATTTATAGTCTTTCATTCTACCTTAAATTGTTAAGGCGTTGAATAAGACTGCAGTACTTTAGTCGGTCAGTCAATGGCTAGATGGCTCTAACGTGGTTCAGATGCTGAGTCCCTTTCTTCTTGTTCGTCCTCCATGTTGACAACACACTGCCTCTTTCTTTGCCCCAGCTCCACCACTTCTGTTCCAGGGAAACCCATCTTTCTCTTGGAAAGCGATCGGAGGTTACATGGGCAGGGGGGTCTCTCAGAGGAGCTATCCAGCATCTGGGACAAACTTCCTCCCACTGGGGTTACAGGTCCAGGTGTGTGAGGTGTTGAGGATCTTGTAGCATGCAAGTCTGAATCGTCAAATTGGCAATGCAATTCTGTATCCATGGTTTGGGTGTGCATTCTTGAATCATTGGCCATTTCCTCTGTAAGACCATCCCTGTCACTGTGGGAGGGCAGAATGTCAAGCTCAGAGACACACAGCTCAGAGTCACTCTCACATTTCATCTGGACATCCAGAAGATGTTGCTGCTCTGTTACAGGATCTCGCTTCCCATTTTTCGCCACTTCCCTGAGGGAAATGGAAGCAGGGTGATGAAGGATAAACCTCCTGCTCCTGCCTGAGAACCGACAGCCTCCTCCTCCACTTTTTCCCTGCTGCCTTGTTCGCCTGCTGGAGACACCCACATCGATGTTTGACTTGTCAGAATCCTCAGAGCTCCCATCATATGGGTCCAAAAACTACAGTCACAAGCACACATATGCATTCATTCATAAACACAAGAACAGGAGGATGCTTTTGCAGCAGAAGTAGATGGATTAGACAAAAGGAGAATGCTTACCAAAGAATAACAGCCATGCCTTCCTACAGGCTTATGTGTTAACGGCAATGTCCGATGAAAAGTCCCACTCTCTGGTGTACTGCTCACACATCCCTGCTCAACAAGGAATTCGGTGATTTTTGATTGCATTGACGAAACAGTTATTCATTTTTAAACCAAAAAGCTCTATGCTTGCTCGAGCCCATTCCAGTGTGCCCTTCCCAAATGATGTTACTAACATCACAAAAGACTGTTGACATAAGAGGGTTTGTATGTGTGCAGTGTCCAGTGGTGTTCTGGGGAATTGACTCAATTTGATCCCATTTTAAAAAATAAAATTCAGGAAGATATCCAGTGGAAAATATCGTGAGTCTGGGACTGGGTGTAATCTATTTTAATCTATTTAAAATATATGTATACTACAATCAAGTTTATATTGTCACTTCCATTTGTGCTTAGTGTGTGTGTGTAATGTTAACAATCAGACGTAAAGCAATACCATAGTGCTGGTGTCTGACCATCTTGGACTGATCTCTGAGTCAGAATCGGTGCTGGACTCCACTTTACACATCTCCTGACAGAAAACAGAGTCACTCCAGTCCACATTTGTATGTCAAAGGGGAAAAAAACAGTCAAATGCAAGTGATCTTGGATTTTCAGATTGAAAAAGGGGTAAGAACACTCTCAATATGGTGATGAAATGTGGCTAACTGATCTCACCATGTATTTGAAAGCAAGCTGGTCCACGTTGTTGGGCACATGTCTATTCCTGTGATCTAATTTGCGACAATAAATATTAATTTGTTGCACATTAATGCAATTCAGCACATTCAGAAGACCCCAAACATAAATACAGCTGTTTTTGGTTAAAAACAATATGTAGAAAAAGCTACCCAAACCATATTACAACATCTAACGTTAGTATGGTATGTTTTTAATTCTGCAACAAACAAAAAAGAGACAAATATTGATACCTGGAAGTAAGATCTGTCGTCTTCTTCTTCTATATGCCATGGCATTTAGCGCGTATAACTTTTTTGGACCACGATAAAGTAGAATAACTTTGTTGAGCCGGTAGGTTAATTAACTAGCAGTGTATCAGGTGCCTTTGATATGATGCAGCCAAGTGTGGCCACGGGTGAGAAGTCTACACACGATAAACAGCATTGACACGAGTTCAAAACGCCACTTAGCTTGCTAATTACAAGATTTTAACAAAATAATACGTCCGGTGACTTATTTTTCAAAATAAAACTCATATTGACCTTGCTGCTGTGGTCATCCTGACCTAGTTTATATACAGTCTATGATCCTGACTCATTTTGATTAGTCAGTTTTTTCATATGTATATTTTGAAACGTTATATTTTGTAATATGGTATTTAAAGAGTTTATAAATCCGCACATGCCAGAAGCGGACATTAACGTTTGGTTCATCAACAACTGCGGTCAAGCCATCCTCCACTTAGAAATAAGCAGTCAAACTAGCCGCCCCTATGTTTCGCGGTGCGCGTATATACTTGCTATTACGGTGAGACCGTCAGAACTGAGAACTGTCTGTCAGAAAGAAAGAAAGATACTGATTTTAGCACACCTCACAACTTGTCACTGACTGCATGATATGCTGAATTCCAAAATAAGAGCCCCCCCCCCCCCCCCCCCAAAAAAAAAAACCCCTCATAAATAAGCTGTTTTGTCTACACATTCAAAAAATCATGAAAATAAAAGTCCTAGCTTTCACAGGCCAATTTCACCTCAGATGGATAGTACCCCTTCTCAAGGTGTCACCTACAATATTTCAGGACATTCTGATGTTGCTTTACAAAATAAGAGCCCCCCAAAACTCATATATTAGCTGTTTTGTCTACACATTCTAAAAATCATAAATATAGAAGTCCTAGCTTTCACAAGCCAATTTCACCTCAGATGGATAGTACCCCTTCTCAAGGTGTCACCTACAATATTTCAGGACATTCTGATGTTGCTTTACAAAATAAGAGCCCCCCAAAACTCATATATTAGCTGTTTTGTCCATACATTCAAAAAATCATAGAAATAGAAGTCCTAGCTTTCACAAGCCAATTTCACCTCAGATGGATAGTACACCTTCTCAAGGTGTCACCTACAATGTTTCAAGACATTCTGATGTTGCTTAACAAAATAAGAGCCCCCCAAAACTCACATATACGCTGTTTTGTCTACACATTCAAAAAATCATAGAAATAAAAGTCCTAGCTTTCACAGGCCAATTTCACCTCAGATGGATAGTACCCCTTCTCAAGGTGTCACCTACAATGTTTCAGGACATTCTGATGTTGCTTTACAAAATAAGAGCCCCCCAAAACTCACATATTAGCTGTTTTGTCTACACATTCTAAAAATCATAAAAATAGAAGTCCTAGCTTTCACAAGCCAATTTCACCTCAGATGGATAGTACACCTTCTCAAGGTGTCACCTACAATGTTTCAAGACATTCTGATGTTGCTTAACAAAATAAGAGCCCCCCAAAATTCACATATACGCTGTTTTGTCCATACATTCAAAAAATCATGAAAATAAAAGTCCTAGCTTTCACAGGCCAATTTCACTTCAGATGGATAGTACACCTTCTCAAGGTGTCATCTACAATGTTTCAAGACATTCTGATGTTGCTTTAAAAAATAAGAGCCCCCCAAAACTCACATATTAGCTGTTTTGTCTACACATTCTAAAAATCATAAAAATAGAAGTCCTAGCTTTCACAAGCCAATTTCACCTCAGATGGATAGTACACCTTCTCAAGGTGTCACCTACAATGTTTCAAGACATTCTGATGTTGCTTAACAAAATAAGAGCCCCCCAAAATTCACATATACACTGTTTTGTCCATACATTCAAAAAATCATGAAAATAAAAGTCCTAGCTTTCACAGGCCAATTTCACTTCAGATGGATAGTACACCTTCTCAAGGTGTCATCTACAATGTTTCAAGACATTCTGATGTTGCTTTAAAAAATAAGAGCCCCCCAAAACTCACATATACGCTGTTTTGTCTACACATTCACAAAATCATAGAAATAAAAGTCCTAGCTTTCACAGGCCAATTTCACCTCAGATGGATAGTACCCCTTCTCAAGGTGTCACCTACAATGTTTCAGGACATTCTGATGTTGCTTTACAAAATAAGAGCCCCCCAAAACTCATATATTAGCTGTTTTGTCCATACATTCAAAAAATCATGAAAATAAAAGTCCTAGCTTTAACAGGCCAATTTCACCTCAGATGGATAGTACCCCTTCTCAAGGTGTCACCTACAATATTTCAGGACATTCTGATGTTGCTTTACAAAATAAGAGCCCCCCAAAACTCATATATTAGCTGTTTTGTCTACACATTCTAAAAATCATAAAAATAGAAGTCCTAGCTTTCACAAGCCAATTTCACCTCAGATGGATAGTACACCTTCTCAAGGTGTCACCTACAATGTTTCAAGACATTCTGATGTTGCTTAACAAAATAAGAGCCCCCCAAAATTCACATATACGCTGTTTTGTCCATACATTCAAAAAATCATGAAAATAAAAGTCCTAGCTTTCACAGGCCAATTTCACTTCAGATGGATAGTACACCTTCTCAGGGTGTCAAGTACAATGTTTCAGGACATTCTGATGTTGCTTTACAAAATAAGAGCCCCCCAAAACTCACATATACGCTGTTTTGTCTACAAATTCAAAAAATCATAAAAATAAAAGTCCTAGCTTTCACAGGCCAATTTTACCTCAGATGGATAGTACACCTTCTCAAGGTGTCAACTACAATGTTTCAGGACATTCTGATGTTGCTTTACAAAATAAGAGCCCCCCAAAACTCACATATACGCTGTTTTGTCTGAAGACTAATTTCACCTGAGATGGAGAGGACACCATCTCACAGCTTTACTTACAAAAGTACAAGACATTCAGTTATTGAATTTCACATTTACATTTTTCTATTTAATTATTTACAAATTATGTAAAACTCTGGATCTAAAATAAGTTAGAAATATCACTGAACTGCTACATACACAGATCCACGTTTTAAATTGCTACTCCTTTTCACTTTACAATTTTGTTTTTTACAAGTGAACAAAAAACTCACCCAGTTTGTCACATGTTGCCTACTTCCAATAGGCTCTTTCTGTGCGCACATGGAACAGTGATTGGTCTCATCAAACACTAAAGTATTATAAATAAATAAATGCGTAACACAAATTTATCCCTCATGCCCTCCTCAAATTTTGTACCCTCTCACCCTCTTCGTGGCAAAAACGTACACTCACACAAAAACTGCTATTAAATCATCATATATCAATACTTTTTCTGCTTTTTTTTCATAAATCACTTAAACAACTTGTAACTTGCATACTTGGATGGATTTTAACCCTTTAAATGCCAGTTTGTTTAGTTGAAGTATTTCAATTTTTATTACAAAAAAAACACAAAAAATGATTTTTTTTCCATATAACAAATAATATGGAGATGGGGTTCTGGTGGGGATTAGAGACTTCGATATGTCAAAGATAAACAACAAAATTAATTGGATTGCATTAGCATTTTTAGCCTAGAGCTAAATACTCCCTCTTACCCTCTTCGTGGCAAAAACGTACACTCACACAAAAACTGCTATTAAATCATCATATATCAATATCTTTTCTGCTTTTTTTTCATAAATCACTTAAACAACTTGTAACTTGCATACTTGGATGGATTTTAACCCTTTAAATGCCAGTTTGTTTAGTTGAAGTATTTCAATTTTTATTACAAAAAAAACACAAAAAATGATTTTTTTTCCATATAACAAATAATATGGAGATGGGGTTCTGGTGGGGATTAGAGACTTCGATATGTCAAAGATAAACAACAAAATTAATTGGATTGCATTAGCATTTTTAGCCTAGAGCTAAATACTCCCTCTTACCCTCTTCGTGGCAAAAACGTACACGGTACACAAAAACTGCTATTAAATCATCATATATCAATATCTTTTCTGCTTTTTTTTTCATAAATCACTTAAACAACTTGTAACTTGCATACTTGGATGGATTTTAACCCTTTAAATGCCAGTTTTAATTCTTCGAAGTAACAATTATTTCTGAAAAAAAAACAACAAAACATTAATTATTTTCCATAAAATAAATTGTAGGGGAATGGGGCTTTGGTGGTGATTAGAGTCATGGATATATCAAAAATGCTTCCCTCACTCCCATTATAACCACATGTTTGTATCTCACTGCCTTTACAGTATGAAAAACCATGCATTCTGCAATGTCAGCATTTCATTTTGTACAGAAGTGGTAATATTTGACATTTTTACTGTATTCCATCAGATTCCACCATTTTCCCTTTGTAGGCATGAAATTATAGTTATATTATGGAGCCCTGTGAAAAAAGGGCATCTTTTGAAGGATGCATCATGTGTCTTTGGAGATGTGCTTGAATAAAAACATTGTCTCCTACCTTTGTTGTAAACAAAAACTACAATTAGTGTGTTTATGCAACTGGCTGCTTTCACAGCTTGGCTGCAGAGAACAGAGAAGGAGAACGACCTGGAGCAAAGAGGAGCAAAAATGAAGAGGAATTGTAGTGCAAGAGAGTCTTTAGGTCATGGAGCCTTTATCTGCCAGCGAACGGCAGGACTCATCTGAAGATGAGGTTGGGGAGTCTGACACAAAATGGTCACTGGAGTCCAACAATTCTGTGAGTGCCTCTAACCCTTCCTCTGAACGTGGAGAGGACTCTGAAGATCCTGTCCATCCTAACAGTGAGTGGACAACGAAGAATGGGCAAGTCTGGTCTCCCTCTAATACTGAGATGCTGGGCTTCATTCAAGCACCAACCGGTGCTAGCTCTTATCATTTCAAATTGTTTGGGAATGGTCTCCCACTATAGGCATCCCACAGGCTCCAGGACCGGTACACACCTGCCAGGATGAGAAGTCCCATGTATGCTCAAATCTCTTGAGCATCCACATCACTCCATCCTGAGATTGAACGCCTCCCATGTAGGTTTGTCATTTGCTGAATCAGCTGGATCAAGTCAGGAGTGAAGAAAAGGTCGAAAGAGAATGACACATCATGGATTCTTGATATGGCATATCTTGTGGGCCCTGGCATCATGCCGGTCAGTGCTTGAATGTAGCGCAGCGCCTCGGTTGAGGATCTTCAGATGAGTCCTGCAGTTCGCTGGCAGACAAAGGCTGCATGACCATTTCTAAAGCCTCTCTTGCACTAAAATCCTGAAAAGTATTGAATATTTGGTAGTTTTGAGCAAGTTACAAGTTGTTTAAGTGATTTATGAAAAAAAAGCAGAAAAGATATTGATATATGATGATTTAATAGCAGTTTTTGTGTACCGTGTACGTTTTTGCCACGAAGAGGGTAAGAGGGAGTATTTAGCTCTAGGCTAAAAATGCTAATGCAATCAAATTAATTTTGTTGTTTATCTTTGACATATCGAAGTCTCTAATCCCCACCAGAACCCCATCTCCATATTATTTGTTATATGGAAAAAAAATCATTTTTTGTGTTTTTTTTGTAATAAAAATTGAAATACTTCAACTAAACAAACTGGCATTTAAAGGGTTAAAATCCATCCAAGTATGCAAGTTACAAGTTGTTTAAGTGATTTATGAAAAAAAAGCAGAAAAAGTATTGATATATGATGATTTAATAGCAGTTTTTGTGTGAGTGTACGTTTTTGCCACGAAGAGGGTGAGAGGGTACAAAATTTGAGGAGGGCATGAGGGATAAATTTGTGTTACGCATTTATTTATTTATAATACTTTAGTGTTTGATGAGACCAATCACTGTTCCATGTGCGCACAGAAAGAGCCTATTGGAAGTAGGCAACATGTGACAAACTGGGTGAGTTTTTTGTTCACTTGTAAAAAACAAAATTGTAAAGTGAAAAGGAGTAGCAATTTAAAACGTGGATCTGTGTATGTAGCAGTTCAGTGATATTTCTAACTTATTTTAGATCCAGAGTTTTACATAATTTGTAAATAATTAAATAGAAAAATGTAAATGTGAAATTCAATAACTGAATGTCTTGTACTTTTGTAAGTAAAGCTGTGAGATGGTGTCCTCTCCATCTCAGGTGAAATTAGTCTTCAGACAAAACAGCGTATATGTGAGTTTTGGGGGGCTCTTATTTTGTAAAGCAACATCAGAATGTCCTGAAACATTGTAGTTGACACCTTGAGAAGGTGTACTATCCATCTGAGGTAAAATTGGCCTGTGAAAGCTAGGACTTTTATTTTTATGATTTTTTGAATTTGTAGACAAAACAGCGTATATGTGAGTTTTGGGGGGCTCTTATTTTGTAAAGCAACATCAGAATGTCCTGAAACATTGTACTTGACACCTTGAGAAGGTGTACTATCCATCTGAAGTGAAATTGGCCTGTGAAAGCTAGGACTTTTATTTTCATGATTTTTTGAATGTATGGACAAAACAGCGTATATGTGAATTTTGGGGGGCTCTTATTTTGTTAAGCAACATCAGAATGTCTTGAAACATTGTAGGTGACACCTTGAGAAGGTGTACTATCCATCTGAGGTGAAATTGGCTTGTGAAAGCTAGGACTTCTATTTTTATGATTTTTAGAATGTGTAGACAAAACAGCTAATATATGAGTTTTGGGGGGCTCTTATTTTGTAAAGCAACATCAGAATGTCCTGAAATATTGTAGGTGACACCTTGAGAAGGGGTACTATCCATCTGAGGTGAAATTGGCCTGTGAAAGCTAGGACTTTTATTTTCATGATTTTTTGAATGTATGGACAAAACAGCGTATATGTGAATTTTGGGGGGCTCTTATTTTGTTAAGCAACATCAGAATGTCTTGAAACATTGTAGGTGACACCTTGAGAAGGTGTACTATCCATCTGAGGTGAAATTGGCTTGTGAAAGCTAGGACTTCTATTTTTATGATTTTTAGAATGTGTAGACAAAACAGCTAATATATGAGTTTTGGGGGGCTCTTATTTTGTAAAGCAACATCAGAATGTCTTGAAACATTGTAGGTGACACCTTGAGAAGGTGTACTATCCATCTGAGGTGAAATTGGCTTGTGAAAGCTAGGACTTCTATTTTTATGATTTTTAGAATGTGTAGACAAAACAGCTAATATATGAGTTTTGGGGGGCTCTTATTTTGTAAAGCAACATCAGAATGTCTTGAAACATTGTAGGTGACACCTTGAGAAGGTGTACTATCCATCTGAGGTGAAATTGGCTTGTGAAAGCTAGGACTTCTATTTTTATGATTTTTAGAATGTGTAGACAAAACAGCTAATATATGAGTTTTGGGGGGCTCTTATTTTGTAAAGCAACATCAGAATGTCCTGAAATATTGTAGGTGACACCTTGAGAAGGGGTACTATCCATCTGAGGTGAAATTGGCCTGTGAAAGCTAGGACTTTTATTTTCATGATTTTTTGAATGTATGGACAAAACAGCTAATATATGAGTTTTGGGGGGCTCTTATTTTGTAAAGCAACATCAGAATGTCCTGAAACATTGTAGGTGACACCTTGAGAAGGGGTACTATCCATCTGAGGTGAAATTGGCCTGTGAAAGCTAGGACTTTTATTTTCATGATTTTTTGAATGTATGGACAAAACAGCGTATATGTGAGTTTTGGGGGGCTCTTATTTTTTAAAGCAACATCAGAATGTCTTGAAACATTGTAGATGACACCTTGAGAAGGTGTACTATCTATCTGAGGTGAAATTGACCTGTGAAAGCTAGGACTTTTATTTTCATGATTTTTTGAATGTATGGACAAAACAGCGTATATGTTAGTTTTGGGGGGCTCTTATTTTGTAAAGCAACATCAGAATGTCCTGAAACATTGTAGGTGACACCTTGAGAAGGTGTACTATCCATCTGAGGTGAAATTGGCTTGTGAAAGCTAGGACTTCTATTTTTATGATTTTTTGAATGTATGGACAAAACAGCTAATATGTGAGTTTTGGGGGGCTCTTATTTTGTAAAGCAACATCAGAATGTCCTGAAACATTGTAGGTGACACCTTGAGAAGGGGTACTATCCATCGGAGGTGAAATTGGCCTGTGAAAGCTAGGACTTTTATTTCTATGATTTTGTGAATGTGTAGACAAAAAAGCGTATATGTGAGTTTTGGGGGGCTCTTATTTTGTAAAGCAACATCAGAATGTCCTGAAACATTGTAGGTGACACCTTGAGAAGGGGTACTATCCATCGGAGGTGAAATTGGCCTGTGAAAGCTAGGACTTTTATTTCTATGATTTTGTGAATGTGTAGACAAAAAAGCGTATATGTGAGTTTTGGGGGGCTCTTATTTTTTAAAGCAACATCAGAATGTCTTGAAACATTGTAGATGACACCTTGAGAAGGTGTACTATCCATCTGAGGTGAAATTGGCTTGTGAAAGCTAGGACTTCTATTTTTATGATTTTTTGAATGTATGGACAAAACAGCGTATATGTGAGTTTTGGGGGGCTCTTATTTTGTAAAGCAACATCAGAATGTCCTGAAACATTGTAGGTGACACCTTGAGAAGGTGTACTATCCATCTGAGGTGAAATTGGCTTGTGAAAGCTAGGACTTCTATTTTTATGATTTTTTGAATGTATGGACAAAACAGCTAATATATGAGTTTTGGGGGGCTCTTATTTTGTAAAGCAACATCAGAATGTCCTGAAACATTGTAGTTGACACCTTGAGAAGGTGTACTATCCATCTGAGGTGAAATTGGCCTGTGAAAGCTAGGACTTTTATTTTTAGGATTTTCTGAATATATGGACAAAACAGCTAATTTATGAGTTTTGGGGGGGCTCTTATTTTGGAATTCACCATATCATGCAGTTCTGACGGTCTCACCGTAATAGCAGTTGTATACGCGCACCGGGAAATATAGGGGCGGCTAGTTTGACTGCTCATTTCTAAGTGGAGGATGGCTTGACCGCAGTCATCAACAAACATATATTTGGTCATCTAAACTTAGTAATGCTGCAACGTTTTAGGAAAGTGCAAAGTTGTGGCAACTGTCGTATCCTCCTACAAGGAAAATAGAAAGACGGAGCTGTCATTACCAGAGAGGATAATTGTCATTTCTCATCACCATGCTCACTTCTACGACATTGGTCAAGCATAAATATAAAACAAGTGTGTAGTATTCTACGTGTGTTTGATTGTAATAGATCATTTTTGTTATCCAATAACCAACCATCAAACTGTTAATGATATTTAATAATATTCAGGAGGGCTAACGTTAGCCAGCTGTATCCATAATTATGACGGTTCATTTTTTTTCTTCTATTTTCCTTGCTCTATCAGTTCCTCCGTGAACCATTAGGGGGAACGGGAGAGCTGGAACCCCGCTATACGGCCCGCTCCCCTCCGTGCGTAAGATCCGGCCTGGGGGAAAGGGATGAATGTTAATTCCAAAGATGGCGGCGGAGGGAGGAGGGAAGGAGATGAACGAAATTAAAACTCAGTTCACCACTCGGGAAGGCGTCTACAAACTCCTCACTCACTCCGAATACAGCCGTCCTAACAGGGTGCCTTTCAACTCGCAAGGTTCCAACCCCGTCAAGGTCTCCTTCGTGAACGTCAACGACCAGTCGGGCAACGGCGACAGGATCTGTTTCAATGTGGGCCGTGAGCTCTACTTCTACATCTACAAAGGCGTTAGAAAGGTAACGTTAGCCTGGCTAACGTGGCTATTGTAAACGGAAATTCGTGATACTGCATGCTAATAAACATCACTGCTGTCTTAGCTGTTACTAAACTTCGGGCTTGTGTTGGCTGTAGTGAATAACTCTGGCAGGTGCTTGACTTTGAAATTAGCTGGCAGCTAGTTAGCTTGAAGCTACGATGGAGCTAGCTAGCTAGCTAGCCCAACGCAACTTGCTAACGTTAGCAGCAGCTACTTCGAGGCCAGGGGCTAAATTCCGTCCCCGGTCCGTCAAGCTGTTTTTGTTTTTCTGGATAGTAGGATTCGTGAGTTTGGATAACGAGGGTAAAGTTGACCTTTTGATTTAAGTTGTCAGGGCTGACATTGTTGCTGTAACGATTATAGTTTGTGATGACAGTGACAGTTCGTACGTTGCCACCCGTAACACCTGTCGACGCCTTTTGACTGACAGATGTCGACAAATCACAATGATGCCGGTTAGGGCTGGGTATGGTTAAAGAAAATGTCGACCCCGGTTCTTGAACGATACTTTTGTCGATACCAATTGGATAAAATCCTTTTTTACAACAAAAACATTACACATTTTTATTTTTCAGCTTTTAACGTTACACCGGTACCACGCACACTGTTGTCATGCCTCAAATACAAGAACACACACCATTAATTGCTTGGCATGTAGGGATATTATAACGTTAGCCAGCTAGTTCGTTGTGACATTTATGGCGGAGCTTTTAGTTTGGTAAACCATTTGTAATTCCAATGGATAAACGCCTTTGAAGGCTCTGTCACTGCTCAAATCATGGTGATCGCGGGTCGTGGCCATACACTGTAAATATTAACAGACATAGTCCTGACAAGTATGTGATTTCCACTCGTTCCCCACCTTCTGTTCAACTAGGAAATCATTATAATTCGCTGTCCTGAGTTATCGATAGCTGCCTACAATATGCTGGTGTCATTTAGGAGTATAGCTAGTGATACAGGCTCTGCCACATGCTGCATTTAAAAAAAACAGAAGTTGTATAGATGTCGTCACTAACAATATATAAAGTGGTTCTCGCTAACAGCTGACTTGACATCACAAGTAGACAGGAATCAGCTGACTTCTCACTTGAAGCAATGTGTCATACTAGCCTTTTAATTATTCACACTGAAACATGTCATGTGTGTCATCATTCCACTGTAAAACTGCAAAGTAAGACAAGGCAATTCATTTATATAGCACAATTCGGAGACGAAGGCAATTCAAAGTGCTTTACATGAGCATAAACACAAAACAGATTAAACTGAAAATACAACAGGTCATTTAAGAGAAAAACTAAAACAAAAAAAAGATTTAAAATACTTTAGAAGTATAGGAATGACCATCTCTAAAAGACCTCAGGGAAAGCAATGGCAAACGGAAAAATGCTGAACTACCAGTACTAGAAGTTAGAACAATCCCAGAGTTTGTATTACAAAAAGACTTGAAAAAGAAATGGTGCGTAATAGTAATTCTAGTCTTGTTAATCCTGGCAATATGTTTGACAGAAAATGTGAAATTGGCAAGTTCTTAAGGCACAAGCAAATTAGTCATATGCCTATTCATAACAGTGATATTTGTTTTGTATTAATAACAAATTCTAAGAGAATGTTCACAATACATCACCAGATTGATTATTTGTCCTGCTCCTAAAGTGCAGCGGAAATAGTTTTATTCCTCTGGTATGTTTTGCTGGAGCAGATACATGGCTACATGTTTACAGCAAAAATAGCAAGACTGTCCTTGCTATTATTACAGTTAACACATCTAGCAGCTCATGAGGACCTGTTTATTTCCTGTATGTGTATATCCGTAAACCCTCTTACTTCAAAGTATCAGTCACCACTGTTGACATAGGCTTATTATTTACCCTTTTTGCTAATAATGTCAATCATCAAAGCACTGTCTAATAACCTGTATGCTGTTGTGAAGCATAGGAGCTGTGTTTTTGACTGGACCCTTGATTTGAACTACTTTTAGGATTTAGTTTGACATTTTATCTCTCTGATGAAGACATTAAGAGTATTGGAGGAAGACCTGAGTCATCTTCAAAGAAATGTCCATTCTTCCTGTAAATAAATGGAACTGTTGTTATTCTGGTTATGTGCAGTATATGCCCAGAGTGTCTTGTTTACTGCAGTAAAATAATGTTTCCCTAACATAAAAACAAACTGCACATCATACACTCAGTGACTGACAGCTTTTTCATGTGTTGCTAAATGTAGTACAGAACTATTTTGAGTTCAGATGTCACATCGTGTACACTTTGGTTGCAAGTCACTTGATTTAAGAAGGATTTGACCAACTTGGATGTCTTCTTCCTAATTAGTGGAATTAAGTGTTCAGCTCCTCTATAGTCACTGTGTTTGAGATGATGCACATGAAGAAACAATATAACTGTACACTCCAGTGGTTTATTACTAACAGTTTGACCAACGATAGCCTTTGTCATGCATAAAGTGCATAGTCATTTTAGCTATTTAAAGGTTACTCCGCTCACTTCATCTGCTTTTGTGCTCTCTCGTCAGGCTGCAGACCTGAGCAAGCCTATAGACAAGCGTATCTACAAGGGAACGCAGCCCACCTGCCATGACTTCAACCACCTCACAGCCACAGCAGAGAGTGTGTCCTTGCTTGTGGGTTTCTCTGCAGGACAGGTACAGCTCATTGACCCCATCAAGAAGGAGACAAGCAAGCTCTTCAATGAGGAGGTAGGTCTATGTGGCACAGAGGTTAGATTAGAGGTTAGAGTTCTGTGTATTGCGCCAGTGGTGGAAAAATTGGGAGAGAGTGGATTTTCACATTGAATTTTTCACCAAATTGACCGTATTACTGTTAATGTTGAGCCTTGTTGTCAGACAGACATTTGTTTTTCTGCAATTACAGATGAAAGGGTTTTGTTGCATCTTACCCAATCCCAAAGAGATAAGTGAAACTATACCCCACATGAAAACCATGAATTAGTCTACAAATCACAACAGATTGGGCTGTATTAAAAATAATACCTCATTGGTCTAAAATAATGTTTCAGTATTGCTCCTAAACTGTAATGTCATTTTTCTATTTATCCTTGTAGTAAACTCTTCCACCTTATGTAGATGATTTAAAGCATCTGAATGGCAACAAGTTTAATGTGTTTTTAAAGGATAGCTTTTATTTTATTTCATGCTGACTTTTTGCAAACACTTTTTAAACAAGTGGCCTGGGACTATTGGGAGTATTCTATGTGAAATTGTAAGACTTTCAACATGTTCAGACTATTGATTTCTTGATGGTATTGTGCTGACATTCTTTTTTTTTTTTTTTTCCCACTCCCCTTCTTCCTCCACTCTCTCCTCCCCTGTCTGCCTTCAACCTTCCCTCTCTCCTGTCAGAGACTAATAGACAAGTCCAGAGTAACGTGTGTGAAATGGGTGCCAGGCTCTGAGAGCCTGTTTCTGGTCTCTCATGCCAGTGGAAATATGTACCTGTACAACGTGGAGCATACTTGTGGCACCACAGCTCCACACTACCAGCTGCTTAAACAGGGAGAGAACTACTCTGTACACACTTGTAAGAGTAAATCCACGCGGAACCCTCTCCTTAAATGGACAGTTGGTGAGGGGGCTCTGAATGAGTTTGCCTTCTCTCCAGATGGGAAGTTCCTTGCCTGTGTTAGCCAAGACGGCTTCCTACGAGTCTTCAACTTTGACGCGGTCGAGCTTCATGGCACCATGAAGAGCTACTTTGGTGGCTTGTTGTGTGTGTGTTGGAGCCCTGATGGAAAGTACATAGTTGCAGGTGGAGAGGACGATTTAGTGACAGTGTGGTCATTTTTGGACTGCAGAGTCATCGCCCGAGGTCATGGGCACAAGTCATGGGTTAGTGTGGTGGCATTTGACCATTACACCACCAGCGTGGAAGAGAGTGACCCAATGGAGTTCAGTGGCAGCGATGAGGACTTCCAGGATCAGATGATCCACTTTGGACGAGACCGGGCCAACAGTACGCAGTCCCGACTCTCCAAGCGCAACTCCACGGACAGTCGGCCTGTTAGTGTCACATACCGGTTTGGCTCAGTGGGCCAGGACACTCAGCTGTGCCTATGGGACCTCACTGAGGACATCCTTTTCCCCCATCTTCCGCTCTCACGGACACGGACACATACTAATGTGATGAATGCTACTAGCCCCCCTGCGGGTGCTACAATAATCACTAACGCCTCTAGTAACACTACTAATGGAAACAACAGTGGTGCCAATACTCCTGGCATTAACTCCCTCTCTACTACATTGCCACGCTCCAACAGCTTACCCCATTCAGCCGGCACAACAACAACGGCAAACAATACCAACAAGGCTGGCAGTGGTGGTGGCAGTGGTATTATGGACAGTGCCATTGCTACAGGTGTGAGTAAGTTTGCCACGCTATCACTCCATGATCGGAAGGAACGCCACCACGAGAAGGACCACAAACGCAACCACAGCATGGGTCACATCAGCAGCAAGAGCAGTGACAAGCTCAACCTGCTGACAAAAACCAAAACAGACCCTGCTAAGACTCTGGGCACTCTGCTGTGCCCGCGCATGGAGGATGTGCCCCTCCTTGAGCCTCTCATCTGTAAAAAGATAGCACACGAGAGACTGACTGTACTCATATTTTTAGAGGACTGTTTAGTGACTGCTTGTCAGGAGGGATTTATTTGCACATGGGCGAGGCCAGGCAAAGTGGTAAGTTCTTTTTAATGTAGGAAATGTGGGGGAAATTGAAGTGTCTTTCAATCGTAAGCTGTCCTAAAATCAGTTGGTGGGCTGTAACTTAACATAAAGACACATTCTGAAAAGTATGGCCATTAGGAATAGCATTTTTAGCTTTTATAGTCAGATTGTCACTCTCTGCAGACAGGCAAGTAACATAATATCAGACTTTGTTTAATGTACATCTGCTTTCCAATGAAAAACCTATTATGCCTAAGTTTCAAATATAACCAATACTATAACAATAATAGTCTGGTTATATAATACATTCTAATAAGGAGGATTTCCTGTGTAGACCTGTGAGGGGAAAGAGGCCGATAATCCATATGAAGTGTGTTCATTGGTTCATCATAATCATCCCACAATGCATAGCAGCATAGCCAAGGAGTCATCTGCATACACTCTCACATTTCAGCTTTTATGCCTCTGTATTTGCCCAAAGAATCTCTGCAGTTCCTCACATGCTTACTGCTTAATATGTGCATACACCCTTGTATACTTCCCTTTTCTCTGCGTTTCGAGAGACTTTGCCAGAACAAGGCACGTGATAGTCTGGATCCGGAACATACGTCTGAAGGCTAGTTAGTCCAGTGAGTTACTCCATTAACAGGCGCTTAGAGGCAAGAATGCTCTTGACATTTACTCAAATGTCTCATAAGTTAAAATGAGAAAACAAACAATGCCATTATATTTAGGAGTACACTTGTATCTTATAAAAATAAATCGGAAGCAGTAAAAGATCACGGCACCACAGAGCCTGTAGTGGGTACAAATTCTGATGAATACAAACCACTTAATGCAACTAAAGTGCAATTAGAATTCAGTAATAGGAAATAAGTTCAAACAACCCCCACTTTTTATGGTTAAGGTATTGAGTGTATAAGCAGAAGTGCATGTTTAATGGTTTAAGTCTGCCTTGTAAAAAACTAAAAGACAAAAATGCCCTTGAGGGTCAGAACAAGAGGTTATAAAAGCCCTCTGGAAAACCAGTTAATTATCTGGTCATGTACATTAGAAGTGCCTTGATCAAGCAAACCTTTCAAAGACATTAGTCTTGCACTGTATACTCGGCATCCACTTTAACTGCTGTGCACAGGCTTTAATGAAATGCAGGGGACCGGGATATGAAAAGAAGATGCTAGAGGCTAATTTCTAATGAGCTATTTGTTGCTTGATTTTTGCTACAGTATGTGAACTTTCCCAATGCAAATCTCCTTGTTTTCCTTTTTCCAGGGTTTATTGCCATCGCAAAACCAAGCCAGCTCTCCCAGTGGAACAGTAGTATAGCCACAATATTTCTGCTGCTAAAGAACCCTGCAACCCAGAGTCTGATGCTGCTCTTCACCCTGCAAGCATTGCAAGTTTTCCTTTTTTTTTTTTTTTTTTTAACCCTCCCCCCGATTTTGTTAATGGCTTTTCTGTTCTTTTCGTTTATCACTCACTTGACCTATAGTGGAGGAATGAAGCAAGAAAAGGTGTGGTGCAATTGTGGACTATTGCGCTAATGTACTATTGTGCTCTGGAGTTTTAACACATTTTAGATTTTTAAAAATCTTTCTTTCATGTCAAATCTCATCAGACTTTTGTCCCCTCTGGAAATGAAGCTTGGCTTTGTTAGATGCAAACCAGACAATTGTGGCTTGAGATTAAAGGGATAGTTAATTTAATTTTCAGAATTTGTATGTAGCCCAGTCTCAGCTCAGGGTTACTGACTCAAATATGAATTTTGGATGAACTATCCTTTTACGACCAAGTGCGTGAGCATCTGAAAATGTTGCATCCATCCACATTCACCCGCCACTTCTCTTTTGAGTAGAATCTCCCCATCAACGACTTTGCACTGATTTTGTTGTTTATTTTTATAACTACTCTAATGGATCAAAAAAGAGGGTTTGAGGACTGCCTTGTTGCACTCGGCTTTAACATCCTCAGTCTTGAAATCTGAATCTATAAAGTTGGATGTTGCAATCATAGTCTTTGAAGAAAAAAAAATTGTTTGCACTTAAATTAGTTTATTAGAAGAAAATTGCTTTACATTTTTGGGTGTGCTCAGAACTCACAGATGGCTAATAACAGTAGGTGAAGAAAAATGATAAAAAAAAAAATATTAAAACCTTATCTATTGAGCATTTATTTTAATATTATTTCAGATTCAAATCTGCTCTGTATCATACTGTGTATATTGTAATTAATTGATTTGATGGGGGCCTAAGCAAACTACCATTACTCCAGTGGAAGTTTTGTCATTGATAGTTATATTTCTAAAGCCTAAAGTATACATATTAATAATATTAAAATAATCTTGAATACACCGTTTTCTGTTCCTTTTTTTTGTTCACCAACATGTTTGTATTTACAAAACAAAGCTGTAATCCTATGGCATGGAAATTGTTTACATTGTCAAAAAAGAAGCGGTCAAATATTCAAGTCTCTGAAGCTCAGGAAGACAATAATTGAATCTCAAAAGACTTGATACATGCTTGCTTTATGCTTCAGTTACAAAAATACTAAGGAGAAAACATGGAGCTCTATATCCAAACAAAATCCACATGAAAATATCAGATAAGAAACTTCCACTAAGACGTTTTTCCCATTCAACACTACTGCAGTATACATGTGATTTTTGTGTGATAACCAATTATTGTTGATGCCACGAAGAGTTCAGCGACCCCCCCCCCCTTACGCTTGACAGAAAGTTGGTGAAGCAAATACATTTTTTTGAAGTGGTTAACATTTTACATTTATTTTATTCATTAAAAAGTGATTTTCAGGAGGTTGTACATACATTAGGAAAGAGATTTAAGTATTTGTAATGCAGGCTAATGACAACATCACCCAAATGACACCCCAGTTTTTTATTCTGATTATGTGTCACAATAACCAACAAGGTGCTGACTGCTCTAAAGGAAATTATACTTTTTAAGCCATAACGCTTTAATCGAAGGTACTGGCTGAGCTACATTCTAAACGACACATAAAATAAAATAAAAATCTAGACTTTAAGGCTATATAAAATACAGATGTATTGCAGGGGGCTATTTATTTACATTACAGTTGGATCATGGAATGTGCCTTTAAAATACTTCGCCAAAGACAATGTTGTGGCTTACTGTGGAATAATTGTGAAGCACTTAAAGTGAATGTTTTTGCTGCGTTCCTTTTGCACAGGAAGACTTATCGCCCTACAAGTCAGTTTGTCTCCAGGAGTTTATTCACAGCTATTATAAAGAGACTCTATAACAAGTATACAGTGCCTATAAAAAGTATTCAACCCCGCACTTGGAGTTTTCATGTTTATTGCTCTACAACTTTTAATTGGAGATAATTTATTAGTCACTGTGTGTAGTAATTGGTCAAAGTCCTGCCACAAATTCTAGATTGGATTTAGGTGTGGACTCTGACTTGGCTGCTCCAGGACACTAACATAGTCTAGTGTAGTTTACAATTTTCTTTTATCCTATCCCAGAATGATTGACTTTTTAATATTTTTCTTCTCGTCTTTATGATATAGTTTTCCAGGACATTGACTAACCAGCTGTTGGATCTTCCAGATTTACCCTACTTGTCAAACCACAATTACATACATGTGATCTCACTCTACTTATTTAAAATTTGTGTCACAGCAAAGGGTGAAGAATACTTGCACATATTTTGTGTTTTATAGTTGCACTTCATTCACATCAGTTTGTGAACATTTGTGTTCACTTTGACAAAGTATTTTTGGTTGATCAGTGTAAAAAAAGAAAAAAAAGGAGCTTATTTAATCATTTGTAATTAAAGTTGTAAAATAATACAACCAGATCAAGTCCAAGGGGTGTGATGACTTCTTAACGGCACTTCATTATTTTCTAGGAAGCTGACTATGCTCCTCATCAAAGATGTTATACTATTTCTTTCACCAATGGTGAATGGCTGCCAACATATCTTATTGCTTGTGTAATAGACTCACATTGAAATATATTTCTAAACAGTTGTAAACATGTAACACCTGACTTAGTCAAGTAAAACTGAGGTCATAACTACTCTACGCACTCTCAATCCAACATAACATGACACTCAAATATTGTTTGTGTAGATATCACATTAAATTTCATCATTACAGTGAGGGTTGAACAGTTTGATGCAGCAGTCATAACTTGTAAGATGACAGGCTTGTTGGTCTTTGTTGCATTTTTTTGTCAAACATGTTTATTTTACAGATTTTTACATCAGGCCTGTCCAACAGTAACAGGTCTATCCTGTTTTAAGAGGCTTTTTTTAATAAAACAAAAGGGTTTTTGGCGCTCAGTAGCCTCCATGTTTCCTATCCAGAGGTGGAATGTAGTAGGTCTTGAAAGCTGCGCGGTGTGACTCATCCCGGGGCTGTGAAGAGAGGAAATTCAGCCTGAATGCCAAATCAAATCCCTTAATGAAAGCACTACTGAGGCACTTAATCATTTTATGGTTCCTCTTCCATTTTTTTTCTTGCAACATCTATAAGCAAAACAAACCTGCCAGCTGTGTTTAACTTTAATTCCCATACTGCCCTTGGTAGATGTGACTTCCTCCAAATGACTGAATGATTCAAAACATGTAAAAAGCCTGATGTCTGTGTAGCACTTCTGTGTTTACCTTGGCCAACTGTGACTGGCACTTCTTCGATGTGATAGTTGGCAGTGTGCCTCGGTGAGTGACAGTAAATGCAGGTATGGTGGAGACTGGGAAGGAGATCTGTGGTCTTGGTATAACCATATTGAGCTTGGGCAGCTCTGTGGGATAATGAGGGACGTTCCGTCTGATGAGGGGCTCCGCTACATGCTTCATGTTGTGCTGAAGAGGGAGGAATTGTTAAGATGATACCAGTTGTATTTATATTTCTTTGGACTTTTTAACTTGGTTGACTTGAACGTTGACTTACGCATATTAAAGGGGTTTGCCTTGTGTGTCTTCCCCTCAGCTGTTTGCCAAGTCTGGTTGGGCGCCAGATGTGGTCTAATGAGTTGTGTGACCCACTACTCTCTAGTCCATCCATAGTCTTCATTCTGTGAAGAGTCTCGGCTTTCTTCTCTGCCAGCCTGGTAGAACAAAAAGCAAGAGCAAGCATTACAAATGACAGGATGTGAGTATTTAAATTAAAAGTAATTTGTCTCCACAGTTTGACTTACCAATACGTTTCTAATCTAAATTGGATTTAATAAGTTACAAGGTGATAAATTGTTTATGATTCATTTTTTACCTGATTTCCCTAAAGTATGTGTGCCGCAGGGCTGTTTCTGCAGTGATGCGTTCATCGGGGTCATAGGCGAGCATCTGATAGAGCAGCGACAGAGCTGGAGCCGGGCAGTGAGGGACTAACCGTGAGATACCGCTGCCTTTTTTAGGGGGGAAGGTGAAATGCATCGCTCTAACCCTGCCGGACATTAATAAACCATGAGAAGCCTTTGTTTTCCAAGCATAGAACAAAAAATGACATTCACAATTTGTTTGTACAAGTTCTGTAACAAGGAGGAACACCTACTGCTTGAACTTTTGGAGGATACTTTCATCCGGTGTCCCCAACACGTCATGGATCTTGGCTACCTGGTCCAACTCATTGGTTCCAGGGAAGAGAGGATTCAAACTGAAACACACAGGTATCTGACTGCCACAACAACACCATTTACACAGCATTTATTTGACATTTGTTCGTGCTTGTGGTGGCAGACAGGATTGATCAAATAGAAGAGGAAAACTGAATGGAGACATTGATAACATTGTAATTGCACATTTAATCAAGTACAACTCTGAAATCACATGTGTATAACCTCACAAGAGTGTTCCTATCCCATCTCATTAAAGGAGAATTCCGGTCGATTTCAACATGTAGCTCTGTTTGTAAATTTGGAGTGCTGTCAGTAGCAAGAAAAACGAAAACAATCGGTGTTGCCTACACCGTGTTATCCCCCTGCTAGAGTTAGCACCCAACAGTCTTAAACAGAGCAGGTTTTAAACGTGTTTTTAGCCTCTAAACATGTTCGAAATGTCATTACAAGTGCCTACCCATGTACAGTTACTCCTTCGGAGGGAACACAGCGAATCTGACTGCAGTAGATGTGACAGAAAGGCATAAACTTTGTGTTAATCCATACCTCACCAAAAAACAGCTAATAAACAGAGGTATGGATTAACACAACTTTTATGCCTTTCTGTCACATCTACTGCAGTCAGATTCGCTGTGTTCCCTCGGAAGGAATCACTGCGCATGGGTATCATCTCGAACATGTTTGGAGGCTAAAAACACGTTTAAAACCTGCCCTGTTTAAGCCTGTTGGGTGCTAACTCTAGCAGGAGAACACGGTGTAGGCAACACCGATTGTTTTCGTTTTTCTTGCTACTGACAGCACTCCAAATTTACAAACAGTGCTATGTGTTGAAATCGACTGGAATTCTCCTTTAACTCATAAACTGTTGTCCTATTTAGGTACTACAGATGAAATGCTGTGCCCTTCCCCTGCAGAGGTACCTCATGATCTCAAAGAAGACACAACCAGCACTCCACAGGTCCATCTTTAAGCCATAGTGCCCATCAGTGAGGAGGCACTCTGGGGCTCTGTACCAGCGTGTGGAGATGTACTCTGTATGCGGGGGCTTGGAATACACGCTCCGACATGAGCCGAAGTCACCAAGCTTCAGACCATTTTGCTGCGATTTGTACAAAATCATTTTTAAAATGCGTATGACACAAAACCAGATTACCACTGTTATGTTTCCGTAAAGCAAATTATGATAATGACGCATCTCACTTTGATGAGAATGTTTTCTGGCTTCACATCTCTGTGAAAGATCCCACAGCTGTAAAACAAAACAAAAAACAATCTCGACATAGTTCGTATTATGTTTTATTTTACCATTTAATGTGAACTGAAGCTTTTTCATAACTACCTGTGCATATGTTCAAGTGACTTGCAAAGCTGGTACATGTAGTTCTTTACTGTATTGTCAGGCAGTGGCGTTTTTCTTCCTGTAAGGAATAGAGTACCAATATCAGCCCATAATTCACCCAAACATTTACAGAAAGACTACGTGTACATCTTCAAGTACCAGTTTATCCTTATGAGGATTTATGATATGCTCATACACTTCACTTACCTTGTATGAACTCATAGATGTTCATCTCCATCAGCTCACAAATCAAAGACACAGTTCCAGTTTCTTTGTCACTGAAACATTGTATTAGATTAGTATGACATGCCACAAGAAACTAGCTTGAGGCAATACAATAACTTCATAATAGATAACACTCTAGTACTCACAAAATCAGTTCATGTAGCTGGATGATATTTGCATGCGGGCTCAGTCTCTTCATTGCCTGGACTTCCCGCAGGTTGTTGGCTTGCTCCAGGCTTGATGACAGAGAACAGATGACATTTATTTGACAGGTGTATACATATAATATTGTTAAGTGTACAGTTAAATGGCATATCTGCTGTACATATGGACAATAACAATTTAACAAGACAAATGACAGATTAAAAAGGGCACAGTTGATGTTAAAAACCAGTGCACTGACAACTCACATTTCAAGCAGAGATGTCTATTGCTACCTCATCACTACAAGATCAAAGGTGGAGTAAGCTGACATCTCATAGGATACTTAAGGCAAAGGGGGTGTCAAGCTGCTTACTCAAGTTACAAGGGTGCTTTGACAACACAGTATGGTAAAAATGCACCGCTGATTGCCTGTGCACAAGACAACATTTAGTTGGAGAATACATACCTGTTAATTGTCTGCTTCATGGTTTTACATGCGTAGAACTTCCCATCTTTCAGGCTCTGAGTTTTCACCACCTCTGAAAATGTGCCCTCCCCGATTTTCTTGATTGTTTTGTAGCCTGCACAACAACAAAAAATACAAAGACTGATAGGGAAGGTTTTGCACAAACACATTTATATAATATTACTAATGAATATCAGTTGAAATGTGTGAATAGCTGAACTCCCTCACTGAACATTAAAGCCCATGATGATTTATTGGGATAGGAAGTTGGGACTTTTTGACTTACAGCTGAAAGCCTTACATTCATAAAGGGCTGCTTGCAACCAATGATTATTTTCATTAACGATTTGCCTGCTGAGTATTTTCTTGATCAACCGTTTGGTCTATGAAATGTCAGAAAAAAATGAAAAATGCATTTTTTGGATAAACATGTTTCTCTAGTTGTCTGCAGTTTGACTTATTGATTAATCCATGAATCATTTTAGCTGTAAATTCGATTAGATGCTTCTGACAAAATACTTTACAAGAAGTTCCAAACAGGGCTGCAACTAACCATTACTTAAATTATCTGCTGATTATTTTCTTGGTTGATCCAAACCACTAACTAATCGTCTAATTGTTGCAGCTTCAACCTTATCTCTTAAAGCCTACAGTTCAATAATAATAATAATAATACACTTTATTTGTAGCACCTTTCATACAATACAATGCAACACAAAGTGCATTTTATTAAGGTGAATGAATCATATAATGAACATAAAAACAAGGATAGATTGTCATAGATGGAAAATAAAATAAACTTGATAATATAGTATAAGGTAAAAATAAGATAAAATAGATTATAGTGTTAGTGTAAATTCTCACGAGACAACACCATCTTTGTTCAGTGACTTCAGACAGAGTTTTACTGGCTTGTGTCCAAAAGCATTTTAAAAGCAGAATAAGTGTTTTTTAAAGTGGATTTTCCCTTTAACAGGCTAAATGTTAAGCCGAACTATAACAGTTAATAATAAGGCCAGGTGTATGACATTGTTGTTCCTATACGGTCACCATTTTTTAAACAATACGTTACTAGCTAGCTAGTTAAAACTAGGCTAACTAAGTTACGGCAAAAACTAACGTTAAGTGTTAAATGAAAAAATAAAAACATGATTATAAAGGATAACGGTCAAAACCATGCATGTGTTAGTTATTTGAACAGACGTAATTAACTCACAGCTAGCTAGCTACTCCTAAAGGTTAAAACAGCTGAAACAGTTAGCTAGTTAGCAAAACATAAGAATTTTTGAAGAGAAAATTGTCGACCGCCGCCTGTCAGACCTGTCATCACACTGCCCGTTAACTCACAACTTACAATGCATCCCTTTGTGTCTCAGCCGCTGCATGTAAGTCGATTATCCATAACACGCGTATGTGGAAAAATCTGGACAAAACATGTCAATGTGAAAGTTAAAAATGTAAGGTTTTTTTGCGCATCGAGGTGTCAAAAGGACACGAAACTCGCCTTAAGGTTGCTAGCCTACCCCGCTAGCCCTGTTAGCTGACCGTCGCCTTGGTAACGGAGCACGCCTTCGCCCTCCACTCTGACCTGAGGAGGAAACTGGAAACTCCGGCTGAATGTTTGACTCTCTCTGGCCTTCCCGCAAAAAATATTCGGAATGAGAAGCAACAATGCAGCACAATATGCCCTGCCATTCATATAAAAAATGCCAGTCAAGGTTTTTATTCGCTGCAGGCCCAGATATTTGAAGCGGCGGTGTTTTTACAGCTGCATCATTCACCTAATTACCTTTTTTCCAGAGGTGGGTGGCGACCGCTAGCTCGGATGTCTTTTCATTAGGCTGCGGATTGTTGTTCTGCATGTCGACAACATTTCCCCTGCTGTTCCAGTCGACGTTAGGTGGTGTTTTGCATGCATTTCGAAGGCTTGCCCTGTCTTTTACGCCAATAAGCCAGTTTGAGTAGTGCATCATTAGTGCACTTTTAATGCTAAAGAGCCTACCATGAGCTTAATAATATCTAGAAAAACTAACAATCCGTGGAAGAGCCCCACTGGTCCACTGCATTCATGTCATAGCATAACGTTACCAAGCACCAGTGCATCCCATACACAATCAATTATATTTACTTAACGGTACGTCTAGTGTGTGGAAAAGGCGTGGACCTGGGACCTGCTCATTTTTGCTCCACGTCGGCTTCCGTAAAACCTATCACTTGTGCGCATGTTCAGTAATTCCCTGCATGTTTTCCTTGCTGATGTTGCACCAGGAATGTGAATTTATCAGTATTTACCTTTCTTTTTATTAGTAGTCAGCTTTTCGGTCACCATGAAAACAAGATTCACCACCGTGGATATCAGGGCAGTTATTGCCGAGATCAATGCCAAGTAGGTGATATGTGTTATTGCCTCTAGCAGCCTGGTGGCTATAAGCTAACCATCGGTAATGTAGATGTGTTTACAAATGATCAGCCTTTCATTTATTTTGCTTCATTCTATCACAGCTACATTGGCATGAGAGTAAACAACGTGTACGACATCGACAACAAGACGTATCTCATCCGTCTGCAAAAGTAAGGACAGTTTTAATAACTTGCCTCCCAAAGTTTCACTGTAATGATATGGCATAAATATACTCCATTACAAATAGAAGTCCTGTATGCAAAATTGTGAGTATAATTATCTAAGTATCCAAGTAGTATCCATAACATGGGATTCAAGTATACAAAAGTATTATTAACTGAGAGGGCCACTAATATTTTATTAGCTCACCATATGTTGTGTATGTAAAAAGTACAGTATTTTCCTCTGACGTGTAGTGGAGGAGAAGTAAAAACAAGAATCATGAAACAGAAGTACTCAAGTAAAGTACACGTACCTCAAAATTGTACTTAAGTACAGCACCTACTAAATATACTTTGTTAAATTCCACCACTTTCAGTCAGTGTGTATAACTCAGTGTCATATTTTTGTCTCAGGCCTGACAGCAAAGCTATTCTCCTGATTGAGTCTGGGAGTCGTATTCACTCCACAGACTTCGAATGGCCCAAGAACATGATGCCTTCGGGCTTCGCAATGAAAGTAAGAACATCTTGTTTATTGAATAACACTGACCAACTTTTTTTTTTTTTTTTATCATTACTGTTTAATTCTAACTGTATTTTAGGCTTTTAAAATATTTTGATTTGTGATTCAAGTCACATTTCACTGAGAATTCCATTCCGTTGTTTCCTTGAAGTCCAGTGTGATGACATGTTTGACATGTTTCTTTTCTATACCTAAAGGGATTTGATATTTATGTCAATATCAGTACAAGCTTCTTGTTATTGTGATTTTTCTGCATTTGTTTATGTTATTATTTGTGATGAAACTGACTGCAACTTTCTCCGTAGTGTCGAAAACACCTGAAGTCTCGGCGGTTGACCCAAGTTAAGCAGCTCGGGATTGACAGGATTGTTGACATCCAGTTTGGCTCAGATGAGGCTGCCTACCATTTGATTATTGAACTGTATGACAGGGTGAGAAAACATTGTGAGATGTGTGTATCAAACTTCTGATCATATCAGCCCTGATCCCGGACCAGGACATTGATACATGCCAATGTGTTTGTGTATGTGTGCGTTTGTTGGTCTGTTTCTTATCCATCTTCAGGGTAACGTCATTCTTGCAGACCATGAGTACACCATCCTGAACTTGCTGCGGTTCCGTACAGCAGAGGCAGAAGATGTTAAGATTGCTGTGAGAGAGCGCTATCATGTGGAGAGCGCCCGACCGCCTGAACCTCTCATCAGTTTAGAGCGGTAACCACATCTTTGTTTGTTGACTTTGTGGACCAGATGGACATCCATCAAATTTCAATTAACAAATAGTATTCCTACACCAGTGAAAACAAATTCTCTCCTATTGTTTTTTTATGTAGACTCACTGAAATCCTCAGCAAAGCACCGAATGGAGAGCAAGTGAAAAGGGTCCTGAACCCTCACCTTCGTAAGTAGCCAGGCAAACAGATCTCAATCAAAACTTTTTTTTTTTTATCAAGTAAATGAACAGACTGAACCATGTTTTTTTGTCCTTTCCAAACACACCTCCAGCCTATGGAGCCACTCTGATAGAACACAGTTTGATAGAGGTGGGACTGCCGGGCTCTGTCAAAGTTGACAGCCAAGTTGATGCTGCCCAAGGTATAGAAGAGTTAATTGCAGTATAATTGCAGTAACAGCCCAGTGGATGTAGTGGTTCAAGTTTAAGATTTGTTTTTGAATTTATTTGTATTTGAATTTTTGCTCTGATTGATTTTTCAGTTGCACCTAAAATCCTGGAAGCCATGCAGATTGCAGAAACCTATATGGAAAAAACGGAGAACTTCAGTGGCAAAGTAAGGGATCTTTCATAAGCAGTCCTTATTTGAGGAAACAAGTTTTCTGACTTTAGGATGCTGTAATAGATGTGTTGTATTCACGAGCTCTGCTTTGTTTAATTCAAGGGTTACATCATACAAAAGAGTGAGAAGAAACCAAGCTTAACTCCTGGCAAACCCAGCGAAGAACTGCTCACGTATGTCAAGTTTAGTTTAACACACAATTTGTTACTATACATACTTTTCTTTAGCTTCTTTTTTATAATATGGTTAATTAATTCATGTCAATAATGTCTACTTACAGATATGATGAATTCCACCCATTCCTCTTTGCCCAGCATGCAAAGAGCCCCTATTTGGAGTTTGATACTTTTGATAAGGTAAATACTGACATGGCTGCTTATTTGGTTTTATTTCTTGATGCTTTGTTTAGGAAAGAATATTGATCTTTTCTCCTTTTACAATGTGAATTCACCCTTTTGATATGAATCTAATGTGATCCTTTCATGTAGGCAGTGGATGAGTTCTTTTCTAAGATGGAGAGTCAGAAGATTGACATGAAGGCCTTGCAGCAGGAGAAACAGGCTCTGAAGAAGTTGGAGAATGTTAAAAGGGACCACGAGCAGAGACTGGAGGCCTTGCACCAAGTACAGGTCAGCGTTTCTGTCAACTTTTAGGTTTGTGTGCTCTAAACGCTGCACAGAATGGCTCCTGCTTTTCCATATGTATGTATTTGTGGACCATTAATGTTGACGCTGTTGAGAAGAATTAACTGAAACTTGCAAACACAGGTCAGGCAAATCATCAGCTGAAATACAAGAACTCTTGTCTTGTGTGTTGTAGGAAGTGGACAGAATAAAGGGAGAACTGGTGGAGATGAACCTGCCTGTGGTAGAGAGGGCGCTGCAGGTGGTGCGCAGTGCACTGGCGAATCAGGTGGACTGGACTGAGATCGGCATTATCGTCAAAGACGCACAAGCTGCTGGAGACCCGGTGGCCTGCGCCATCAAGGAGCTGAAGCTGCAGACCAATCATATCACCATGCTTTTAAAGTGAGATACAGAAACTTAAGTCCCTCAGACCACTCTGCTCATTGTTACAGCATTTGGCTCATGTGTGTCTTTTTCACTCTAGGAATCCATATATTTCTGAGGAAGACCAGGAAGAGGAAGAGAAAAAAGATGTGGTGGAGGAGAAAGGGAAGAAAAACAAAAATAAAGACAAAGGACAGAACAAGAAGGTGCAAAGGAACAAGCCCACGTTAGTGGACGTGGATCTTGGCCTGTCGGCTTATGCCAATGCCAAAAAGTAGGTTTAGATGTAATCCCAATAGAGCATTATGTGGGAGAGGTGTTGTTTTCACAGCTGATGCTTGTCATTGTGCTTTCTTTTAGGTACTATGACTTCAAACGCACTGCCGAAAAGAAGGAACATAAAACCATGGAAGCAGCAGATAAGGTAAGAAAGCTGTTTCAGCCTTTGTCCATATGCAAACTCTGAAATTCCTGCCGTTTAAAGGTTATAGTCGCACATTATTGTATGATCAGCAAGGAACATCTTTAAGATCGAAGCAAGGCTTGTTTTTGTGTTTTGTCAGGAACATTGCTTGTAATCTATTGACACAAGACAGCTTTCCAGTTGACCAGTCGTCATACTTTTGTATACTGTTGAATGGGCTTTTATTTTCATGTCATTCTAGGCTATGAAATCTGCAGAGAAAAAAACACAAAAAACACTGAAAGAGGTTCAGACTGTGACCACCATTCAGAAGGCCAGGAAAGTCTACTGGTAAGACACACGTCACCACTTTGATGCAATATTTTTGCACATATGTTCATGACGTGCAGTGGAGCCTTTCATTCTCTCAACCATTTCTCCCCTTTTGGCAGGTTTGAGAAGTTCTTGTGGTTCATCAGCTCAGAGAATTATCTCGTCATTGCAGGAAGGGATCAGCAGCAGAACGAGATAATTGTCAAACGCTACCTCCGGGCAGGTAATGAAAGAACTTATACACACACGCTTACCTTTACAAAGTAAGCACCTTCAAAACGGGGCTGGTGTATCCCCTCACGTGTGCCTTTACTTTGTCAGGTGATGTCTATGTTCATGCTGACCTCCATGGAGCGACTAGCTGTGTCATCAAGAACCCTTCAGGTAAACCTGCGCATTTCCGTCCGTTATGTGAACGTATTAGATGTTAGTTTTTCCACTCATTTGTTTGTGTCTCTGCCTCTCCATCTTCCTGCTCCAGGTGACCCCGTCCCTCCTCGTACCCTGACAGAAGCTGGCACTATGGCTGTGTGCTACAGTGCTGCCTGGGATGCCAAGATCATCACCAGCGCTTGGTGGGTTCATCATCATCAGGTGAGTTATCAATATCAAGCAACTAAATTTGCTAGCTTGTATGCATGTATGTATGTATATTTAATACAAATTATTTCTCAGTCACTGCCCACTATAATTAGAGAAAAAATTAGGTATGGAGAATGATGTATTCTACCACGTTCCATACATTTAAAATGAAATGACTGGCTTAAAGGGGTTGCTAGAGTTTAGGTTAAAACAAGGTAGCATATTTTGCTTCTAACAAGCCACAAGGCAAAATATATTTTGATATGTTTGCTGTTTCGTTATTACCATCATATTGTATAAATGTTTTTATTCTGTAACATATTTTATAACTTATAACTTCTGTATAACTTACTGTAAGTTTTTAAGTACCCTGTAGAATTATATTTACATTCATTGTTTCTGACCAAAACACATTTTGTGTTAATGTTTGTGCTAATGTATGCTTATTATTTGTATTATTATATCTTTCTCCTCAAACATTTGTAAAGCTGTTTTTATATATATTATATTATAAATTGTGCATTGTTTACATTCCTTTTTGACTTCTTAAATCTTTTTGATATGTTACGTACAAAAAAGGGGACCAACTTATAAAAACATATTGCTATTGCTCTATATTGCTACTAGTGAGAAAAAATAGACTACAAGCAGCAACATTATTTAATCACATTGATACAGTAGAAATGTTGGCATTTATTCCTAATTAGCGGTGTTATATCAATTATTTGTGTTCAGGTGTCTAAAACCGCTCCCACTGGAGAGTACCTGACCACTGGAAGTTTCATGATCAGAGGTATGAAACACTAACATTACCGTTGTATTCATTCTGTAAGGCACCAGAGTAAAATATGAAAAGTGTAATTGCTAATGATGATGTCTAACAGAGGGCCTAACATTTGACATATTTCTCTCCAGGAAAGAAAAACTTTTTGCCACCTTCTTACTTGATTATGGGCTTCGGATTCCTCTTCAAGGTAAATACCATCATGAGCTGTGATTTCATTATTAACTCTTTGTATTGAAACAATGACGTTTCGTGCTGGTCTGTGCAGGTCGATGAGCAGAGTGTGTTTCGGCACCGAGGGGAGAGAAAGGTGAAGACTGTAGAGGAGGACATGGAGGACGTCACATCCAGAACTGCTGAGCTGTTAGAGGAGGGAGAGGAGCTGATAGGTAGCAGATACTGAAATGATTGATTTCATTTTTCTGTGTATGCAATGACGACAGTCAGGTGTTGGTACTGATTCTGTTGCATCTGCAGGTGATGACAGCAGTAATGAAGATCAGGGTGAGGAAAGGGCGGGAGGACATGGAGAGACGGTAAAGCAGATTAAAAAGGTGGTTGAGGGGGAGGATGGTGTGAGAGGAGAACTAGCTGCTGTTCCTGAAGAGGACAACATGGAGGCAGAGGGAGAGGAGGATGGAGAGGAAGACAGCGGGGAGGAAAAGGAGATGAAGAATGAAGAAAGTGAAGAATTCAGCTTTCCGGATACGACCATCTCCCTCTCTCATTTACAGCCCAGCAGGTAATGTTACCACTACAATGCTAACACTATCATAATGGAAAGGCCTTCTCCTGTTTTCTACGCGCCTTATAGTTCCATCCTTGCACCCGACAATGAATGGTACTTATAATAAAAGTGTCTCTCCCTATTTCTAGGAATACTCAGAACCCTGGTTTCAAAAAGGAAGTGACCACTCAGGTAATTAGTCGCCATCTTAGGCCGCATACATTGCAGCAATTTCATCTAAGTGAAACACTTCAAACTCATGTTGATGAATTTCTCTACAGGTTGAGGTAGACTCACAGGGGAGGAAACACATGACTGCCAAGCAGAGAAGGTGAATGAATGGTATAAAATAACAACACACAGTTAGCATGTACTGTACTTCTTCCTGTTAAGCCCATACCACAAACTTTCAGGCTTTCATTAACAGGTAGTGTTGAGACATTTGGTTGGTTTAAGAAAAAAAACGTAACAAGCGGTATGCAGAGGACTTAATGTAGCCTTTTATAAACATTTCTGATCATTCATTCATTGATTCAATCCTTTTTTTGTCTTTGCCGCTAGAGAAGAGAAGAAGAAGAAGCAGAAACAGGAAGGGTGCGACACTGAGGAGAAGACTGAGATTTCATCTGCTGGATCAGCAGTCGATCAGGGATCCAAAGGTGGAGGAGGCCCCTCCCAGCAGCCACCGAAGAGAGGCCAAAAGGTGAGAGAGGCGTTTGATAAGATCACATGTTCTGTTCTTAAGACTAAATCTAAAACAAAGTAATACCTTTGCCAATACATGGTGCTTTTAAGTTTACAAATCTTTACAAAGGAGATACAATTTACATGAGAAAAATAAAATCCAAGACTAAAACCTACACAAAATAAATAAAACCTATAACAAACCAAAGTAAATTTACAAGAGGCAAACAACACCAGTATAATTATTAAAAGCATGAGTAGGAACATGTTTTTTTTTTTTCACAATCTGCAGCTACAATAAGGCTGTCATTTTTTTTTATTATCACATCACAAAATGGATGTAAACAGTATCAAAAGCTGATACAAAATATAATAATTATTCAAGACATGACTGAACAACATCTCTGATAAAGCCAAGTGTTTTGGTAACATTACTTTTTGTGTTACATGTCATAGTGAGTTTATTTGATGGATCAATCTGGTTTCTGTGTGTAATTTGTTGTCACTGCAGAACAAGTTAAAGAAGATCAAAGAGAAGTACAAGGACCAGGATGAAGAGGACAGGGAGCTGATGATGCAGCTGCTCGGGGTGAGGATGACTAAAAAAAATGACCCTCGACACACAGTCGTTACTATGTACTGTACAGTGACACATGGTAGCACACCATCTGCAACATTTAGTAGGAACTGCAACTCGGGTCTACACAGTTGTCATGTGCACAGTCCTTGAGACTGACGCAATAAATAACAGTATAACCGATTTTCTTCTGTAGTCAGCTGGTTCCACTAAGGAGGAGAAGGATAAGGGGAAGAAAGGAAAGAAGGGGAAGGGTAGAGACGAACCCATCAGGAAAGCAGCCCCTCCGAAACAACCCCCGAAACCTCGTAATGTGGAGGCCGCAGTGACAGGAGGAGGGGAGGGTGATGAGGAGAAACCGCCTGGAGAGGAGGGCGGTCCTGCCGAGGAGGACAAGGTACGGGACACAATCAAGATCCAATTCCAGTGTCTGAAATGTAATATATGTCTGGTGATGTTTACGAAGTTACTTGCCACGACAAACAACCTTATATTGTATATGTTACTTCTTTTTCTTTCAGGAAGATGATGTGGACCAAGACAATCCTGGAGCAGAGGTGGGTTCTTAATGTACTTTTGACTGTGGATAAATATTTCTAATAGTTAATGGAAATGAATCATTATTCCCTCTTTGATATATGTATTTTTTTTTAATAATTCAAAGAACATTTTGGGTATAAATGTACGGAAGCCGAGAACTGCCATGGATTTAGTTTTATTGGATTTTTTTAATGCACTTTTATCTTGTGATAACGACTTATTAATTTGTTACCTCGATATAACAAAGTTTGTTTTCTCGAGATTTTCCTAAGACACCCTTCCATTTAACCCGGGGAATGGGGCTCCATAAGCGGATAGAAATTTGCCGTTTCTCCCTCCTCTTCTCCAGGTTAAATTGAAGGCTGTTTTAGTGGCATTCTTTCCAAGTATTTGACTGGAGAAGAGGAGGGAGAAACGGCACATTTCTATCCGCTTATGGAGCCCCATTCCCCGGGTTAAATGGAGGGGTGTTTTAGGAAGAAAAAAAAAATCTCGAGAAACAAAAAATAAATCTCAAGAAAACAAACTTTGTTATATCGACATAACAAATTAATAAGTCGTTATCATGAGAAAACAGTGCATAACAAAAAATCCATAAATCGGCTTCCGTATAAATGCATCCTAATTCTGCTTGTTCATTTTAACCCACCAGTAAGTTTACTACTGCATGAGTCTTCAGTTTTCCTTTGTGCTGCCTCAGGAAGCAGAGGATCTGCTCACCTCTCTGTCGGGCCAGCCCCATCCTGAAGATGTGCTGCTGTTTGCTGTGCCAGTCTGTGCTCCATACACCGCCCTGTCCAACTACAAGTATGTGCAAATAACCTTTTGTTGTGTTAAGAGAAAAAGTGAAGCTTGCAGGGGCTAAATGAATCATTTGTTTTTCACAGACACAAGGTGAAACTGACACCAGGTTCTCAGAAGAAAGGAAAGGGTAAGAATATCCATTCTAATATTCATGTTTTTTACAGTGAAAATAGTTGCTTTTAGAATTGATTTTATTTTTTTCTTTCTACCAGCTGCACGCACTGCAGTTTTGAGCTTCACGAAAGCCAGAGATGCCTCAACCAGAGAGAAAGACCTGTTCCGCAGTGTCAAGGTAAAGAAGTTCACTGCATTTCTTTTTGACATTTCTATGACATGTTATACTATGACTTTTTTATCACTCTTTTCGACATACTATATTATGGCTTTTTATCACTTTTTTCAACATGCTATACTATGACTATTTTATCACTCTTTTCGACATACTATACTATGGCTTTTTTATCACTTTTTGCGATATACTATACTATGGCTTTTTATCACTTTTTTTCCGTCATTGTAAAATGGCTTTTTTATGACTTTTTTGACATACTATACTATGACTTTTTATCACTTTTTTCGACATACTATGCTAATTTCTTTTCAACATACTATACTATGGATTTTTAGCACTTTTTTTCAACATACTATATGACTTTTTTCGACATACTATTCTATGTCTTTTTATGACTTTTTCAACATATTATACTAATTTGTTTTCAACATACTATACTATGACTATTTTATCACTATTTTCAACATTCTATACTATGGCCTTTTTATCACTTTTTTTGACATACTGTAATATGGCTTTTTTATGACTATTTTTGACATACTATACTATGACTTTTTATCACTTTTTTCGACATACTATACTATGACCATTTTCACTTTTTTCAACATACTGTACTATACTATGACTTTTTTATCACTTTTCGACATACTATACTATGGCCTTTTTATCACTTTTTTTCGACATACTGTAATATGGCTTTTTTATGACTATTTTTGACATACTATACTATGACCATTTTCACTTTTTTCGACATACTGTACTATACTATGACTTTTTTATCACTTTTCGACATACTATACTATGGCTTTTTCAAAAAGAAAATTGACATACTATACTATGACTTTTTATCACTTTTTTCGACATACTATATGACTTTTTTCAACATACTATTCTATGTCATAACTTTTTTTGACATACTATACTATGGCTTTTTTATGACTATTTTTGACATATTATACTATACTATGACTTTTTATCACTTTTTTCGACATACTATACTGTGGCTATTTTATTACTTTTTTTGACATACTATACTATGACTTTTGTGTTATCACTTTTCGACATACTATGCTAATTTCTTTTCAACATACTATGCTATGGCTTTTGTATCACTTTTTTTAACATACTATATGACTTTTTTCAGTATACTATTTTATCTCTTTTTATGACTTTTTTGACATGCTATACTATGACTATTTTATCACTCTTTTTTACCACTTTCTTTTGACATACTGTAATATGGCTTTTTTCGACATACTATACTAATTTCTTTTCAACATACTATACTATGTCTTTTTATCACTTTTTTTCGACATACTATACTATGACTATTTTATCACTTTTTTGACATACTATACTATGGCTTTTTATCACTTTTTTGACATACTTTACTATACTATGGCTTTTTATCACTTTTTTCGACATACTATACTATGGCCTTTTTATCACTTTTTTTCGACATACTGTAATATGGCTTTTTTATGACTATTTTCGACATACTATACTATACTACGACTTTTTTATCACTTTTCGACATACTATACTATGGCCTATGCCCTTTTTTTATGACTATTTTTGACATTCTCTACTATGACCATTTTCACTTTTTTTGACCTACTGTACTATGGCTTTTTTATCACTTTTTTTGACATACTATTCTATGTCTTATAACTTTTTTTGACCTACTGTACTATGGCTTTTTATCATTTTTTTCGACATACTATACTATCACTTTTTTCAACACTATCACTTTTTTATCACATACTATACTATGACTTTTTTAGCATTCTTTTTTTTTTACATACTATACTATGGCCTTTTTATCACTTTTTTTCGACATACTGTAATATGGCTTTTTTATGACTATTTTTGACATACTATACTATGACTTTTTATCACTTTTTTCAAAATACTATACTATGACTTTTTTATCACTTTTTTCAACATACTATATTATGGCTTTTTTATCACTTTTTTGACATATTGTAATATGGCTTTTTATGACTAATTTCGACATACTATACTATACTATGTATTTTTATCATTTTATTGAACACACTTTACTATGACTTTTTATCACTTTTTTTCAAAATACTATACTATGACTTTTTTATCACTTTTGTCGACATACTGTAATATGGCTTTTTATGACTATTTTCGACATACTATACTATGGCTTTATATAAATTTTTTCAACATACTTTACTATACTATGACTTTTTATCACTTTTTTCGACATACTATGCTATGACTTTTTTTATGACTAATTTCGACATACTATACTATGGCTTTTTATCACTTTTTTCAAAATACTATACTATGACTTTTTTATCACTTTTTTTCAACATACTATACTATGGCTTTTTGATCACTTTTGTCGACATACTATACTATGGCTTTTTATTAATTTTTTCAACATACTTTACTATACTATGACTTTTTATCACTTTTTTCAACATACTATACTACAGCTTTTTTATCACTTTTTTTTCGACATACTATATGACTTTTTTCAACATACTATTCTATGTCTTAACTTTTTTTACATACTATACTATACTATACTATGGCTTTTTATAAAAAAAAATTTGACATACTATACTATGACTTTTTTCGACATACTATATGACTTTTTTCTACATACTATTCTATGTCTTAACTTTTTTTGATATACTATACTATGGCTTTTTCAAAAAGAAAATTGACATACTATACTATGACTTTTTATCACTTTTTTCGACATACTACACAATGACTTTTTATGACTTTTTATCACTTTTTTCGACATACTATACTATGACCGTTTTCATTTTTTTCGATTATACTATACTATGACTTTTTTTTTTATCACTTTTCGACATACTATACTATGGCCTTTTTATCACTTTTTTTCGACATACTGTAATATGGCTTTTTTATGACTATTTTCGACATTCTCTACTATGACCATTTTCACTTTTTTTGACATACTATACTATGGCTTTTTTATCACTTTTTTCGACATACTATATGACTTTTTTCAACATACTATTCTATGTCTTATAACTTTTTTTGACATATTATACTATGGCTTTTTTATCATTTTTTTTGACATACTATACTATCACTTTTTTATCACATACTATACTATGACTTTTTTATCATTTTTTTTGACATACTATACTATGGCCTTTTTAACACTTTTTTGACATTCTGTAATATGGATTTTTTATGACTAATTTCGACATACTATACTATACTATGGCTTTTTATCACTTTTTTCAAAATACTATACTATGACTTTTTTATCACTTTCTTCGACATACTGTGGTTGTTTTTTTATGACTTTTTTCGACATGCTATACTATACTATGACTTTTTTATCACTTTTTTTCAACATACTATACTATGACTTTTTTTTATCACTTTCTTCGACATACTGTGGTTGTTTTTTTATGACTTTTTTTCGACATGCTATACTATACTATGACTTTTTATCACTTTTTTTGACATACTATACTACTATGGCTTTTTTATGACTATTTTTGACATACTATACTATGGCTTTTTATCACTTTATTGAACACACTTTACTATACTATAACTTTTTATCACTTTTTTCAAAATACTATACTATGACTTTATCACTTTTTTCAACATACTATACTATGGCCTTTTTATCAACATACTGTAATATGGCTTTTTATGACTATTTTCGACATACTATGACTTTTTATCACTTTTTTGTCGACATACTATGACTTTTTTCAACATACTATTCTATGTCTTAACTTTTTTTTTTTTACATACTATAATCTGGCTTTTTTTATGACTATTTTTGACATACTAGACTATGACTTTTTAAAAAATGTTGACATACTATGGCTTTTTTATCACTTTTTTTCTACATACTATATGACTTTTTTCAATATACTATTCTGTCTTATAACTTTTTATCATTTTTTGACATACCGTGGTTGTTTGACTTTTTTCGACATACACTATGGCTTTTTTCGACATACTATACTGTACTATGGCTTTTTTATCACTTTGTTTTGACATTCTCTAATATTCCCTCTAATATCCTTTGTTGCAGGATACTGATCTATCCAGAAACATGCCAGGCAAAGTGAAAGTGTCTGCTCCAAACCTGCTGGCTGCCAAGAAGAAATGAGACGGGTGAACACAGACTCGTGTGTGACTCGTCCGACTTCATCTACATTTCAAGCATGAGTGGTACCGGTTAAGATCTGATCATCAGCGTACAGTTCCCTTGTTGGATATCAATTTTATTTTAATATACAAAGCTGAAGAAATACAACTCATGGTATGCGTTTATTCTTTGAGTACAAAGTAACAGTATCCATTGCATTCTACAATAAAAAACACTAGGGGAACATTGTGCAAACCAGGCAAATACAAACAAAGCCCTACTGACATTAGGCATTTCAGTGCAATGTGGCTCAACATCCAATACACTTAGGGTAGTATTTTAAAACAATATTTAAATGCTACAGGAGCCACTCAACACATTTTAAAAAGGCTTTAAAAGCCTCTTTCAGAATAAAGAACCCACACATTTCCTCAACTATACAAATACACATAAATAAAAATGAACATTTCTGGGGCATCAAAGGAGATAGTCTTGCATAACAAAGCACTAGTTTTAGGTCTGTGAGAACTTAAACTACAAGATTTAGCAAACATCTGTATTAAAGATTGTGCCAAACAATTATAGCAATCATTAAAGCAACAGGCTCCCTAAAACAATTCTGCACTGTTAACAAACATGTTTCAGCCTTGCACCACTAGGTTTAGTGTTAAGACATTTGAGTAATATTTTCAGTTGGTTCAATTTCTGAGGAAGACCAGTGAAAACAACAATGTCAACAAGCGACTGGAGTATGGCATTTGTTCTAAAAAGACTCTTGGGTCTACCTACCGAATGTGCTACAATCTTGTGGAGGAAAGGAAAGTCCTGCCCAATTTCCAGACTTTATTTTGCCCCACTAGCCTCCATAACACACAGTATTTTCTCACAGGGTTTCTTTCTATGGTTTTCGTGAAAAGCTGATCATGAGATTGTGTTTCTTGTTCATAATCTAAGTTTAGGCAGGTATCTACTACTTTACTGGCTAGTACAATATTAACACCTTGTATTAACAAGATAAAATACATTTTTGTGAGCATTAAACAACAAAACCTCTCTGGAATCTTAAACACAGAAGTACTGTCATAACTTCACAGTACTTGCAGGTTCTAAATGCTGACAAAAATACCTTATCTTAACCAAGTTTTCTTATCCAGTACAGAAGTAGTAATCCATTTATCTTGGAACACGGGAATAAAAAACATGCCATTATGTTTGGGCTTTTCAGAAGAAAGTATGCTTAGCAAAGAAATTGGATTTTTCTAGATTTTCTGCTCTCTTGTATATGCTGTGCATCATCTGCACTGCTACACCACTAAAGATTCTACTGGCTTTGTTTTGCCTATAACATAATAAACAAAAAAAAAGGTAATAAACAAGACAAGGATGGCCTGTGAACATTAGCGCTGTCAATTACACAGCTGTTCACTATTGCTTAGAGATTTTTTTTAAATATGTCCACACACATTAAACTAATGCTCAAATAGGGCTACCTGCTTTGAGAGTAACACTCATCTCATACATACATACATACATACATACATACATACATACATACATACATACATACATTACATACATACTCTATAAACCTCTGGACAGATTCACGGTTTCCTCTTAGCCTAGGAGCCCAGTGTGTTGACACGTGCCATTCTCTGTTTGAGGCTGTGTAGGAGGTGTTTAGGCAAGCAGTCCCAGTAACTAGACAAACGCTCCCTGTGCTGCAGAACGGCTTCCATGCAGAACCTGGAGAGTGGGGACAGGAAAATATAAGCACAAAATAATAAAAGGAGAACATCTCAGCTTCAGGTATAAAATAAGTTCACACTTACCGTACTAGTGATTTGGGCTGAACATTAAAAACCAGTAACTCGTTACTGTGAGCCTGTCGAGTAAGCATAAAGGAGTCAAATTTAGTTAAAAAGTATGTATGTAAAAAAAAAAAAAAAAAAAAACATTTGATACGACTTGCAGCTTACCGCTCTGTGATGAGACAACAGGTTATTGGCACACCCTCCAAACACAAACACCTCTCCATCAGGACCGGAGCATGCCGTGTGCCACAGCCTGAAATACACAGCACAACGTCAAGAATTGTCGACATACAATATGTTGCTCATAGACACACACCCAAATGAGTGGTCATCCCTCAGAGTCATTTAGCTGAAACTTAATCTCCAAGCACACTAACAGTGTTCATAGTAAGACGAGAGGATTACCTTGGACTCTCTGTGTGACTGTGTTTGAAAGGCTTCCATTCATTTTTGCTTACATAGTACAGCCAAGCATCACCTGAAAACAGATAATAACTCTGTAAGACCAGCGACCATTTTGAGGTGGCGAGGGATTATTTGGTACTCCAGAACAAGTGTCAGACTCACTCAGTGTCTCTCTGTCTGTGGTGAAACCTCCAAATAAGAAGATGTGGTCTGGTGACACAGGAGTGAAGGAGTGCCAAGACCGGCCCAGAGGACCCAGCTGGGGAACGCTCCTGCAAACAAGTCAGAGAGGAACATTAGAGCAAGAAACACAACTAGAAAATGCATTTCCTGCAGAAAATGCTTGTGAATGCTGAAAAGCTAAATAATTGCGTAGGTAGGTGAAGTAGTGAGAATAGTTGGAAAACTGGGAATTGTTTTATTAGTCATATTTCATTGAAATGTTGAATAATAAAATAAACAAAAGTGGAATGTTTTAAGATTGGCGAGAAAAAAAAGGCACTAAGCTGTTCCGTGTCTATTTTTTCGCTAAGAGGAAACTCAAACAAAAAGCCATTTGCCAACACTAAACATCCAACAAAAGCCAGAAACTATATAGTATTAAGTTGCTGTGAGCTGTAGTCTACATTCACCACTTCTAACCAGAGGCAGAATATAAAGTAATCTCAGAGATTATTCCTTCACAGCGCTGTGCAATGCGAGAAAATCTCAGAGCTGAACCGGGCAGACACAGCGCTTTTCATCAAACTCACACCGGGTTAATTGAGTGTACTGCTAACTAATAACATTACCGTCGCCAAAATACCCACGCGAATCAAATCCCCTACTTCACCGTTAACCGTCAAGCCACTAACCTGTATGGAAATTAACACCTCTGCTGAAATGTTAAAAGAAATGTTGAAAAAAGTCAGTATAGTACGTCAAAAAAAGTGATCGTAAAAAAGTGGGATCGTAAAAATAAGTTGGCAGTGGCGCTAACCATTGAGCCAGTGTGCCACCAAGGAATTCATATTGAAAAGATTAATAGCATAGTATGTAAAAAAAGCCAATAGTCAAAGTGTAGTATGTCGACAAAAGCCATTAAAATGTCAAAGCGTAGCATATCAAAAAAACTGTATATAGTATGTTGAAAAAAACATCATGAAAAGGGGTCAGTCTGGACTGGGTATCGAACCTGGGTCTGAGTCTGCAGAAAAAGCCTAAAGAAGCACTAAACTTAAACAGTCATAACACAAAAAAAGTTATCAATAGCTGAATTCATTCTAATTGCAAATAGCTGAATGTTTTGTGAATAGTTTAAAGTTTGAATGACATCTGTAGGTGAAAGTGTGTAGGAGCAGTAGCATTTAGAGGTGGAAGAAACCTGAAGAGGATTTAAAGATTGCTCTGTGACTTTCAATGTAAAAAGAAAAAAGCTTAATGTTTAAAAATATATATAAATGGTGGAGAAAGTTGAATACAAGCACAAATGTCCTTAAAGAGCTGAACATTTTGATATTTGAATGGCTTTTGTAGCTGAAAGTATGCAGAAGTAGTAGGCAACCAAAAATGTTACAGAAGAATCAGCTAACAACACTGAATACTGCTGAATCAGCATTCACAAAAATTAAGAGAAAGCTCAAGAGTGAGCATGTTCCAATGGAACAAGTGGAAGAAAGATGTATAACTTTTGAAGAATGTTAGACTCGCCCATTCGCAAAAGATGACCTGATATTAAGATGGTTTTTAGTTTAAACTATCGTCTGCCCAGATGATTATGAATATTATGAAAAGAAACAATACTTACATTTCATGCCACTCCCATGTGTCCAGGTCAATGTAGTACAGGTCATTTAGTCTGTAGTTCTGTGGACCAAAAGAGATGGGAGTAGGAAACAATCACTTCTAGTGACCGTAAGACAAGAACTGACGAAAAGAGGCTAAAGACACCCACATCTTGAATTCCTAGTTTTAAATTTCCTTACCTTGTATCTTCCTCCAAACACATAGCCTCTGTTACCAACTGTGGCACAAGCATGAGCTGCCCTGGGCGATGGGGTGTTGCCCTACATGAGGACATACCAACAGAGAGGATGCAATCATTTTTCAGCATTGTTTATTCTAATATTCCTCAAGAATCAAAAGGAAAAACTCTGATTATGGCGGGATAAAGGCAGGGACAATGGATGAAAATTGGAGAGACTGGTTTAAGTGGATGAGGCTTTGGTTGCTATTGGGCAGTGGGTTGGCTCTCAACACGTGAATGCACACGTGTGTGTGTATGATTACATTGTGTGAGGTGATATTGATGGTGTCTGTGTTTACCTTAGTGTTGGGTTGGCTCCATGTTGATGTCTCCAGGTCCAGGATGTGGATGTGGTTGTTCCAGCCTCGTCCAGGGCTGTCCCACTGCAGCAGCAAACAAATGAAATATATTTAGGTCAAATGTAATGAAATTTGACTTTAAAAGGAAACACACACTCCAGCTGTTTTGTATAACTTGCTATGAAAGACTTATACAATGATAAAAAGATGTAAAACTTGAAAGCAGTGTTTATCACATGAAGAGGATTTTTGTTTACAGACCACAAGTGAAGATGATTCATCATATTCAAAAGTCCCTTGATGAAGTCCTTGCGCAGAGTAGCCATAGCCACCAAAGAATACAAGTCTGTGAAAATTAAAATAGATAACAATCTGTGATTACTCTTATTCATTTATTATTTTGTATTAACCACTCATACTATGGTTAATGTGACCACATGGATGATGGCCACATTAACATTTTCTGAAACGTGCCAGATGTTTATCATTCATGTTTACTTTGTCATCAAAATAAAAAGTAGGCATTACTCACTTGTTCTTGTGAACCCAGCACCCAAGCTTGTCCTTGCAGGTTGGAGGGAGTCCTTTAAGATCCCTCATTTCCTCCCAAACGAGGCTGGGAGCTCTCAGGGGCAGGCGGTAGATCTGCACACAGCACAAAACACAGGAGTGCTGAAATATAAATGGCAAACAGCAGACTGAAGAGCTTTCAGTGTTATGACTAACCATAAGGCAATCATTTGAAAATAACAGAGGATGTTAAGAAAGAAACAAACACACACACACACACACACACACACACACACACACACAGTACCCTATTTGTGTTTCCCCTGGCGTGATGTCCTCCAAATAAGTACAGGACTCCATCAACACACACCCCACAGCTGCCTGACATGGATGTGTGCAGGTTACCTCCGGCAAAATGCTTTGTCCTGTGAACATTTAGGTTTTGTTTTTAATGTAAATGTAGTGGTGATGACAATGATATCAATATGCAACTTAAATGTAACCGCTATTACCATACTCCTGACTCCATGTTGTACGTCCAGATCTCATTTCTTGGCAGATACAAGTCAAAGAATCCGTGGTTTTGAGCATTCTTGTACAGGAGAAAAAAATAAATGCAATTTAAATAAATATGTAGACTGTAGTAAAAATGCAATTTTTAAGACATGCATCTAGACAATTCTTCTTATATTTAGAGAATGTATGACATGCACCAACACCACCAAGACAAATCCCTTGTATGTGTAAAAAACGTTCTTGGCAATAAAGCCCTTTCTGATTCTGATTTCTGATAAACTCCTTACCTTGTATCCACCCCAAACATACATGCTGTTTCTGTCAACCACTGCTATATGACCACTGCGCTCAGCTGGGGTATCCAACTCAAACGATTCAGATGCTTCAGTGTCCAAGGGCTGTTCATCCTCCACCTCCTCCTCATCATCATCTTCCTCATCTTCATCCATATCGTCATTTACCATCCAAGCTAACAGTCTGCCATCTTCTTCTCCGTCGGAGTCATTGTCATCCTCTTCGGCTGGCAGATCTCCAATGTCTTCCTCCATCTCTGCCATTATCTCTGCTATGTCAGTCTCTTCTGTCTGCTGTCATGGCAAGATGCGAGAAAGAGAAACCATACATTACTGCTGACAGGATTATTTAAATAAGTTAGCTAGTTTTTACAATAATCGAATTTAAAAATAGGCGAACAAAAAAAAATACCCATATTCAAAACACTGGATGTTAGGAAATTATGTTCAGCTAGTCCTATGAAAATAGGCAACATCGACATGTTTTCTTTGTGTAAGTACGCTATAGTTTATACTACCGTAACATCCACACCTTCAACTGTTTGGTCCTTTCTTTTAGTCACTGTGTTAGCTTGAATTATGCTAATGCAGGACAGATAACGATAGCTGGCAGCACGATAACTGCTGACCTACTTTGCTAGTTCAACTATTTAGGTTACTTCAACGTGCTGTTAGCTTAGCCTTTGTCTATTTAGGTTACTACAACGTGCTGTTAGCTTAGCCTTTGTCTTAGAAAGAAGGCGAAGGTCCAGAACAACCGATTTATGTATTTAAAATACCCCCAAACTACTGGTCACAGCTGTTCGTCATTTAAATCGGCTAGCTAACGTTACAGAACGTTTGTAATCTTGAAAATACAAAACATGCTCTGGAATTATATTGGTCACGTTAGTGTCCAATATAACTGCAATTGCAATTGTGGGTATAAATGAATTGCAGCCGTCTTTACCATAGACAGTAAAAGGTCTTTACCTTGAGATGTTTGTTTTTCCTGCAAATTTCAAAACGCCATGTATATGAGGTCACGCGAGCATTTTGGGGGCACGACCGGAAGTTGTCGACTTCTTAAATCCGCCATCTTGATAAGGTCGACATAAGCATAATACATCCATGGCATAAAGCCTTTTATATACTGTCTATGCATAAAGCCCCAAATTCATATTAGTCCAAACAATATTTTAAAGAAATGGACCATATTATATACTCAAATTATGCCAATTATATATTGTGTCAAATCAATAATGTCAACATTGAATGTAAAAAAAAATTGTATTTTTATTTTGAACATGAGCAATTTAACAGTGAATTTATTGTTAACATTTTGGTTTCATCTTGCAAATTGTACTTGCATAAATGCAAAACAAATGTTACTCCCAATTTCACAGCTTTTTAAATAAGAATTCAAGGATTATATTAAGTCTCAAACAAAGATGTCAGGATGTTCAGTACCAAGAATAAAACCTTTATTATTCATGACAGAACATACATACGATACCTACAAAATAAAACACTATAGCCATTTAATTACCAATCCATTTTAAGCTTACAGTATCATACACAAGCAATGTACAAAACAATTGAAACAGATCAATTTCTAAATCCATAATTTCCTTTACAATCCTTGAAGTTTGCTGTGAACACACAAGAACACAACTGATTAGTATGAGCATTAGTGATGGTTGAAATTAAAGTTATCTGTAGTGAATGACGGGGAGAGAAAAGTGAAACCTCCCCAGAACACATCCTACCTGTCCTCAACAGTTCTGCTGGATGGGTAGTACACTTTGAATGTGAAGCCACTTTTTGGGAATGAACCCTGTAGAAAAAAAAATATATATTATATATATTAGTGACAAATACAACATGAGTCCATATTGAGACAAGACCATGATATACAGTAACTTAAAACAAACAAACATTGTTATCATTTTTGCCAATAGATAATTTGAAGTTCCCTCACTGTGGTTTCTGTTTCTTACCGGGTTGACACAGAGGCAGTCTGTGTTTTTGATGCTGAATGGGTCGTATTTGTCTGCAAAAACGATGACATCAGGGATTGGGTAAACACGCAGGGAGTAGTCGTACGCCCAGAATACAGGACTGACATACAGAGGCAGTGGAGTCAAGTGACCCTGGGATAGGATAGTCTTAACAAACTGCGGAGAGGAGGATGAAAATGACAAGGTAATTGATTTACAAAAATAAAAGCACATTTCACATTGTGTGTTGTTAGAAATTAGACCAGACATGTAGTTTAACAACATATTTGCAGCAGCAACTCATTGCTTAAGAAGCACTTAGAACGGATGACAAAACTTGAAATAATATGTACAAAGGCAAGTAAAACCTCTGACAACACAACCCAACTGTTTGATGAGAGGACGTTCACTCGGTATGAAGGTTTGTTCAGAGAAGCTGAAACTCACATGGTTTGGAATGTCAAGATTGTTACTGGGCAACCGGACACAGTTCCTGCACATCTTGTTGACCAGGTCTTCCCTGATGACGACGATCTCCTGGCTGCAGTATTGGATCCTGGCAGAAAAACAAAAGCAGTTCACTTTTAGTTTCTAGATCAAAGAACTGAAGTACTATGTCTAGACAATGTCATGACTCCAGTCATTAATTTCTCAAAGCTTACAAATCAATCTTATTTACAACACAACCATAACAAATATTTTGACGTTAATTTAAAAAAAAAGACATTTTCACAGATGTAAACATAAACATTCTAAATGGACCCAAGTTGATTTCCTGTTGCAGTGTATGTGAATGGCATCATCTGACAGGAAGTTAACGAGGGGCCAGGCTGTTGCCTAGCAATGGAATTCCATTGAAAAGGTCTATATGTTTTACCTGCATGGGTTAGTAGTGAACACTGAAAATGGCACCCTCTGTCGGAACTCCTCCGTGATGTGATCTGCCAAAGGAGGCCTAAGAAAAACACATATATCCACATTTGTCACCGAACAAAACTCGCATAATAATGCCAAAAAACAGATGCCTCTTATTGTTTACCGTGGCAGGATCGTGCCTGGACCAGGGTCTTCAGGGCCAGGAACAAACAGAAAGCGACAACTGCAGGATAAGAGTGAATACATTTAAGTCAACCATATTGAAACTTGAATAATTTAAGGTGCCCTGAGGAGTTTTCTTATAAACAAAATAAACTAATGCAATGTGCATATCCTTGAGCTTTAACAAACACATTGATTGCATTTCCTTCCTCGTAAAACATTTGAATAGCTGATTTATTAAGTTTACATTTAAATCCAGAATTGTTTACATCCATGTTAACTAGCTTGCAGTTTGGTGGCACATTGCAGCATGTCTTGGCATTTTACTGCCACACGTCGATCAGTGGAATAGTGTGAAACCATGGACAGTAATGTGTATCGGGAAACTAGGGGTGTGCAAATAAATCGATTCGTATTCGAATCGTAATTCAAGCTCTACCGATTCAAAAAATTCCAAAAATTATGTCTACTGCAATCACATGATAGATAGATCCGTTATTGATCCCCAAGGGGAAATTCAAGGTCCCAGTAGCTTATAGACATCACACACACAACATACATCATAAACAGGATGATAAAATAACAAATAAATCCACTTGAATAATATGGACAATAAAAGATACTAAATAAACTAAATAAAAAATCCACATGAATGTACTAAGGGATATATATATATATATATATATATATATATATATATATATATATATATATATATATATGCAAGCAGTGGAAGGGCTTTTTTTTACTTTTTCAAAATGGCTACTGTCATTGAATCCTCCAGATACTTTTGGCATGAAACAAGTTGCTAATTTTCATATAGTTACGGTAAGAATAACATCTATATTATTACTCATTTTTTAAAATACATTTATTGAAACAATGCATAATTACTTAACAATTCATTATTTATATTACAGAAACAAAAGTGTGTGTCAAATTTGATACTGCAGGTATTTAAGGTTCTTTATTCCTGAACTTTCAAGTCACATTTTGTAATGTAATTTACATCATGCCTACCACAATATAAACACACACTATTTTTATGATTTAATTAATGTAATTAATGACTAAAATGACATTTTAAAATTGTATATACCCAAAATTTTAATTTTGGGTATTTTCACAATAACATAATCGCTATGCTATATCGACCAATTTGTGTATTTTTAGCTGTCAAAAGGACTAGAGGAAGAAGATAGAAAAAGAAAGTACATTGAGCATGATAGTAGATGGCAATTCAAGTGACATGGAGCAGTTAGGGGAAGATGATGAGGAGGATGAGGAATGGAATACTAAGGCCATGCATGATAATGGAAGTTCAGATAGCAGTGATGAGGAAGACTATCAAGATGAAAGTGTAGCCCATACAAGCATGTAAGTTGAGGTCCCAAAAACAAAATGTTTTTGCATCGCGAGCCTAAAAATCGGAATCGAATCGTGACATTTTCTGAATCGTACACCCCTACGGGAAACCTGTGTGCATGTACATGCACAAGATAAACCCACTCATAGACGTCCAAAACAACGCTATATGATCCTACCTGTTGTGAATGCTGGGGTATGCACATATAGCATCAGCAAGAGCCTTCAATGACTCTGAAAAGAGAAAAATTAGTTAGATTTTGAAATGCTGTCCATTTATCCCTTTATTACACATCTCATCTTATCTCAAAATCTACAGTATGTTATGAGTGATGAGGATCCAAAAGTCTCACCTTTGAGTGATTTGATCTGGGTTTTTCCATACGGGGCAGAAGAGAAGTTACCACACAAAATGAAACAGGTGGGTGGCATTGAAGCATAGCCTGAAGGAATAAACAAAGTGAAGCTAAATGTGATTGGTGTCTCATGAAGTGCATATTCTTGACCTGTAAAGTCTAAAACTTGGGTGCAATACCAGACCTGAGAACATGACGTTGAGCTTTTCCATCACTTCAACGCTGTCCAGCCACACATCAGAAACAATTACAAACATGGCGTCCTCATTCTCCTCCTCCAGCTGCTTCAGCTTGGCTGAAGCCTTCACCGAAGTGGTGGATGGACCACCAAAGAAGTTCAGATTGCCGTAGTATGCCCTGGCAATAAAGCAAGGATCATTAGGACTCACTGTTCTGTGTCCTTTATAAACTAAACAATTTCTACAAGAGTTAAGTATCCTGTAAAAGGTAATCTAATGCTAAACTTCAAGCTGAAATACATCATTTTTAAATGAATATATAATATTGTAATTGGAGACTCAATACTGACCTTGTGCCTGATGACGGCTCTGTTGGTGGAAACCCGAAGCCATTGACGTGGAAAACCGAGTCCTCATACCAACCTTAATAAATAAAAATATAGAAATTCTTTCTTATCCACCCATGTACCTATGCGCTTCTCTTGTTATACTTGTTGACTGCTGTCTGTGTTCTTATTGCCAATTTTAGTTGTAACATCAAATTGTATTTTATGTCATTTTAATCTGTATGCATGTCTAATGTATTTTATCTCCTAGCCCTCCTTCCCTTCTGCTAAGTGGCTTTTTTTGCTTGTCAGGTCACCATTGTAAATAAGAACTTGTTCTTATTGACTTGCCTGTAAAAATAAAAGGTGAAATAAATGAAATAAAAAATATTATTGCAACCTTTTTATATTTGCTGTACTGCAGTTGTAGTAGTAGGTGTTATCTTACCCTCTGCCAGTACAAAGCAGGACTCTGTGTACAGGCCATTATGAAACTGGTGAGAATCTAGTTAAGGAATACATCGACTTTAAAAGCAACACGATTGTATAATATAAAGTAGTTTTTTTGAGCCGCTCCAACAAATATATGAAAGGATATTGCTTTGGACATGTCGAGCTGTACTGTTCCACTTGGGTCCTCCAAGTAAAATTTACCCTTAAAAAATAAGAAATGTTTCAGAAACTAGATGGAAATATACATTGTACTGAAAAACAGACAGGAAAGAACTCTTCATCATGAACTCACCTCTTTCATTTGTGTGACCATCCCTAGTACAATCACCTCTCCCAGTTTAGATGTGCTACCAAGCAGTGCTTCAATTGTCTTGAGCTAGAAAAGACAAATCACAAACAAACAAAAAAATCTGTTAGCCAAATGCAAAACAGTAAGATACGTTTAATTTAAATTCATGTTTTAAGATGCGTTACCTGAAATTTGTTTTGACCCTCTTCAACAGCAGCACCTATTGCAGGCGGGGTGAAGAGCTGGTGCCGATGTATACGCTACAAAAAATAGGTCTGTATAAATACAACATGATGCAAGGTACACATAATGGGCATAGCAGTAAAGAGAGTGGGTCAGTTCAGCAGTCTGTAAATTTGGTAATGAACTGTGCTCACTCACCTGTTGTAAGATGGTGTAGCGCTCCCTAAACAGTTCAGCTTTGTCTTTGGCCAAACCACACAGACTGGGTGCTGAATGGCTCGTCATACTAATGCTGAATAAAAAAAAGCCAAAATGAAAACTTTTAAAACTTTGTCTGCAGTAACATGTAAGTGTATACACTTGGTCTAACACCAGCAGCAAAAATGTAGCATTTCTAATTGAAATAATTCCGGGTTTATTTTAAAACAAACAAGAAAGAAATCGTCCCTTTACTCACGGTACAAATTTCTTCCGCTCCACACTGTAAATGTATCTGGGCACATCAAAAGCTCCAATGATATTGAAAACATTATCTCTGGAAGAGAGGTAAACAACTTTTAGCTAAAGCTATACAACCTCGCAAAATGTAGTTTGTAGTGAAATTGTTGCATTATGATCGATCAAATTAATTGGAAAAACACTTACATGGTTTCATCACAAGACTGAGTGCAATCCTGAACAGCAATCTCCACCACAGACAGCTCTATCATACTAGAGGACACTGTTAGAAAACACAAACTGTTGTCACAACCTGCAAGCACGCTTCAGGAATACACAGACACACAGTAAGTAGCGCATTCAGCAGATTTGAGCACGAAACACATTGTGATCTGTAGAGACACATAGGACTGTACTTGCATGGTTGCTTTTCAACTGCATCCAGGACCTTTTCAATAATATCATCCAGTTCAGAGGCATTGACAGACTCCAGGGCCTCCACAAGGTATCTGCTGGCATCACTGGAGCACAAAATAAGGAAACATGCATATGTTGTTATTGTTTCTTCCCTTTGACTGCTGATATGAGAAAATTTGGCTTTAGAAATAATATTAACAGCCCCCCCCCACCCACCCACCCACACACACACACACACACACACACACACACACACACACACACACACACACACACACACACACACACAGAGAGAAGGTGATTAGGCATGATCTAAAGAACAAAATGGAACTAACTAGAAATGTGTCCAAATTCACCAAGGGTATTAGGCATGATCTGAAGTAGAGAATAAAATACTTGATGGTAGGTCAGCATCTGTGCATTACAGAGAGGACATATTTTGTGGCAGACCAAGAGGAACGTGTATCCCACTATCAGCACTTTTGCTATAAAAGATCAACTTCTCCATATTCACCAAGGTTATTAGGCAGTATAGTATAGTATATATAGTATAGACAAAATAAAATACTTGATGGTAGGGCAGAGACTGTGCATTATAGAGAGGTACGTATGTTTTGTGGCAAACCAAAAATTCAATCTGAAACAATGTGTATGATCCCTGCAACCAGCTGATGATTCAGTTGAAGTTAAAGTGGTGGAATTGGATAATAGTTACCGGTAGTTTAAATGCCTGCAGTAATTCCTCTTCAACTAAGAGTGCAAGATTAAAAGCAGTTTAAATTTAACGTTAGTTAAATGGTCAGTTCAAGTGTAATGTTGAGCGATTAAAGGTACCACCAAGGTACCTCCAGGCTTCAGTGGACTACCAAACAATTAAGAAAACATGAAAATCTACACAAAAACACAGCCTGCACCATGTTACTATTTCCTGTACCGCGTCCAGACCATCGCTGCCTTTAAAGTGATAAGAGTATTAGCTAGCTCTCCTGCTGCACGAATGGCAATAACGTTACATTTGCAAAAAAACATAACAACGTTTAACTATTACTAAAATACATACGGTCGTAGTATAAGTCCCCGCATTTTGAATCCAGCGGACACTTTTGTCTTTATTTTGCGAGCAACATCCATGGCTGTTACAGTCCAACTCAAGATTTGGCGCTAAATACATGTCAACTTCCGCATACGTTTCATCACTTCCGCTGAATAATCCTCACGCACTCCTAACAGACACAGACCCCTAGAAAACGTATAACATTTTTATCTTCAATTTTTCAACTCTCCTCCTACAGGTTATATTTTATTTTCCGTAGAAGCTTTCAACCTGTATTATACTTTTACCTTTGGGTGTTGTTATAATCTAATTCACTAGCACGTTTTTTTTTTTTTTTTTTTTTTACCGTTTTATCATTAGAAAAGCATGTATATGACTGCATTTTGCTTCGCAATGAAGATAAAAAACATATTGAACAAAAATCCTCCCTCGATTAAAAGTTTGGAATGAACAAAATGTTTTTATTATTATTATTATTATTATTATTATTATTATTATTATTATTATTATTATTATTATTATTATTATTATTATTATTATTATTATTATTATTATGATAACTTACCGTACTGGATACGAATTGCATTAATAACTTTCAGCACAGTGGCATCTAACGGGGATTTTGTTCTGGTTGTTTTGTCACAGGTAAACTTTAATAAAGCTCTATTAAAAAATAGGAAGATGACACGAAGAAGATGCATTCTGCAGTTTGCTTGTTTACGTCCCATGTAGGCTACGTGATGTTATGGGTTTAACAAGATAAAAATGTAAGTGCTTGAGTATTTACAGAGCTTCTAAAAAAAAATATTTACAACTTTGTTTTATTATTGAGGATTCATTTGTTTTAACCTGCTACTCGATGGCCCTCTGGATAAGGTGCTGTAGGATGTTTACAATTATTTTTTTTTACAACTTCTGGCAAATGCTGTGGCGTATTCCTACATGTCTCTTGCCCTCTATTCTACGTGAACCTTTTAGCCTAACTAGAATTAGTGCGTTTACATTACGGGGCCCCTGGCTTTTATTTTGACAAGCAAAAAAAGCCGGAAGTCGTTATTTTTAAGCTGTTTTGACCATAGACAGTTGGTTTTGACAGTTTACGGATTGGGACGACGATCGCTTCTGCTGTGATTTGGCGTTCACAACATGAGAAAACAACTATACCACATCTAAAAGCGTACTGCAGAACGCAAGTATGTTTATAATTGTTTTTTGCGGAAAAAAATGTTCAAAATATTCCTGTATTGTGGACACCGTTTGTTAGTGTATCTGCTATACTAACATTAACCCTCCGCATATGTTACACTGGCTTTCAATTTTGTACAAATATACAACTACAACTTCAGTAATGTTAAACCGATTGCAACATCAGAGAATTGAAATCCTGTAGGCAATCCTGTGTCAGCTCTACTCTGTTTTATGTTATTTTCCTTACTATTAAAACTGCAGGTAAGAATTTAGGTGACATTAGATTTTTTTGTAGCCATTTTAGGCTCAAATAAGGCACATTCTTTAACTATCTTTTTATTAATAGCAGCCAATCATGGATTCCGCATTTGAGAGGCACTGCTCGGAGCTGGTGGCCCGGGAGAGGAGCGGACACACAGCTGTGGTGGAGGAAACCCTGCTGTATGTGTGGGGAGGCTACATGGTGAGAAAAACAAACTAACACACATTACCAAAACAGCTGTTTTACGTGCTGTTTAACCAGCTTGCTCAAGGCCAATTTCTGCTTGATATATGTAAGGGAAATAAGTACATTTACTCAAGTTTACTGGCTAAATTAATCTTGAAGTACTACTCGAAACTAACATTTCGGATGAAAACAATTTTTTTTGTTACTGCAAACATATGATCAGCTTGTGAAATATGATCAATGGTTACAGATAACACTACAACATGCTGCTTGTTGGTGCATTATTGATAATACGTCAATAATAATACTGTAATGGAATAAATATAATGAAATGGCCCAGGTCATTGTGCATAACAAGTACTTTTACTTTTGATACTTAATGTACAATGCAGACAATACTTCTGTACGTTTACTCTAACATTTTAAATGTAGAACTTTTACTTGTCACTGAGTATTTTTTACGAGGTGGTGTTATTACTTTTACTTAAGTAAAATATCTGACTACTTCCTCCACCACGTTTATGCAATACACATATACACACACTACGAAAGATACAGGCTACTTATAAGTAAATAAACAAAACTGAGTAAACCATCAGTTAGCATGCTGATGTGGTTTAGAGCACATTTTCAGAATTTTACTTTAATGCTTTTGCATTGGTCATAATTATTTTCTTTTGTATTGACAGGCTATATATGTATTGCTACTACACATATATTTTTTAACTAATAATAGACATGTTGTATTCTCTACAGTCAATTGCTGACAATGAAGTGTTCCTTCCCAATGATGAAATCTGGGTGTATGACTTAGAACGAGGTGTATGGTAAGAATATTAAAACATTCCAAATGTGCTTGTTTGTGGTCAAAACAAAGAAAAGGAAAATGACAAATGACTTTGTTTTGACAGCTTTCTGGTGATATCCCTACTCATTTTGACACAGCCCAGTCATGTCACATTTGTCCTATGTTAAGAATGACAAGCACTTGCCAGAAGCTTTCTGCTGTATAGTTGTCATTGTAAACAATTGCCATTGAATAAGCAAATGTGAGTAGTTTATCCACATTTTCTACACTCTGTTTTTGAAGGGAAGTGTTTCACATGTCAGGGGAAGTCCCTCCCTCTATGTCTGGGACCTGCGGCTGCTCTCTGAATGGACACTTGTACATATTTGGAGGTTGTAATGACAACGGACAGACCAATCAGGTGAGATTGATAAATGATGCTCCACACATCTCATGACACCTTAATTATGGTTTACTTTGCATAAACTGCATGCTTTTTAAAATGTTTTTTTTCTGTGGTTAAATAATAACTATGAACACCAAAAGTATGTGTAAAATATCCTGTAGGGTGTGAGTACACTGACACAATAAGTCAGTGTTAACACACCCAAAGGTCACAGCTTAGACTGAGCAACGTCGACATGAAGAAGTGATCAGTGTTTGACTTCAAACAGATCTATTGTGTCAACCTGACAGACGGTAAATACACGTGGAGGAAGATCACAAATGAGACCGGTTCTGCTCCTTCACCTCGAGACAAACTGTCCTGCTGGGTTTACAATGGAAAGTAAGCACTATGAAAATGTGAACGTTTACTGACTTCTATTTCCAGGACTGTATGACTGCATAATGCACTGCTGGGAAAGTTGTGGTCCCAGATTTGGACCTTAGACCTTAGACTTTATGGGAATGGGTAGTTGTGTGCTATACATTTGGCTTCCGTATCCTTTCTCCATGTTTTTTTTTCAGTTGCATACTGATTGTTTCCATGTGTGGATTTATTTTTGATATAAGAAAAGAAGAGGCTGTTCGGACACTGATATTTTCAAGAGTTTGCCCGACGAAGACCTTGCAGGTCAAAAACGTTGCACTAAAAAAACTTGGAAGCATGAACATTTCAGTGTGCAGACAGCCTCTCCTTTTCCTTTGTTGCTGTTTTGTCCTGCACCTGTACCCAACTGTGGTTGTATGTTGATATTAAATATTCCATTCCTCCTTTCTTTGTCTCAGTAAATTGAAAGCCATAATCTTACATTTTTGATATCCTTGCTGGCATTTTTTGCTTTGTTCTTTAATCATTGTTGCTGTAATGACTAAACATCCAAATGGTATTTTGTCTGCGTTTGCATGATTGTAATCGTAATCTTCTCCAGGATCATCTACTTTGGAGGATATGGTCACAAACTGCTGACTAATGTCGATAGCAGAAACAGAAGCTTCATTGTAGATGAATCATCATGGGTAATGTTTTTTTTTTATGGACTATAAATCTGTCATAGGTAGATGTTTGCTACAACTGCATCCATGGTTTGCTATCCCAATAGTGCAGCGTAGGCACTGAATATATTTTCAAAACATCAGTGACACATATTCAGTAATTTAGAGTTGTTGTTATTTTTTCCTGCATTTCAATGAGATTTTGTTCTAAAATGTGTCAGGCCAGAAAGTGAGAAATTTCAGCATCTGGTGCCACAATTGTTAAATCACTGGTACTGAACGAGAATACCCTTAAATTGCTTCATAAAAATGGGAATCATTGTATTTTAAAATGTTGTTTTCAGGTGGAGGATGTCCTCTGGGGATGGAACAACGAGGTTCATATATTTGACCCCATGCAAGCCAGTTGGAGTGAACCACAAACCAATGTGAGTCAGTGTGATTCATGCTTTTATACACTGGAGTGCAATGGAAAGATTTGTATTAGTGATTTGAGAGACAGTTTTGGAAATCTGTTAAGACAATTTCAACATTCTCAGATGATTTTACAGTGTCAGTTGTTGTGTGCAGGGCCGTGCTCCAGCCCCCAGGGCCGCCCACGCCAGTGCCACAATGGGATGTAGAGGATACATTTGTGGAGGCAGAGTCATGGTGGGAGCTCTACATGGTTTTCAGTTCTTCTCATATATTCATAAGTAGGCAACAAGAAGTTAAAAGCACGGATACACAAATCAGATACACAAAACAAAGTCTGCCATTAGTAACTTGTGTCCCTCTTTCTTTAAATGCAGGAAACCAGGACGAGTGACATTCACTGCCTAGACTTTCAGTCATGGACGTGGTCAGAAATGTACGTATGGGAAGTCTGCCCAAATGACTTCTATTTCAACATTGTCATTGATATTTAAAGCGGCCTAATCTGTTGCCAGGTTTGTGTTTGACAGCATAGTGCAAAATATGTTTTCCAGAATCCCAGTGTCCACCACTCCTGTGGGCAGATCGTGGCATACGCTCACAGCTGTATCAGACGGCACCTTGTTCCTGTTTGGAGGTCTCAGTGTAGACTGCAAACCAATGAGTAGGAAAATGTAGCCACTTCTTCACTTCTATTCTCCTTGTTCTTTTGGTCATTTTATGTTCTCACATATTTTTCTCGATCAGGTGATGGCTGGTTGCTTGATGTTGAAACAAAGAAATGGAGAGAAGTCGAGCATCCCTTTAAGAATAAGCCTAGGTAGCAATTAATGAATATTTGCAAACTTAACAAGATTGTTACTGTAAATTGTGGATACATTTTAAATAGCATACTTTCTCCTGTCTAAGGTTGTGGCACACAGCATGTCCAAGCAAAGACTCTGATGTGATTGTGTTTGGTGGAAGTTGTGACTACATCCTCCTTGTTGACTCCGTAAGTATGACAGATACACTTTAGAAGCTGAAAAAGAGATGTGGAATTAATCTAATTTTACAGGCCTGATATCATCACACCAAACTAATACTAACTGCTGAATTCACATTAACACAGGCACAATGGACCTTTACACACCTTGCTTATTGTTTTTCAGGGTCACTGCAATGATGCACTTGTTTTCCAAACACAGCCATATTCTCTATTCAGGTAAAAAAAAAAACGGTTTAATTTAATACATCTCAAAAATATAATGTATATATATACAATCACAGAAAGAAAATTCAAATAATTGTATAGCTAAAATAGAATGTACACAACGGACATTCTGTCTTGACAAACATAGTTAAAATGAATAAAATTAATTAACAATGGCTACACATTTTAATTTAGCTGTGTTGGTTCCATAGCTCTGATAATGTGCGCACTGGTTAGAGCCATCATTAATGAATGATATTATGATATTGTTTCACTGATGCTTCTCCTGTTATTGCAAGTGAAAAATATCTGCTGTTAAAAAGGTAAATTTCTTTGTAAGTCATTATATAAATCAAATGTATTGCATCAGGATAAACCCCTTGCGATGTATATTTAAGGGTTATATTTACTTTTTTATATGTAATCTTTTTTTTCCCCAAATAGATGAGAAATGACCGTATTTTTCTTCTAACAGGATTTGTGAGGATTACATTGCAAAGAATGCGAGAAACTATGAGATGCTAAGAAATCAGCTTTCTCTCCTGCCTCCCAAACTACTGACGGCAGTACAGAGGAGGATGTCTTTCTACAGGCCTTCAAAGAAGCAAAAATATTAGTTCAAAGAATGTCTTAATTGCCAAAAACAATGCAGTATTATACAGTTTCTTAATTACGTACTGTAGTCCCTTCACTGTGAACATCTCAGCCACACTGTACGGTAGCGTTTTTATTTTTTTAAATATATTGTGCAAAATAATTTACGGTGTTATATTTTATTGTTTCAGAGATGCTAATTTTATTTTGTACAGTCTGCTTGCTAAAACACACTTACAAACTGTTCTGTGATGATTAAATGGCCCATCAAACTGTTTTTGCCTGATGTGGATTATTAGACTAGACAGGTATTGACAAGTATTGGCCAATTAGGTCAACACACGCATATCGATTCTCCCAGAAACTTCACACAGGATCAAATATAAAAGCAATAATCATTTTTTATTTGCAATATAAAACAAAATTGCAAAACTCTTCTACATTTCTGGTTGAAATTCACCTTTTGTTAAAACAGTGACAAATGCAATTTGTTGACTCGTACAGTATTCACATCAGTGTTCAAGTATGTGTTCATGCACACGACTACTGTGTTCCACCACTAAGTGGCAGCAGGCCTTTAGGTTTGGATCTAGCTGAAACGCAGCAAGGTCAAACTGAGCCTGACTGAAAGCCTCTGCTGCCACACATTCCTTCTTCATAAGGGTGGAAAAATGCAGGAACTGTGGTCAGGAAGGAAACCTTAAATAAACAATCCCAGCTCATACCTTTGCAGGGTTGCCACTCAAGAAAAACTATATCCTACATGTACACTGCGCTGCACGCACAAAACTGCTGGTGAAAATGTTATTGTATGCATATAGCATGGCCACAAGAATGTGCCTTTACTGCTAGGTTTCAGTTTTAGCAACCAGAGAAATATCAGTGCTCTCTCCTTTTCCTATTAACAGACAAGTTAAAGTAAAGAACATAATAGGTAACTATAAGTAGGCATGTGCTCTGCGGGAGTCCAGCAGCGTTGAGGGAGGGACAGTGACACCTTACCACTGCAGATAACAAACCAAGGAGGCTTCTCTCAGTTCGCTGACCTGGTCTGTGAGGAGAACCTCCTGGCACCCGTTCAAGTTGGTGTTATAACTCTGCGATTACACTGCTTCATGTAGTTAAATAAGACTTGGGTGAATGTGAAGGTATGGAGTGCAGCAGTTTAACACAAACCATGTTAAATGTATCCTGGAAATCCTGCTTAAATACAGTGAAAGTAGCCTTCCTTAGTGGCAGGAAATTGTCAAAAGAAACCCTGCTTCCCTTTCTCTTTTTTTTTTTTTATTTATTTTTTAATGTCCTCTGCAAACTGCTGTGTGCCATGAGGACAGCTGAGAAGGACAACAGCTTTGCTGCAGCACTCTCAGCTGGGGGTCAGCTAAACTCTTTTTCAATAGTGTCCATCAGCTCTTCTTCTGACCCATCGTACATGGTGATTGGCATGGTGAGAGAGGAGCTATGGCAGCTGCCAAAACTCCTGGGGAGAGTGGAGAAACATGTCAGCAATATGGTAATGAGGAAAACAGGAAATGTTAATTTCACACTAGATGTAGCCTATTATTTTTTTTTGGAATAAATCAACCCACAACATCAAACGATCAACTGATGAATTTCCAATTAATATGATGCTCTAAAGGGCCACCAAGGACCAGTGGTGTGAAATATAGTCTGCCTATAGTTGTGCTTAAGGCAGGTTATGGAAATGTTTTTCTTAGTTGTGCTTCCGGTTTTCACACTCAACTCGGACAAAGCTGCAACAACAGACACACGTTTGTGTCTGTCTGACTAATCTGATCTGCCCTGAGAATAATGGGTTGGTAGTTCGATCCCTTTAAGGTTAATTTGATCTGGCCCTGCTCGGCTTTTACTACTCCACTGACTCGGAAATCCATTATTTATTTGAGCCGTCTACTTACGATGGTTTTTCTGATGTGGGAACAGCTTCCACAGTGCTTGAAGTGGGAAAAAAAAGGTGCCGGTACTCTCTTGCATTGGCAGATCATCATGACATTTGAGATTTCTATAGTGAAAACCAAAACTTGGAGATATTGCTGGTACAACAACAATTTATTGTCATTTATTAACAATATAAATGTATGGATTCATTTAAACAAGTTTACATAACTTTAGTGCGTACGCTATTCAAAAAATCATGTTTTAAACCTACATGTGGCACAGTGAATCCTTATTAACTATCTATGGATGGCCTAAGTGACTAATTTACATATAGGCTAGTATCAATATTGTTTATTTTTTCCACAAATAAGCTGATTTATATTTGCTAATATGTTGGAGTCATGTTAAGAAAAAAAATTCATTCATTCATCAAAACTATTCATTTTAACAATAATTTGGTGCTCAAACAGATGCAAAACAGTCACTCTCAGTGTGTGTGTGTGTGTGTGTGTGTGTGTGTGTGTGTGTGTGTGCGTGTGTGACAGAGACAGGGGGAACAGCTTCAGTCCCCTCTCTGTCTGGGCAGCTAGTGACGGGATGCTGCTACATCATGTTTTGCAGCCCAGTTTGTTATCATTAAAAACAAGCCAGCTGTTCGTGGAGCAAAAATACATCATTTGGTCCTTTGACCAACAGTCAGGCCGTCCGTGTGTTTCGTTACTCACGTTACTGTTGACGTCGGTGTAACGTTAAGGTTGGTAGCGGCAGACTCCTCATTAACGCCAGCTGTTCCGCTCACATCAGCGCTAGCTTGAAGCTCATGAACCGTACTAGCTACCTCCTGATGTTTCTGGTTGGACTTGGACCTCTGTTGACGTGTCTGGCTCACGCATTCTTTTAGTACCTTTCTGAAGCCAGGCGGCTAACATAACGACTTATAAACTCGACACTTATTTTTAGTTTCTAGGTTTTCAGCAGTGAAACATCTGTTACGGTCAGGCTGACGCTGACAGCTTTTTCAAACTAGCGTCCGTGGAAAAGCTAACTTCTGATAGGGTGGGCGGACTGCTTGCCTTTACGTGATTCGTCAAGATCTAAAATGTAAACACGTAGTGTCCTCTGGGTAGTGTAGTTTATGTAACGTTAGGGTCGTCTCTCTGACACTGACGCTTTCTCTGTCAGTGGTAGCGTACCGGCTGCATGCGAGAAGTAGCGGTACGCAAGAAAAGGTGCAGGTACGCTTAAGAGTAAAATGTAGAAGTGCCGGTACTGCGTACCGGTGCGTACCGGCCCACTTCGAGCACTGAGCTTCCAACAAAGCTCCTCTTGTCAAAAAGCCCTGAGAGGAGGACTGACATAAACCAGAGAGGAGAGAAGGGATATCAAGTGTTTCCATCTTAGCACTGAACAATTCTTCAGACGTAGCCTATTGCTATTCAAAAAACCATCCTGCTGTTAATGCTATAATACAATGTTACAAAAACAATCAGAGAAAGCAATCAATAATAATGATCAAATAGTAGAAAAATAAATGTCCTTACACTGTGCTGACTGGGGCACGCCGGTGTGTGTTTTTTAGTGTGTGTGAAGGCATCATTGCTCATCTTGTTTACATCTCTTGATCCACCGCTGGAGCCACGTGGCTCCTCGGCTCGGGACCGAGGAGCTGAGCTCAAGTCCTCGTCATCCTCCTGACTAAAATGGCACAGTCCGTATGTTTTGGATCTGACGACCGTCTTCTTGGGAGGTTTCGTCTTCACGGAAGCTCTCCCTCGCTCCTCGTAATCCGCAAGAACTGTGTCCATCTCTCCATCAATGTCATCGTCCTCCCGAGAAAAGTCAGAGTCGTGCCCCTCGCTGTGGCAGTCCGGTTGCGCACGGTTGCGCGTGTTGCGCAAAATTGCGTGGATTTTGAGAGGCTTGAATGGACGGCTGTCCTGTTTGGGTGAAGTGACACCGCCAGTTGTTTTGGTCACGTTTACCTCGCTGACACACGCAGGTGCAACTTTCTTCCCTCGGCTTGTACCGCTGCCCATGTCCGTCCGTCTGGCTGCTTTCAAAATCTAAATGCAGAGTCTCATTTCCAAATTCCTCTTCGGGCACACCAAGAGCTTTCAGAGTTGAACATTAACCAGCAAAGATCCTTGGCAGTCTGTTTAAGGTCAGTTTTCAATTAGGTTTACGGCTGTAAGACAGTTATTTGGCTAAAAACCAGCTCTAGGGGCCAGTTTTCTTTAAAATGTTCCGCTACCGATCTTTAGACGAACTGCTGAGATGATCTCCATGTTCACAGACCCGCTGCCTGTAAACTTTTTGTAACTGCACATCAGGATGAGAAGCAGCGTATCAGTTACATAACACCAGTTTGGCTCAGGACCCCAGGGAGAAAACTCCGCCTTCTCATAGCGGTAAACACCCCCTTTATGTTTCCATTATTTCTACCGGACAAAAATAACTTCCACTTTAACTTTAGAACCTCTGCCTCTTCATGTTTTATTATTTATCATAGACATTAAACATTTTTTTAATAAAAAACGTATAAAGAACAGCATTTACATATCCGGCCATTCCCTGGATTGAGAAAGAGATTACATAAGGATTCAGACAGTGGGACCATGAACAGGAGCCAATTAGTTTGATTGATCTGTATCACATCAGCAACAATGACCAGCCGTTTGCCCCTCTGTGTTCAGCTAATAGATTTTATTGAGGAAAGTGAGGTCAGGAGTGAGTGAGTTACTGTCCGCCCACCGGGTCCAGGAGGCCCCCAGCTCACTAGCCCCTCTGGTGACTGATTAAGACTGAAGCACTGAGCCACAAGACAAGAGGGGGCATTCCTTTCCGACAGCTTGAGCTTCCCAGAGATTTCTCAATAAGCTTTTGTTTGATCCACTTGGACATACAAAAGACACAGAGCTGTCCAACAGGAACCCAGAGTTCACCCGAGTAAAGGAGTTGTTTGCTATCTTTCATTAAGTGCCTCTTTCTCCCTTTTCTCTTGCTTGTGTGTGCACATATGTGTGTGTGTGTGCCAGACAGCTGTGCAACCTGTTCTCTCTGGAGGATGACCAAGTCAAAGACACCTGCTGTGTAAGCAACTTGGCATTTTTCAAACTGTGAATGTGAGAGGGGGGAAACAAATCGGCCTGCAAGTCACAGATGTCTCATCAAGGAAATTCCTGCTTTACTTTTTGATTTTTTTTTGAGAACATGCCGGGGGAAAAGATCTACACTGTTGTTCCTTTACTTAAATGTTACTGAAACAGGATGCGTACGCTGAAAACATGTAAAAGTAGCTCTTTTGAAGACTACTTTCAGTAGCCATTATTCTTCATGAAAGGCCCAGTGTGTTATCCTGATTATAAACATTTAAATATGAATACCTATCTCTAACCAACCTCTCCATTTTAGTGACGTCCAAAGATAACCATTTCTTTATGAAAATGTTGTCTTATAGATTGCCTTATAGGGAAAAGAGCTTCAGAGCAAAACTGGGACATCCTCCTGATTGTGCAATAATAGCATAAATGTATACTATAGTTCTTGCCTTTCCAAAAGTCCAATAAAATCCATTTAAGTTAAAGTAGAAGTCCTAATTTTAGATTATACCCAAAAGTAAAAGTACACAAACAAGCTTACTTTTCATCCCTGCTTCTCATGGAGTTTTGTTTTTGTAGTTTTTTTACCCCCATTTTTGTTATGCTCTGGATGCAACAGTGTATCATTAAAAGAATCAGGCGGCCACATCTGGAAGAGAACTCAACAGCTTCCAGACGAGGGGGAGGATCTGCCTCAAGATGGAGGCCACAGCCCAGCTCGCTGCATAACTGTGGCTTCTCTGACTTCATCCAGATTCAAGAATATTCCTCCTCCCATGCCACTTGATAGACTGCGGAACATTCTTGTTCTGGATTCTGCATGTCTTTGTCCATTAAATCCTCCAAAACTAGGTCAATTTAAATGATTTCGGGACAATGTGTTCGCTGCTTTTGTAACTGTCACGACTAAAAATGCCCTTTGTTCCCTCCCAACAGCAGATAAATGTAAACATTTCTTCTTATTATGACTCAACTGCTCCATTTGCACGGCAACAAATTAAACTACAGTTGTCATGTTGGAGTCAAAGACATTTCTGCCATATGTCTGGCGAAACCAAATCTCTGGAGAGTATTTAACAAGCCAGCTGCCTGCTGATAGGCATTCCAGTAAAACTGTCTGGGCCTCTTATCCTGCCAGGTACACAAACATGAACATGACAGTGTCACGAAGAATTACACACCAACATAAACACACCGCATCCTGTAGTACTATTTTTCTGTTTACTAGGACTTCATTAGCCTCTACTCAGACCCAACCCTTAAAATGTAAAACTGTGAGGATCTGTAATTCCTAAAAAAAATAGCCAAAATGTCCCCTCTCTTTACAGACGTTACGTTACATTTTGAATTCACACAATATACTGTACATGAGACATTTCCTACAGAGGAAGACACAAAATCTTCTTTCGTCCATCAATCCACTGCATAGATGTAATTAACTGAACAGATGAGCAAAGCTGAGACAGAGGGATATTGTAACTCTGACACAGTGACATAAGGTTGTCAGGGCAACAGTCAATGCAGCTAGGAGGAGTTCAACTGTAGTAAAAGAACCGGGGGCAGCCCTGTTTAACTTTGAGCTATCCCTCTTAATCTGCTGCATTACTAAATGTAAGTGAAGGCTCTTGCAGTTGTGTTGACGTTGAAAGTACGTCAGAGTGATGAACTTATGACCTCTGGAGGAGGTTTGTGGGAGGTTTCTGTGCTCGCTACAAACCTTTAACTCCCAGTCAACACATTTATAATGACATAGCTAGTATAATTCTCATTGACAGCTGTAAGAGATGAGGCATCAACCTATGTTCTGATCTCATGATTTAGTTCATGTTGCCCGAGCAGCACACGGTGAAAGGAGTGTTGATGTTAAAACCAGCAGATGGAGCCAGCATTCAAGAAAAGCACACCACACAGCCTCTCCCCTGCTGATTCTTGCCAGTAAAGAGACTGAAGGGTCCTTGAAAAAGGACAATGGTGGCTCGCACTGCATCTGCAAGGACAACTTTACTTTCTAGGTTTAACATGTGAGGAAGGCTCTGCTAAGCTCACTGGGGTCTTACAATTTTAATCAAGAAAAATAAGCAAAACTGTCAACAAAGAGCTCCTTGTACGAGGGTTGTTTGAGCCAAAATATTCTGTATTGATAGGTTTTTTTGGTCAGTATTTTGAATAGTAATGTAAGAGTAACACTATTTATGTTAAATCATTTGTAATTAAATCATGACTTCATTTGGTAAAAGCAATGGACTAATTAATGACAACATGACATGGGAAGCACACTGTAACCATTAAAATCCACTGAGGACCAACCAATCAATCAAGACAAATACGACAAATAAGAGAACGTGGTAATAGAGACAAAAGCCAAAGCACTATACACATTAAAGTGAGACTATGTGACTTTTGCTAAATGGCAGCCATTGTGGCTGGTCACTCACTGTGTCTGTCTGCTGTTTGGTGCTGAGCAGTATTGTACAGTGGATTTGAAAACAGTTGCCTGCTGTGGCCGAAAACGGTGCTATGACAGCAGTGATGGTGAACCAAAACAGTAAAGTTGTGGGCCGGACAGCTAAACAATGAACTGAAACTTGCAATAGATCTGTAAAGATGAGGGGATCTGCAGATTCAGGTGCTGTAAGTTCATTACTACAAGCAACACCTTACACATTGTTTTCACATTGGCATTTGAAAAATATCCATTTTAGTTTTTTTTCTTTCTTTATAGCACAAATACAAACCTGAGTTTGAGGATGCAGTTACAGCATATATTCATTGTAAATAAATAGTCCCAACTTTCCACTCTCTTTCCCATGCTTCTGTGCTTGTTGTAACACTGTGTGCTGGAAGGTCTTCTCAGTAGTCTTTGGTCACTATTCTGCAGTGACCCATTTTTCTGTCAAAAGGCCATGTAATCAACAACAAAACAATTACTGCCTCTCGCAGGCGCTCAAAGCACTCAATACCAGCATCTGCTCACTTCTTAATTACCTACTAGGTAAGAGGCTTCCTTTGGAGAGGAACTCACAGCAATCAATCCTTGCATTATACTTGGCTTGTTTGTCAGCATCCTAATGTGTCAGATTGGTAGTATTAGGTCTGTTCAGTTCTATTACATTTGATTAACCACACCTATATGCCTTTCTTTATTTTCTTGCATTAATTGTTACTTTTTCCTCTTGTAACTTAATAAACTGTAAACTTGAAAGTATATCCTGGTTTCCCGTTTTATTCCTTAGGCTCATTTCACCCGTTTGCTCTCAGGCTCGTGGTAACCTGGTTCTGCCTCCACAAAACATTGTTTCAAATGCATCTCCTTTGTTTAGTGATGTTTCTTTTTTGTTTTTTCCCCCTCCTCTGGCAGACAGTGGGTCATGTCAATTAGAGCAAGTTGCTGTGAAGCATTGGCTCAGTCAAGTCCTGGCTCCAATGTTGATGTGAAAAGAATACACCAAAGTAAAACCGTAGTACAGCTGTTTCTCAGAAATCCCTTGTGTTGTCATTGGCTGCATTGTGTGCCTTTGTGCTATTGTAATGATGTGTTGGAAGCTGTTTGGAAAATCAAGCATGCAAAGGTGGAAATTAAGCGATGAAGTCCTAAAAAGTCTATACTAACAGCTGATTTATGCTTGACGCGTTGGAGGTGGCGCGCGCATTCGTGACATCAAAATTACGTAATTTCCGGCTGTCGATTTTCAGCGCGCGAGCGGAGGGCGCGCACCAGTCTATTTTTTTCAGCGGCGCTCGACAAACCGGAAACAAGAAGCCTGAACGAGCTCCTGGGAAACCGGATGCCAGGACTCACCGACTGACTGCAAGCCTCTCCGGTAAACTAACTGGGTTAAGATGAGTTTTTTTTTTTTGTGAATGAAAGGCTTGATCTGACGAAGTCGCTCATTGAATCAAATCGAAGCATTGACGGCACTGTTGCTGCCTGTTGTGCCGTTGTTTATGTTTTTCTTCTTCTTCTAGTCCTTAGAAAGAAAAACATCAGTAGCCTTTGCTGACGTTCAAATTATTGTCAAACAAAACTGAGGCTAGCTCACCCCTCCCTCCTCCTGATCCCGTCCCCTCCCCCTCCCTTCCGCGCACTAACCCCCCAACCCCCACCCCAAAATCCTTCTTGTCGGTTATTGGCTGGAACGCTGGAAGACTGTTATGTTTCGTGGTGCAAGTTGGCGCAGTCTGTTTTTGTTCCTGTTTGTGGAGCCTGGGCTGTCTACAGAGACCGTGTTTTTTTACAGTGTGTTCAGGGGACAGGCAGCTAGCAGATAGTGAGAAGATGTTTGCTGTATGTGACAAAGAAATATTGTAGCCTAAAAAAATGTGTGACATCGCTAAGAGCACCTTTAAGCAAAGCTAGCATCACAGCTTTAAGGATGACAATGTTGGTTTGTCAGTCCACTACTTTGATCCAGATGGTCTCAACACCTGATGGATGGATTGCCATGAAGTTCTGTGCAGACATTCATGATCCCCAGAGGATACATCCTACTGACTTTGATGATCCCATGACTGTTCCTGTAGTGCCAGCAGCAGGTTGAATTTAGCAGTTTTTAATGGAAATAGCTCAACAACTAATCAAATTTCGTGCAGACATTTAGTCCCCATCCAGATGAATGATCATAACTTTGGTGATCACTTTTCATGTATCATTATCGTCAGGTCAATATTTCAATTTCCAATACTTTGGTTTATGACAGAACTTTCCCAGCAGCCTCAGCATTCTTTTTTGTTTAATACTAATTAGCAAATGTTAGCATGCTAAAATGCTAACCTAAGATTATAAACATTATGCCTGCTAAACATCATGTTAGCAGTGTCATTGTGCACATACTGCCATGCTGAGGCAGATTCTTAGTCCTGTTTTTGCTGAGCAATCATTTTAATTGGGCTGATGTCTGTATCTGCTAGTGCTCAAATCAAAGCTTTCAGTGAACTCTCTTAGTAACACTACAACTTCCTTAACACATCTGTTTTGTTTTATCCTTCATGGCTTCAGTAGATTTCTCCCAGTGGATGGCATGGTAAATTGTAATCAAAAGCAAACTTTTAATAACAATAACAATTCACAATTCACAATTCTGAATATCTAGACTAAAAATCTAACTAAAGAATTAATATATAAAGCAAGCAGTTCCACAAAATAAGTAAGTAAGAAAAAAGTAAGCTGCTAAGATACCGTTTCCACTGTGACAAAAACAGCTGCTGAACAGCACCTCAAACAGCTTTTGTCAGTGATTTCCTGTCCTTTCTCCTTTACTCGCTGTCAGAACAACACAGAGAATATGAAACTTGATCTGATTCCTTCCCTAGGTATTTCTGATCCAAAAACATTTTGAAGGCAGAGGAAAAATACCGAAGGACCAAAGGAGGAAGCTACACCAGTTTGATGCTGTCCATGGTGCTGACAGGCCACAGATGGCACTGAATGGACAGCTGTACTAAAAACCTTACTATTTAATTGATAAATTGCCTGGGGTATGTCAAGGATTTTGTGCAGACCTTTTTAAATTCCCAAGTCCTTTAAAATGTATGTGGATTACAATAACCTTATATAATTGTCACATTTAGAAACCTTCTACAGCAGCTCTGTGCAATACAACATTTCTTTCTAACTGATTTGTATTAGGAAAACCTTCACAGGTGGCTAAACAATAAACACCCATGTTTGGTTTAGTTGCAAAGTTGCCAAACAACAAAGCGGGTGGTGCGCTGTATAAAGTGTATACTTCCCTACAAAAACAAGTATGGTTGTACTGCATGGCATACAAAAACACAGCCCAATGTTTACTGTGTATCTGAATGTTTGTACCTGCCTGCCAGATATGGTAAAAGTGTGCAGTTGAAAAAGGTGCCATGCATGCATACCCCTCTCTCAAGTGTTATATAATGGGACTATTGATGGCTGGCATCATTATCGGCCCTGTCTATGCCAGTCTAAAAATATGGTTGAGTACTCCAAAAGTATGTGGCATTAATGTAACTGAGGAGAACAGGAGAGATGTTTGGATCACAAGCTGTTTCTATGACAGTCCAGAGCCAATGTGACAGAGAGGGCAGGGCAAGGATGAAAGATCCAGACTGGAGTAAAAAGAGAGGAGGAGGGAGAGGGAGTGTGTGTGTGTGTAAGGGGGGGTTGTTGAGAGAGTAGTGGCTGAGGTGCGGAGGAGGTGGAGGTAGGCTACATCAGCTCCAACATCATGCACATTTTAGATATATAGCTGCCAGGGCCACCTGCAAAGTAACATTCACTGCTCTGCAGCATATTTCTTCAAACTGTGGCTCCTATTCTGCTAAGGTAAAATGATGTTAGATAAACAGCCTTCTGCTGTTTAATTTAATAACCCTTGAAGGTTTTATTCCAATAACATCTATGCAAGGTATGCAAACTAACAGCACTCTCAACTGAAAGTGGAATTCAATTCAATTTCAACTTGTAAGTAAAGTAAATTAGATTAAATTAAATTAGAGGAAGAGTCCTGAATATCGGTAGCCTGGATGCCAGCCGAATTTAGCCCCGCCCACAACATTCGAGGTCGGGAAGTTCTGACTAGAATCTGAGTATGACAATGTCAGGCTAGAATATCGGTAGAGGACAGGATAAATCTGCATCCAATATGTTTTCTTAATCAGCTTTCGTTCTTCTGACTGGTTTGAAGTAGGCAGGTTAAACGACCCGGTTAAAATCGGAGTTCACATAACCCGGTTAACAGAGGTAGAGAACTCCTTCAGTAACCGGGTTATTACTCCATGTATACACCTTAACCAGGCTATGATCAGTTTAAGCGTCTGCGCATGCTTCAACTCCCCTCCCCATTCTGCTGGATAGTTTTTGAACTGGACATACTCAGTCAGTGCGCTGTGAGTCGTAGTCATTGCTATGACACCTTACAACAAAACAGATTTACCCGAATCAGCGGGCCATTGGCAGCAAAGAGGCTGTGGTCCATCGGTTTTACTCCCTACCAAGGCAGCAGTGGACATCAGGAGATGGCTAAACCTAGCCTATGGCGCCATTTTGATGCTAACAAGCCATCACCCCCCGTTAGCATTCCATTGACTGCCATTCATTTTGACAGCGAATAACTTTACATCTGAAGCGTTTAAAGACTTCATTTGTCCATTGTTTATTTCTAAAGAAACACAACAATGTATAAAAGGCTTCATTACCTTGTATCTCACGTTATGGCTCCGTAGCAGACGTTTTTATAAAAATAGGCACGATTGTGTCATAACCACGCGACTTACTGTCACATAGTAGAGGAATTATCGTACAGTACAGGAGAAGCTCGTAGGCAGTTTCGACTTACATTAGCTGTTTAGTTTAATTACTAATGTTAACTAGCAGTAATTAGCCTGTGCCTATGTTATCTCCTTACATATACCTACGCTCTCCGTCTCTGCAAGATTGGGAATGATTGAGATTTCTCTTGGCACAGCTACCAGAAGACTTTCAGACAACTTTCAGACATGTTGCTCACGTCACATCTACATTGACAAGCTCAGTTTGAGGCTGCGCAGTAACGCTCAGCACTCACCGGAAAAGTGCTTCTAATAGACTTCACTGGTCTCCGTCCAGAGCAACGGGATCTGTTAGTCCATTTCTTTAACTGTCTATGATTCTTCCCTGCTCATGTATACGGGGAGAACTGGCATAACTGGTTATTCACTTAAAGGGGCACTATGCAGTTTTGCCAATGTCTTCGTTGTTTTCTCGCAGGTTTCTCTTTAGAGCTCCCCATACAGCTTCGGAATAGATATTTGGCAACACTGTTGTAAAAACTCGTTGGCGACTCTCCCCCCTCCCATCTTCTCCCTCTGGTCATGTGCAATTGTTTTCATAGAAAGAATTATAACAGTCAGTTAATAATACCTAAGTAACCAACATTTTTACTTGTTTCTTATTTAGTCATAAATATTTAGGATTATAAAAACACACTTTAACATTTGAGAAATCTAAATGGTATTTCCTTGTTGATCAATATATTAACTAGAACCTCAGGGAGGGAGCACCACTTTGCCTCTTGATCACCTCTCTTGAACAATAAAATAAATCTCAACAGTGTTGTGACATTGTAAACATCACAAATAAACCTTTACTATCAGGTAGCAGCATCTGGATGCAGTGAGGTAATTCCTCCTTGTGTAGAGAGAGGCTATCCTCTGTTCCCTCTGCACCATCTTGTGCTTACAGATCAGATTCCAGGGAGGGAATCTACTCAAGTGTGATTAGAGCAGCGTTATTGACTAAACATTTCCCCTAATTAACATGCAGTTAAAATCAACTGACACTGTCATTTGCAGCATTCATACACCCTGCTGGTCCCCCCCTTTCATTTCCAACATCCTTGACAAGCTGGCATACACACTTATACAGTCAAAAGAAATACATTGTATACAGATATCTGTCATAGCTTTGTGTACAGATGAGAAAAGGATTACCTAATACAGTTGTATTAGGTAATAAGCTTTTGATCTACCTCCTAATTGACCTATTGATTGAGCGATTGGAGGACTTCTGGAAAAGTGGTTTATGGTGTTGGCATTACAAAATTGCATCTTTTAGAATTTTAAATCTGGCCTTAAACTTTCCACAGACATTTTTATCAAGTTATTATATATTTGTTATTATTACTTTCACCATATGCATTATTATCAGTGAACACTGCCATTTGAAATTAGACTTATTGAGCTAATCCACACACATATTTTAATATATTAACATAATTAATAATAGTTATTATTGATTTATCAATTTAATGTAGCTAGTCAAGGTAAAGCTTTTACATATTTTACTTATATCTATATGTATCATATTTTATTAGATGATATGTTTTGTATTTAAATATCTATTTGCAAAGTAACTACAGCTGTCGAATCATTTTGGTGGAATAAAAAGTACAGTAGTACTGTAGCCATATAAAGTAGTATAGAATAGGAACACTCGAGTAAAGTACAAGGACCTGAAAACTGTTCCTAAGTAATTAAGTGAATATACTTGTTCCACCACCGTTGGTAGGTTACAATCTAAAGCATACAGTAGGCCTACATCTTGGAATTTTAGGATTTGTGTGTACAATTGTAAAACTGTGAAGATCCCAAGCATCATAATAACACAAAATATTGGCATGCTATTGTTTTTGTGGCATTGGTTCTGAGTAAAGACACCTTGTCTCTGTCTTGATAACAACTCTGCCATGGCCTGATGTAGAGATGCCACACAGAACAACAAACCTAACGGCTGCACCGGGCTACTGTGGAATAGAGTTACTCATTCTTGACAAATTACACCTGGTAAGCAAGTCTGAAACACGTTACCTCAGTGTTTGTATGATTTATGAGCATGTCTGAATACACATGTAATTCACTTGGATCTGGCAGACACGGCAGAAAGTCCATGATGAAAAAAAAGGAGATTTCAAATTTTTTTTGTGGAGACGTATGCACTTCCCCCGTCATTCAAAAGAGGTTGTAAAAGTTAACAACCTCTGCATATAATAGGAATGCAGTAAACATACTCCGACATATGGCAGGTTATGCTGATCAAAGCCCTACAATGGGGCTTAGATGAGGGGGGAAACAGGAGGGCAGTAAGATTTCAGCATTTCTTCACTTTGACATTTTTTAAATGTGAATCTGGAGCAAAGCTTGTAATGTCAAACAAATTATACTGTATGTGATTTGTGAAATATATGTTAAGATGTTTGTATGATTTTATAAGAAGCTGCCCTACAAAAATGTTGCAAAAATGTTAAATTTTTCCCTCTTGAGCCCATGTAACCTATAAGAATGGCCAGCCATTCATGACATTTCTTCTTTTCATATTTTTCTGATTTAAAAAGAGTGAATGGTGCTAACTCAGGGTGCGAGGTATTGCCCATATGAACTGATTTGGCTTTTCGGCTGTCTTGCACAGAGCTCTATACGCTGCTGTTTTCTGCTTGTGTTATCAGAGCTCAGCGGACTGGGCTGAATAATTCAATGCTCCCAGCAGCACCGCTCTCTCTCTCTCTCTCTCTCTCTCTCTCTCCACACCGACCTAGTTTACATCAGTTTACAGGTTGGGCAGGGGGCTGGAGACTTGCTGCCCTGTAGCCTTGGCTATCAACCCTGGTCTAAAAAAAAAACCAACTGTATACAAGATCAGCCTTTGACAGTCTTGTAAATTAAAGTTATAATGTATTATCCTGTATCACACTGTAGCTCCATTAATGTACATTTTTGGTAATGCCCTCTGTCAGAGTTGGACTAAAAACGACAGTCACAGCGGCAATTTCAGAAGTCAGACAGCACTTTACTTTGAGTTCCATCCAGAGGCACAGTGTTAGTTCAACCACCTGCCAGGCTGACAAGCAGAAATGTTATGCCTGTTAAACATACCACCAACATCCGAAAGCTCAGCTCAGTGACAAGCCTGATGGTGCTCATAGCTCTCCTTTGACCTGCCAAGACTGTTGAGCCCAAATGAGCTTAAAACGCAGCATGAAACACAGGCTGTTGACGCTCATCTGTGAGTGGGAGTCTGCTCGCCACAAGCTCCGGATTGAAGAGTTGTTGAGAGGTGACAGTACAGATCTGTCACGCAAAATCATGTTTTGGAGCACAACATTTTTGGAATAGTAAATGCATGTATTACTTAGTGCAGTGCACTTCAGTTTGAGAAAATAGATCGACTTTTCCCATGTTTTCCTTTTTTTTTTTTTTTTTAACAACAACAGATGCCAAGCACCGGAGTACAGAGTTCATGAAATTTCAGAGAGAGAGAGAGAGAGAGAGAGAGAGAGAGAGAGAGAGAGAGAGAGAGAGAGAGAGAGAGAGAGAGAGAGATGAAAAATCCAACTAAGAAAAATGTAATTGGGCAGACTCAAGTTCAGGGAAGCCAAGGTTAAGGAAATGAAACAAAACAGTGCAGTGTTTTCATTGAAAATCAATACTGTGCTTTTCATTAATGTCGTCATACTGCTGTGTAGAAGACAGGTCAGATTTTTCAACATGCAGGGAAAACTGGCAAAAAGAGAGTGCAGTCTGTGTCGGTGTTAGAGGTCCGTGCTTCCCCAGTTTTTTCTGTAAATACACTAACAACACAATATGTTGCCACAAAAACACAACAGGAGAGGGAATTTATGTTTATTATTTGGTGGGGATTTTAACATTCATGTGTGTTGTCCCTCAAACCCACTTGCTCATGATTTTAAATCACTTTTAAACTCTTTTGGCCTTAATCAATGTGTGGAAGGGCCGACACATAATCTAGGCCACACCTTGGATCTTATCATCTCCTGTGGGCTTTCAGTTTCACTTGGAGAAATAACAGATGCTGGTATCTCAGACCACTTCCCCATCAGGTTTGAGATCAATGTCCCACCACCTGCTAGTAAGCCTGTCTCCTCAGCTTCTTGGCGCCGCTGCATCACCTCAGCTTCAGCTGGAGAGTTTGCTTCTGTGTTTGTGGGCCTGGTATCTCCCTCTTCCCCAGATAACATTCTCTCTGTGTTCCATTCCACATGCACTGAAATCCTAGACTCTATTGCCCCTCATCGGATTAAAACTACTAAACCTAAGGCGGACCCCTGGCTAAATGACACCACAAGGGCTCTTAGGCAACACTGCAGACAAGCTGGACGACAATGGAAGAAGGACTACTTATATGTATCACTGGGTGCATTAAGGGACAGTCTAGCCACACACCAGAAGGCTGTGAAGGTGGCGAAGATGCAATATCTCTCTTCGGTCATAGCTAGCAGTTGCCATGAACCTAGATATTTATTTAACATTATTAACTCTGTCGTAAATCCATGCACCTCTGCTCCGACAGATGTTTCAATCAATACATGTGAGAAATGTCTCCGTTATTTTATCGATAAAGTAGCATCTGTCAGGAAAAACGCCAGTGCTAATTTTCATGTTTTTGTGCCCGATTCTCCTGTGCACTCAGCTGTGTTTGAGTTATTTAAGCCAGCTTCTCTGACGTTACTTAGTAAGGTTGTACAACACATGAAACCCACCAACTGTCCCCTAGACATTGGTCCCGCCAGAATGGTGAAGGGGGTTTTTAATAGCATTATTGGGTCGAGTCTTCTTACTTTTTTAAATTCTTGTCTTAGTTTAGGTTCGGTCCCAGCAGCCTTTAAACATGCTGTGGTCAGGCCCCTACTTAAGAAGCTCAATCTTAAACCCCTAGGTGTTGTCCAATTTCAGACCAGTCTCTCATCTGCCTTTTTCTTTCGAAGGTTGTTTTTATACAGTTACAAGTCCTTTTACAGCAGAACTCTGTGTTTGAAAAATTTCAATCTGGTTTTAGATCACGTCACAGTACTAAGTCTGCACTGCTGAGAGTACATAATGATATTGCCTTGTCTGTGGATGCCGGGAATCCTACTGCTAGTGCTTTTAGACCACAGTGGCTTTTGATACGGTAGACCATGCAGTCCTCTCTTGCCTTGAGCACTGTGTAGGCATCAGAGGCTCGGTACTTAAATGGTTTAGCTCCTATTTAGCAAATAGGAGTTTCTCTGTCATGATTGGTGACCTCTCCTTGCCTATGAAAGCAAATGACAGTGTTGCACTAAACTCCCTGCTCAGTTGTATCACCGATATTAAATTGTGGCTTTCAGAAAATGTTCTTAATTTGAATGAAGATAAAATGGAGTGTATTATTTTCAGTACTTCAGGCAAGCAAAATGGTCCAGCTGTGAGTTTGGGAGCTCTGGCGTCTTACACTAGGTCAGCTGTCAAAAATTCGGGGGTTACTTTTGATTGTAGCATGAAATTTGACAAGCAGATCAGTAATGTCGTTAGAAGAGCGTTTTTCCAGCTTTGTCTCCTGGCTAAAGTTAAGCCCTTCCTTAACAGGCATGATCTAGAAAAGACGATTCATGCTTTTATTAGTTCAAGGTTGGATTACTGTAATGCTCTTTATGTTGGTCTGAATCAGACATCCATCTCACGTCTTCAACTTGTGCAAAATGCTGCTACAATACATCTAGACGTGCACATATCACTCCCGTTCTCTATACCCTACATTGGCTCCCTGTGCGTTTTAGAATATATTTTAAGATTGTATTGCTTGTTTTCAAGGCCTTAAAAGGCCTGGCCCCTGAGTATTTGTCTGAAATTTTAACTTTGCGGGAGCAAAACCGGTCATTGCGTTCTTCAAATCAGCGGGTTTTAGTGCGAAGGTCACGGTATAGACGGTGGGGATGATCAGGCTTTTGCGGTTGCTGCCCCGAGACTCTGGAACAAGTTACCCCCTGATATTCGCACTATAACAGATGTAGCTCCTTTTAGGTCCAAACTCAAAACTCATCTGTTTAGATTGGCTTTTAATACGTAGCAGTGGTGTGACAATTTCTTTGTTCTGTTTCTTTCTAACCTTTTCTGATTTTATTGTTTTCTATGTTCATTCTTGTTATTGTCTGATATGTTGTTTTATTCATGGTTTCTGATGTTGAGCACTTTGGATACCTGCTGGTTGCTGTAAAGTGCTATATAAATACATGTTCTCTTATGTTCGCAGCACAGTTCCCACTTTCTTTTGACCTCTGGCTGACCTCCCATTAGCAACAGCTATCACTGTCTTACATGAATATCACTGCTACTGCTTCAGGTCAATATTCAAATCACACCGCAGATGTAGAGTGGCCTCCCCTGCCAAGTTTCTGTTAATCCATCCTAGGCAAAAATGAAAGAATTATCTCCCCATTTGCCAAAAAAAAACTCTTTCCTAAAACCCTTGCAATATGTTTTTATGGAATGCTGATTAGAAGTGAAAAATTAGAAATCAGGTGGCTCAGTATAACTGAAAATGTCTCTTGCCAGACTTTGAAGATGTTTGATTTTTGGAATACAGATGGGTTTTTTTCACTTTCATAAAAGGAACAAGTTTTCTCAGAAACATTCCATTTTCTCTTATAATTTCCTTTGATGCCATTAGCAATTGATCACTCAATTAGTCCCCTATTAGTTACTGTTGCTGATATGCCGGTCAAGTCACTCACTATTCTATAAATGAGTCACTGATTTCCAACCGAGATAGACAAAACTAGGCTTCTCATTTCTAATTGGTGACTGTTGATTTTGCTGGCTGAAACAACTGTCACTGGCAGTTTTTAACAGCTGTAGCAAGCCATGACTTAGTTGAAAACGCCATCTCGGGTTGACGTCTCATTTTAACATTAGAACCCAGTAAAGGGGTCTGAAAGATGTACTTGATGGCTACATGCGTGGATTGCGCTAAAAGAGCATTGGGCCCCATTCACCAATATCTTCCTAAGTTTTTTCTCCGCATTTGTTCTTAAGAAAGTTTTTAAGAAAAGTCTAAGTCTGATTCATAACGTGTTCTTAAACAGCATAAATTGTTTGCAGGTGTGTTCTAAGAATGATGAATCTCAATGTCTTTGTAAATTGAAAGCTTGTGCCCGTTGCTCTTATTTAGCATAAGTAAACGCCCCATTAATTCCCATAAAATGGCGTGAGATGGCAGGGCCGTGTAGACGTGGTAAAGACGTATAAATACGAAATATTACATATTTAGTAGCGTCAGCAGTGGATACAAAGCAGTAAATGAAACCGATGCTTGGAATGCAATTACTCATGGAGTGAACACTGTATCCGGAGAAGGAAGCAGAACTGATGAAGTATATAGGCCTAGCACAATTCATACACAATGGCAATTCAAAGTACTTTACAAATGAGCAGAAGTGTAAGTGTAGTGTGTATTTATTAAAACAAACATTTAATCATTTGTTAAAGGTATAGTGGAGGATTTTCTTTTTCCGGGTGGATCATCAAGACTATTAGTCCTCCTAGTTGTCAATCATTCTGCTGATATGTTTACGTAAGGCCGTCGTACGTGCTCGTCCCTAGGTAGTTTTAGCTTTCTGCGGCCTCTAGCCCGACCGCCTTCTCCCCGCTCTCGGCTGGTGCTGGCTCTTGCGCCCCCGCCCTGACCTCGTCTCCCTCGGCCTCTAGGCGCACCCCTCCCTCTCGGGAGCAGGTAGTGTTGTGCATGTGCATTTTTTCAAAAAGTGGAGAGGGCGGTTCTTTTCTAAAATTCGGGAAAATCCTCCATTATACCTTTAAATAATGAAAATAATTAGTTACAAAATTATAAAGGAGAGGAATATCAAATTTTAAATTAGAACGCGACAGACTGGATGCGTGGCGTGAGTTGCATGTCAGCAGTGGATTTTTCTGTCTTACACACCAGAAATGTGTCTGACGCTGCGCTGGTGCTGCTGTACACATATATGTTTCCCATTGATTTACTACACTCAAGCAGTATACTTCATGTTAATGATTTTTCATTAACAGCAAAGACAACGTCGGCAGTATTGATGGCAAAATAGGCTCCAGTATTGACAGGTGCAACAATTGAAAATCAATATTTTTTATATCTGCATTTATGTCAAAACCTAGAGACTTTTAAACATCAAAATGTCATTTATTAATATGTATTTGTGTCAAAATGACATATACACATATTTTCCTATTCTATTTTGCCTTCCAACACGCTTGCGTGTCGCGTGAAAAATAGACGTCGGCTCTATTTCTAGCAGGCACGGGTTTTCGGCGCGGCTCGAGCCACGCGTGAGATGTGCGTGTCACACAGGCAGTTTGCAAGCTCTAACCTGTTAACATGGGAGCCGAAATAAAAGCGGACACGCCACGCAGCTGACACGCTCACGCGACGCATCCAGTCTGTGGCCGGCCTAAGAGTGCTCGAGTGTGCGTAGATTGTGTTCTTACCTAAGAACAAATCCCAAATAAGAAAACATTGATGAATGCCAGAATCTTTGTGAGTGGGGTTTAAGAACAAATTTGTTCTTCTTGTTCTTATTTTTGTTGTAAAATGATAAAGTCTGATATAGTAGCATCCAGGACCGGCTTCCACAATGTAGGGAAATACAGATGTACTAAATAGATGTGCTATTGTAAATGGGACTATTATTTCAATTTCTTAACCTGTAAAATAATGTATGAAATGCACCTTGTGAGTAACCCTGGATTGCTATTGTAGGTAGTTAGCCTATGTGCTTAAGAACTGCCATGCCTTGTTACAATTGTTAAGATATCTATAGCTATTCAAGCTATTTCGGTTTACAGTAGCAGTCAATTGCAAGTATGGTTTCATTTATGATTCAGCAATGGCAAAAACAATTACAATAGTGATCTGTTTTTTGTCAACTTTTAGCATTTCATGAAGTTTTCTGGTCTGATGTCATTTTCACTGTTGTTTTGCCATAATGGACAACAACATCCCTGCTTCTAAGAAACACAGCTGAAGGTCAAGCTACTTCTTGTGCCAGCATACCAAAACAAAAGACTACATATTACCTCTGTAAGTGCTACCAACAATATGTCACAGTAAATGAAATTCCCCCTAGCACAAAGGCTGGAGCTGCTGCTTGATCCCCTCAGACACTGACCTCTCTTTGCCGGTCAGTGCAGTCAGGCAGGAGAATTAAGTGAACGAGACCCGGCCGCAACTCCCTGCTTAGCTCGCTATCTGCACTGCCAGGGCTGACATCAGAGGTGTCATTACCATATAAATGAGATAAGGTCTTCGGTAATTGCTGGATGAAATTAAAGCCAAATAGTAATGCTTTGGAGACAGTTTGTCTGCATGTGGAAGGAAACTGTAATGCCTTACAGTAGATTGACTTGGATTTCTTGATGTAATGTATTTCGTAAAAGACTAAGATTATACTTGGCCCAGCTATTGTCTGTTAAAACAAAGTGTGTCCTATAAGAGCAAATGAAAAAATTAACATTGATAAATCCTGCTAATCCCCTTAAAGCTATCTGATTACAAAGAGCAATAAAACACCAGTCACATACCAAATTAGTCCCAATGTTAGCGATTAAATTAAATCTTGAAGTTCTGCTAATTACATCTGCTGTGAGGTGTGTGTCATCTGCTGATTTTTACGAGTGCTGTGCCATATTATGTTATGGGGCGTTGGTACTGAGAGAGGGGCAATGGCATTTATTAGTTGATGGAATAGCCCACCTGGGATAAGAGCAGCCGTGACATTTTAGCAGTGGAGCAGGGCAATTACCCCGGGCGTCTGCAGCAACAGAGCAAGCTGGCCTTCTGTTGTAATTCAACTCATCTAGGCTTTGATTTGTACATAGATTTCTCTGGTTGGACATTTAGAGATGAAAGAAAAAACATCCGCCTTTGTTATTTAGGCCAAAATCTAATGTAGCGTTTTAAAACCAGAGGTTGCAACCCAAACATTTATTATAAGATTGTTTCCTGTCCAAAAAAAAAGAAAACATATAAGCTATTATTATAATAAGTTTTTGTTTTTTTTAACCACTAATCTTATTGCTTGGGCGGGCTTTACTGGAGGAATAAACCTTTGATATTTTGTCAGAGTCCAAAATTGTAGTGGTAGCCTACAGCAAAACTAATCTGCACGTAGCTTTAGCTGGCAAGCTAATTGCTAACTCGTTAGCACCAGTCAGTCACAAATAACTCCTGGAGATACTTTCCATTTTCTCCCTACTGTTCTGCCGTTGCTTGGCCTGTGGTATTGCTGCTTGTAGCATTCTCCAGAACCAAATTGTACCCCAAAATTACTCACAAAAGGACCCCAAAACACTTAATATGCAACTCCACTGTATAGCCTACTACTGACTGACAGTGTACTTCTACTGAGGACGACACTCAGTACGTTTACATGCACACCAATATTCCACTAGTATTCCGAATATGACAATATTCCAAAATTTGATACCGGTCATGTAAACATGGTATTATTCCGGTTTTAGAGGCATTCTTTGGACATTTTTACAGCGCATTCGGAATATGTGTCTCAATCTCGGTTTTTACGGCAGGCTTATGGTCAGCTCTGTGCGTTGCTATGGTTGCTGTACACAAACCAACCAGCCGAGTCCGCAAGGCTGCAGACCCGATAAGGAGAAACACAGTTACTTTTAAACATGATCAAAGACCTAGATATCCACAGGTTTTTGGATATGCGCACACATCGCTATGCCGACCTTTTCAAGAAGCTGGTTGAAAGAATGAAAGAGGGTCGCTGTGATCACGCAGTCGAACAAGTCTGCCACTGCTGGTAAACTTGGAAAAAAAATCGTATTTTGCATGGCTACATGTAAACAGGAATATTAGTGGAATATTGACTTTCAATAGCCATGTAAACAGCTTAGTCGGAATATTGTCTTTTTTGGAGTATGGGCAAAAAACAATATGTGCATGTAAACGTAGCAGACTGATCTCCTGAAATGGCGTTCGTATGGCATGATTAGCGTGTTATTAAGACGCATACTTGCGTTTTAGCGTGTTTTTCCACGCCGTTTGGCGTCCATTGACCTACAGTATGTTGGTATTGCATTGCCGTGGTGACTAGTATATAAGGACGAAAGTCCGCGTAAAGAGGTTGGTTGGGGTGGTGGATGGGTAAGACCAGACTTTCACCCGGGCGAGCGGGTTCTAAAATTCTTCTAAAATAGTCATACCCCAGAAATTCGGCACCAGGCCCGAGTACTTTAAGCTCTGCGTTAGTTAGAGCTGCGTTCCACATATGATTGGTTGGGGAAATCAATTGACTCGAAAATATTAAACCGCATGCAAGTTTTGCAGGTTTTTTTTTTTCCTCATGGGCCGCACGCCGGAGATCCGGCACGGTGCCGGAATATTTTAAGCCCTGAGTACCTATGAAATATTCACATGTATAAAACCGGGTATACGCCAGGTCCTGCACACCTTACCTTCATACATCACAATCAACGTGAAATTGGCGCACGTGAACGAGCCACGGACCCCGCCTCGTCTCCTCCCATAAATTAATATGGAAATGACTAGACATGCGCCCCTGACGTGCAAGTGAAAACCAGCGTGCGTACGCAACGTTTATACATGAAGCTCCAGGTACGTGGCAACTTTGGGTCTCAATGACATTTACTCAGGTCCCAACTCATCTCCAGCTACTAAGTGTTCAGGTACTAATTGACTTTTAGTCATCTACACACCTTCCTCTTATTTCACAACAACCAAATATTTCAACCCCATCCAGTATTTTATAAATGGTCTCATCAGTAGCTTCCATAGAAACCTCACTAAGCACGATTGCTTTTCTTACAACAATACTTTTATCTTCACACCATTTTAATATCTGTTGTGACTTACATTAGCTTCACGCACATTAAGTCATGAAATGCACCCCCAAAACACACTAGCGGCTAAAGGCTATAGCTACCATATTTGGCATTGACTTTCTTTTCATGAATATGCTCACAAATACAAAAGGAACAGTAAACACAATCCCGAACCAAGTCCCCACGTGTAGCCCACTCACTCAATTCTAATTGGTTACAGGATTATGTGCCTATGGATTATGTGATCATGTGCCTCTTTAAATCTGATAGATCCGTTGCATGGGAGATGAATTGGTGAGGAGTACTAACATGTAAAATTAGGATGTATCTTAAGTAGCCAACAAATTTGGGCATATGGATCTGAACAGGATGCAGAGGTCTAGTTAGCGGTTATTGTGAGCCTTAATCCCATGCATTCACTCTTAGCCACTATAACATTTATTTAACACATACGTCACATTACTATCACACCTGAATAAACATTAAACAACATTGTTTGAATGTCACACAAGAAAAATGTTATTCCACAATCAGGCAATTTGACCCTGTAAATAGTCCTTATGACTCAAACAAATACACCCGGGGTTTTTAATACCCAGTTTGTATTACCACAATGTTGGCGCGCTTGTTGGTGCTCATTTGAAATCCTCAAGGGAAATATGGTCTGTACTCGCTGTTCCTCAGCATCTCAGAAAGCTGCACGATGAAGAAACCTGTCCCGAGTCTTTGTTCGTGTGCATAACGCTCTTCTGCCATGCAGCGGCAAGTCCTGAGCACATCTACTGCAGCATCAGGTGTGGCAGCATCTGATGTAGGCTACACTATCCAGAAGTTCACAAACACTAATGAGCCTTACTAAGCTTATCTATGAATGTCCATATTATTACCGTTATCAATGTACATACTCAATCTGAAACTTGATGGAAAAATGGGTCACGCACGCGCGCGCACGCACGCGCACGCACACACACACACACACACACACACACACACACACACACACACACACACACACACACACACACACACACACACACACACACACACACACACACACACACACACAGTCTCTTCTTCCAGCTCGTGCTTACTTATTAGCTTCCTCGTGGCTATGGCGTTAGCTCCACTTCATTAGCATTACCGTTACCGATTGAAACAGCTACAAACCACAGTTTACTCTCCCGTTTCAGCAGGGTTACATGCTGACATAAATCCCCCGGTTTTAACTTTAATTAACATTAATTTAACCGATGTACGGAAATTACAACCAACTCTTGGCGTTTCTCAGACTATTCCCCGATTCTCTCGCTCTCAGTCTGTTTCTCGTTCCGTTAAGTCCCGCCCCCTCAAAAGAACCCGGTAGGTTACCTGTAGGTTACTCCTCTCTCATTGGTACTGATTGGCTATTAACAACATTGACACCTGGTCGCACCCATTACAGAAGAAATTTAAAGCACCTGAGATGTTCATGGGCTACTTACAAAAGAGGACATTTCAGCATCTTACATGTGTTTCTCTATATTTATGCAAAAGTTATTTTATACCAGGGATAACTGAAACAGCCCATATATTTTTGTTAACAGAAATACATATAGAACAATATATAAACAAATGTAGCAGGGTGCTACATTAGTTTAGCTCAGAAATGGGACAATAGGTTTACACAGTTTATTCAAAAGATGTTTTTGAACCATTGACTCCTGTCTCATAACTGGCTGCAAACTATTCCTCTTTTGCGGAGCTGTCTTCACTCCGACAGAGGAGGTTTAATAAAAGTGAATGGTGCAACACAGCTAATAAGCTACGACGGCTTCCTTTTCTTTATTTTGGGCTCTTTGTCACCTCAAATGTCAGTATTGTCAAGACAGCTTTTTATTGGTCAATGATGGAACTTGGGGTTCAAAGTTCACCACGTTCAAAGTTCAAGTTGAACTTGACACCAAATGTTTGCATGGATTTATTTTGTCCTGGCAAGTAAATCGCAGCGATTCCACTGGAATGAATTGAAATCACCACAAACCTTTAAAAATGGGTTGTTTGCATGGTCTCTGTGTGTTTTGTTTCATCTGGCTACAAGAAAAATGTCCCTCCTGTCAAAACAATTAAAGTTGTAGTTGAAAGTTCAAGTTGACGTGGTGATGCCTGTGCGTTAGTGTGTGTGGACAAGTGAATTTAAAAACATGAGGGGAGTAAAGCCAATGTATTCAGACTACTTGATTATCTATTGATAAGGAGCAAGCTGCAAACTATTGATCCCCTTAACTGTGATATCATCAGGGTTGAAAAACCATCTCCTGTGATAATTCAAGTGAAAATGGATGATTTCCTGTAACTACATTTCTTCTATTTCATTAGATTAAAAACAAATCAGTTTCATTAACGACTACATTTAACTTAGATCATTTTTTTGCAGTCTTTGCCACTTGTGATATATTCAGTACATGCTACAGATGTCAAACAAGATCAAAATGACAACCTTGGATTTCTTGCGACCTTTCACTATCATGAAGTCACGAATAAAAACCTCCACTAATCACAGCACTGTATTTCAATTACCCCCATACTCTCCTTTTCCCAGAATGCCACTGCCTGAAGGTCATGGCAGCCTTTTAGTATCACATGCTGTCTAGGACTTTTTGTGGTTGACCTTTCGCTGTGTGTCGCTTCACAGGATAACTCCAATCACCATGCAAGGATTTGATTGCATGCAGGGTTACATCATGAGGTCCCTGTACATATTTTGTACAGTATATTAATCATGCAGTTTGTGGTCATTGTTGAGACGTCATCCTGTCTGTTGTGTTGAAAAAAGACAGAGAATGACAGACTAGAAAGAAAGAGGTGTTAGTATGCAGTGGTGGAAATGTAAATGTATTTATATAGCGCTTTTCTAGTCTTAACGACTACTCAAAGCACTTTTACACAGTACAGGAACCATTCACCATTCACACACCGTGACCGAGGCTGCTGTACAAGGTGCCACCTGCTCATCAGATACACATTCACACACAGTTACGCTGTTATAGTTAGGGCAACTCTGGGTTCAGTGTCTTGCCCAAGGACACTTCGACATGGGACTGCAGGGCCAAGGAATTGAACCACCAACCTTCCAATTGTTTTTGCAGATTGGCAAAAAAAAGCCAAACTTTTCCTAACTAACTGGTAGTATGTATAAAAAAAAAGACAGACCAATTCTGCCTGTGATGAATGAGCTTTAACTTGACTGATTTGTTATCGACAGGGTCCTCTCATTAATCTTTTACATCTCATCAGTAGTTATTACTAAGAAAAACATCAGGCTCTCTCCCCTTATATTGACAGAGAAAATTACTTTCATCTTCACTATACAAACAGGAAGAGTTATTGTTGTTTACCAGTTTCTCACCCACCTGTGAAATTCTGCAGTGTTTAGCAAGTGATCCACTGAGAGACACGTCTGACTATTCTATTTTTGTGTTGAAATGTGAACCACAGCTTTTATTGCTTGATTGCACCAAGTAATAATGCAATGTTTAGTCTGTGCTGTGATCTCTTATTAAAAAAAAGAAAATCACATTTTCTTAATCGTAACACAAGTAAATAATAAATCTCCACTACAAAAACTTCATTCACTTAAAAATTCTATTTTTTGTTGCATGATGTTCAGGTACACATGCAGCCAGTGACAAGGGGTCACAAGCTTTGTTGTGAGGATCACAAGCCACAGCCAAACACCATGTATTGTAAGTCTTCTAGAAATAGTAACACATACCATGCCATTCTACCGTGGCATTCATTCCCTGAAATTCCATTCACAAATTCAGAGCACAGTCACAATTTATGTTTGCACATTGAGCATGTCAGGCCTGCTAATCATTCACAGCCCACTTTGGGCATTATGAATATTCAGAGTGGTAGCCAAATGTCACCAAGCTATCCCGTAACAATAATGGAGCTTGAAGTCTCCCGACAAGTGGGCAAGAAACTGAGGCGAGCTAATGAATGTAGCTGCCTCGCCTTGATTAGTTTGGATGACAAATGTTTTAATAGAGACGGCTCTCAGAGACTTAATCTGCATCACATCAACATTTATGCTTTGTGACAACACTGGGTTCAACAAAAGGCAACATGTGAACCATGTGCTTATAATAGTAAAAAACAACAAGAGGCATTGAGTACAAATGCTGCACACATACAAACAAAAACATAACAATTAGAAACAAGACACAACATAAAAGGACAGAAAAAGACAAATAGAAGTCTACTCCTATTAATATCTAAAACAAAATGAAGTCACTGTCTAAAGAGGTATGGCTCCTAGTAATGGATAAATGTCCACAAGCTCAAGTCAGGATATGTGGGCCAAAAACCACCAAATAACAAAAAACATCAATTTCTTTGTCAATGCTGCATGTTGCATTATGGGACAGGAAAGACTAAATGATGTCGGTTGAAGGGCTGGCGCGCTTTAGAAACATGGCCCACATAGCTGAGTTATTGTAAATATAATTTATACCTGACACTCTTTGCCACTTTTTCACAGGGAATCTCATAGCTGAGCTGGCGTCAGCCTAATTACTTGGGAATAGTGCCTGTCAGGAATTTAGTGCAGGACCTGCAATATAGCACAAACATTAACATAAAGGATGTTGAAAAAGATTTAATGGGATTTTCAGCTTTCAGGTGAACAAAATGATGGCAAAACAGTAGTCCATACAAGAAAATGCAGATGTACCACAGTTATTCTGACAACAAATCAGCTGACTATTTTATAGGCGACTGTATAGCCTAAGACATACTAATTCACTCTTGTGACTATACACAGACTTACACAATATATATAAATATACATACAGTATTTACATATGGCAACATTTACATACAGAAACACACACACACACACACACACACACACACACACACACACACACACACACACACACACACACACACACACACACACACACACACACACACACACACACACACACACACACACATTGTATACCCTACAGAAAGTAGTCATGTAGAGTTTTAACTGCTGAATATGTCAATACTGATATTTACAAATGTCACGTTTTTGTAAGCAGACATCTACTGTTGCAATAAGCCTCCACGGGGAGTTTTACTTCGACGGGAGCAATCGTTTTGAAAGAGTAAACGATGCTTTGTATGATGGTGGATATTTGGAAAGTAACTCTTTATGTCACTAATTAGTGTATTTGGCTGTCCTGTGATTGCATGCTGTGGTAAACTCAGATCCAGCTGAGGTCCTTCATGTGTCCACATAGAAGACCAGATGGGATCCACAGTGATTCCTTGCTTTCTGCACAGCTCCACTGGCCCTGATCTGGGTCATCGGTGCTTTTCACTGGACCGCTGTGGGCCAAGAAAGAAAAAAACTCTAAAAACCAACTGACACACAATTTGTAATTTGAATGTGAAACAGCTGTATCTCACCAAAACTACTTTATTTCGACTTCTCATGTGACACAATTTTGTTTTTATAAGAGTCCAGTTTCAAACAACATTGCATTTAATTGGGGGTTCTTTGTGTAAGGATATGATGGGATTGCCAAGGTTTGCTCCAGGATTCAGAGGAAATCATTAAATATTAAAGCACCACAGCCTGCTATGGGGCGAAGCTCTGCTCATGCAATAACAAGAACGCTGCTTACTTATCCTCATCTTGCAGCTGAGCGCTTCATTTTTCCATTAATATTTTTGATCATAGAGGTTTGGAAAAAGTGGGACACTCTTACTGGAAAGGATCTGATTACTTCTGCCACCACTGTTAACTGTTCACTGTCTTAATGTACTGATTTTGAGCTTTGCATGGCATTAAGGAGACAGCTAAGTGTAAACAAGGTTCTATCTTCTGTTTTGTAGATTAAATATTACACTATTAATCAAAACATGCTGTAAATACTCCTGATGGTGGATCTGTTTATGATTTAACACATCTGATGTAAGACATCTATCAACTGGTACAAAAGTTGGTAAATGCATAATAGAACAGATTCAAAACCATTCAATGAAACCCAAGAAAAATATAATAAAATTGAAAATATAAAGTATAAATAGCCACAGGGGCTGCAGCAAATATGAATTCCTTTTGGGATATAAAACAGAGGGTCAGCTGTTGTGTTATGCATCAACAGTTCTGGATACCAATGAAAATAGATTTCTACATCAAAGAGGATTTTACATTGCACCTAAATGGATTCCCCTACAGGGACAGACAGGAGGTGCTAAATTGCACTTTCCCTGTTTTGAGTGTAGCATTAATTAGACATAGTGAATAATGAGCTGATTGTATACAATATTTCCTTGGTGCCATTGTGATACTGATCAAAGGAAAAAATAAATGTGAGCAGGAAGACAGTAAAAATAAATGGACTACAAGAAGAAAAGGTTGTGATACATGTGTAGTGGAACCCTTGTTTACATGGAAGCAGCATTAGGGGTCAACAGTTCATTTGCATGTATAACCTTTGTGATAACCTTTTCTCATTAGTCACAGTGATGAACATCTGTATTTGAGCTTTAGTAAAGTCAGCTTTATTCTATAACCAGGAACACCATCTGCCAGTGTGTCAAAATAAAATAAAATCATTTACCGGCATCCTGCCTTGGATTTAATGACATTTGAGTAAAACTGGAGAAAGAGACAGACAGATTTGCTTGGGCTGCAGAGTTGGTGAAGCCACCAGAGACAGAAATACAATAACTTTATGATTTATGAATTCATTCACCAATTACTTTTTTTTTTTTTTTTTTTAGCCAGGCTGGTGTTGTTGCTTGGTCAGTTGATCCACCACTTCGGTCCAGAATGAAATATCTCAACAACTATATTCATGTCTCACTCAGGATGAATTATAATAATGTTTGTGATCTTGTCTACCACCATCATCAGATCAACATTTTAATTCTTCCATTACTTTGGTAAGACCTAATACCCGCAAATTGAAGTGTCATTCCCATCAGCTGTACTTTGTGCATAGTGCTTATTACTAAATGTTAGCATGCTCGTACGCTAAATTAAGAAATTGTTAATACCTGCTAAACAGCATGTTAGCATTATCACTGTGAGCATGCTGATGTTTGCATTTAGTTCAAAGCACCAAGGTGCCTACAGTAAGTACAGCCTCACAGAGCTGCTAGTGTGGCTGCAGACTTGTTTACATGTAAAGACAATTTATACACACTGATTCTAGGTTTTGAGTGTGTTGTGTGTTCACACCGGAAAACTGACAAAATAGTATACTAAAAGCAGACGTGTGTATTAAATATAGCTAATTTGCGGTGCACACTATTGTTTCACAATGCAATGCACAAAGGAGATGGAGGAGCTACTCACAGCTGGAAATACTAAAATAAATTGTGGGTGGTTGTGAAAAAATCTCGAAAAAAAAACCCAAATAAGTATTTCATTTTAGGAAATTAGCGTTTAAGTAGCAATATCTCCTCAAAGTTGCAGTTTGATTGACATCCAATGTCACACATTTCCTATTAGTATAAAGTATGTTGACATTTTTGTATACTAACTGCTATATCAATATACTACGTCAATTAGCATGTAGTACATACTGTATAGCATTAGTATGTTGTATTTACACAGTGTGTGTCTTGTTCAAGCATAATTTGGGTAGGGTAGAAAGGATGTCAAAAGATGAATTGCTCCTTTTGGAAACCTAATACTTATGGCCCGTCATGGTCCTTAAAAGCACTGCTGGGGTGTAAAGAGTTACAGCTTTGCCCTATGAGATCCTTGAAGCTCTCTTAACTAAATGTGTTTGTATTTTTTATGTCTCTGTGCCAACCTCTATTAGTATCATGTCACTAAGTGTCCTTGACTCCAGTCAAGCAGCGCTGTGCCTGTTGGTGAGGTCCGGGTTGCATTTACAGTCTACGCCCCCAAACCACAGCTCTGCACAACGCAGGGCAGATGAAGGATACTAGCTCCTCCATGACTAAATGAATGATGTTCAGTTATTCAATTTGAGTTGACGTGAGGGAGAAAGTGAAGTACTCACCAACTTTAAAAACATCTCATGTTTTTTTTTGTAGCTTTTACAGTAAGACCATGAATGTCTATAGGTCGCCTTCCTACTTTAATGGTAAATGTCATATAGCCTACAGTATAATACCCTATGGTACATTGCACTAATATTGGTAAGACTGTATAAAATACTGTTATTATATCTTGTGTGATGACAGCTCTATTTTACTTAGAGGGCTGCTCATAATTCTTTATAGCGTTACATTAGCTGCTCAGTGAAAGTGTTGTGTGGGCGGCTGAATCACACAGGGATTATATGTGCAGGTTCATTAAACTATTCAGCCATACTTTTATGTCATTAAGTTTCATGTCTTCACTTGAGAGTGAAAGGTATGCCCCAAATATTTTTCACAGCAGTAGGGAGGTCTGCTCTTTCCTTCCAAGGTGGTTTAATGGCAATGTTCTAAAATATCAGCATGCAATGATCGCATCTGACAGAAAATATTAGTGTTTAAATGCTTTAAATTATGTTTTATGTTAGATTATTATATTTGATGAAGACCATTGGTTTTACAGTGCCAATATTGCATTCAAAAACTACAGTAACTGTGTAGCTGAGTTGAGATTGTTGGTAAATGCTATTGTGTTTTATGTTATCAGATAGAAAACTGCATCATAACACTTGATGTATCTTAGGTACAATAGTTTAAAGTTAATTTACAGTGCATAATCAATACCTATGAGGATACATACATACATTTACTCAAGTATTGTGCTTTAGTACAATTTTGAGGTACTTGTACTTGAGAGTATTTCTGTTTCATACTATACTTTACACTTTAACTTCACTACATTTCAGATGGAAATACAACACATTTTACTCCATTACATGTATCTGACAGTTTTACTTACTAATTAATTTTCAAATTAATATTTTACATAAAAAAACACAAGCTTTCAAAAAACAATACATATATTTCCCCTCTCACATTGACATATAAGGTGTGTTGATCGATTCACGACATCAACTCATGCATTGAGTAACATTATTTTTTTTATTCTGAGTCTATAGCTAGCTAACTGTTAACTAGTAAAGATGAAAAGGCAGCAAAACATTTTTTCGTTTTATAGTTATAGTTAACTAATGTATGTAAACCTGCCATCTTAGGAACAGTGGTTACACAACTTTCAAAATGAGCCTCAACTTTATTGCGCAAAGGTGCGCATGAAAATTTCACTCATTCATTTTTAACATTAATTTGAGTTCCCCCAGCCTGCCTATGGTCACCCAGTGGCTAGAAATGGCGATAGGTGTAAACCGAGACCTGGGCATCCTGTTCTGCCTTTGAGAAAATGAAAGCTCAGGTGAGCCGATCTAGAATCTTGCTCCTTATGAGGTCATAAGGAGCAAGGTTACCTCCCCTTTCCTGCTTTGCTCACCCAGAGAATTTGGCCTGCCCATGAGAAAGAGAGACATCATGTCTTTCAAACAAGCAAAGTGGCAGTTGGTCAAGGCCACACCCCCACCCTCCACCTTGCCCCCCCACTCTCCTCCTCAATAGCTACAGACACAGAAATGGCACATACTAAGGAAAGCTCATTGTGGGACTGGCTATAGTGGCTATAATTCTGCACCAAGGCTGAATTTCGGGAAAGAGACTTCAGATACAATATTAGAGGACCACTAAGGTCTATATAAAATCATCCAAAGAGCACCATGTCATGGGACCTTTAACACATAGCACCACACCCCTGCTCATGACACCTCAGATGTATCTTGTGATCCCTTAAGGGGTCCTGTCCCCTAGTTTGGCTACCAACTCAACCAGCTGTAAAACTGAACATTACACAATATTTTGCAACTTATGTACTTGATGCTTAAGGATGAGTACTTCTACCAGCATTGACAATACAAAGTTAAAACAATATTTTCCTACAGAATCACGAAAGAAAAAAGAGCAGTAGGTTCATGTGTGTCAGCTGCTACTTAATGATTTGTGTCTTCACTTCACTTGAGCCCCCCTACCCCGACTGAGCTCTGCTTGGAGCTGTACAAAACAGACGAGAAGTGCTGTGGCATCCAAACACAGAAAACCTTGCCTGTTGGACCCAGAAAGACGTCTTGTACTTGGGTCAGCAATCCTTCTACCCCTAAAAAGTGCAGCCGGAGCCTCTCTAGAAAGATTAATGACCATTGATCCCCAGCAGTAGCCACTAGGGCAGCAACCACTGTTTTTCTCCAGTCCCCATGAGCAGTAAAATCCTCATTACACACTTTCTGAGTCTTTAGGATGCCCCTCTGCCCAGCCTGAACCAAGCCCAAGGACGGTTGTTGCCGTTTGTTTTGTTTTGTTCAGCGAAGTGTGTTGATGTTTGCTTATTGGTGCATTTTAGTAGTTTATATGGTGCTTTATTGTGATTTCTATGTCTGAATTGTATGTTAACAACATATTTCTAAGTAAACAAGATGAGAAGAAGGAAAGCACTGATGACCAATGTGATTCAGATAAAACTGCACAGCCTGAACTACATTCTTTTAAAGATACATGTACTTTGCAGATGAAACAGGAAGCTGGTATAATCATCAGTGTGTTTCCTGATCAGATGAGCATTTCAAAAGCACAAGGGGCAGAGGGTCACTGCCAATATGGGGCTGAAACAGCAAATTACCGTTCGGCGGGAATAATCCTCCTGTAAATCAGCTCATATTCTATTCCAATCTTTAGCTAACTGTCTGACTTCTGCCCCAAACACTGTCTTTGATGTTGGGAGAAGGCTTGAAGAAGAGTGATTAAAATATAACAGCATGGGCTTTGTATACGCTGTAAGCAGGTTTCTGTGCAGGAATAATTTGTCTTTTTTAAACCGTTTATTTTGAAGCTAACTGCTTTCATTGAAAATTAATATCTGACTAATGAACAGCATAACATGGGTTGATAGTGACTAATAAATTATATTTTTGTATATTGGATACTAATGATTTCTCAGTTTCCTCACGTTGTGAAACATAGTTCACAGTTTTGATGATATCAAACCGAGCAGGGAATCTGCAAAATGATCTTGATAAAAGTGTGTTAGGCCGGAGACAGACTGGATGCGTGGCGTGAGCGTGTCAGCTGCGTGGCGTGTCCATTTTCATTTCGGCTCCCATGTTAACAGGTTAGAGCTTGCAAACTGCCTATGTGACACGCACGTCTCATGCGCGAAGACGCGTGCCTGCTAGAAATAGAACTGACGGCTATTTTTCACGCGACATGTGAACGTGTTGGAAGCGTTTCCAGGCAAAATAGAATAGGAAAAGATGCTTATATATCATTCTCTTCAAGTCTCTAGATTTTGGCATAAATGCAGATATAAATGTAAAATTAAAAAAGAATACTGTAGCCTATTTTGCCGTCAACACTGCTGACGTTGTCTTTGCTGTAATCAAATCAGTAGATATTTATGTTTAACATGAAGCATACTACTGCTTGAGTGCAGTAAATCAATGGGAAACATACATGTGTACAGACAAGGCTAGCAGCAGCAGCGCCGCGTCAGACACGTTTCTGGTGTGTGAGACATAGAAAAATCTATCCCTATCTACCTTCCATGCCAGACATTAAAAAGTAAAAGATACATGAAAGCTGTAAAAGCTGTTTATATCTGTTAAATGAGCATAGACATTTAAATGAAAATAGTGTGTTCTACAGTTTTAGCTCATTAAATAATGTCTATGTTTGGTTTTCATTTTTTTGTCTTCTATTGCTGTTTTGAGCCCCTGGGTTGATGGAGGGTTGCTCCAGGGGGGTCATTGCTTCCTTGCCCCCTGTGAGTCTTACCACCTCTCCCCTCTGTTTGAGTCTTATTACATACACTCCACATTTCCACCGACTGCTGAATGTCTGCGGATCGGTTCCGCTGCGTGTCGGCTCCGTGCTCCACCGTCCGTCAATACCCACCAGGTCCGGATTTGTTGTGCAACGGCTGCGGCCATGGCTGAGAGCTGAAGGTTCTTAGGGGCGAGCATGCTGCGGGGCGTTTGATGGGCGGGGCAACTTAATTAAGTCATTTATACCCACTCCACTGGTTCCCCCTCAATTTTAATCACCCCATTCTTTCTTTTCTCTGTTGTTTATTGTGAGGCTGGTTGTCTCCTGTTGTCTCCCCCCAATTGTCTTGTAGGTGCTGTCCTCTCTTTGCTGTCTTTTTTGAGTTGTTTATGTCCCCCCCCTCTCTTTTTTCCTTATTCCCCTCTCTCTCCTGCCTCTCCCCATCCCCCACACTAAACCCCTCTTTTCACCCCCTAATTTCGACCCCCTGTCCGGCCTGGCGGCGGATAAATGAAAACATATTTTCAATAAACAATAAAGACAAAGATCATATAACAAGGGAAGTTAAACTTGTCAAAGAAAAACTCTGCCTGGCACAACATGGTATCCAGCTTATCATACTGCATACCAAGCTGCTGCCAGGACAGGATAAAAATATATATATAAAAAAAATAAAACAATAAACAAATGCATCTGAGTGTGATTTGCTGCACACTTTGTGCGACCTGACATACTCTTACTTACTTTCCACCTTGCTTAAGGGCAGACTACCTTCTTCACTGGCACTAAATGGGGCTGATGTGACAAGAAGATTTGGTAACAAGTTTTATCCAAAGAATTGAGAATTGAGAATTAGAACCAAAGTCGATTGTGGTACTTTTGCTAGCCTGCAGCTTTAACATTTAGAAAACAAAAATTTCAATCCTCAAGATAAACCTGATGCTGGTTGGTAATGATACCAACCAGCATCACATGTGTCTTTAGATGTTTGGCTATTTTCCCTCACTTCCTATTTCAACTTAATATGGCTGAAAATTCATGCTCATTAAGTGTAAACTTTCCCAGCATTTAGTAGTTTCAAAGGTTTTATTTTTTTGGCATTTTGCCAATTCCCTTCAGAAGCCTAGCAGGATTCGATGTGACTCATACCCATTCAGTCACTGTTAGTATCAGAGATGAATTTACTGCCAATCTCTTCACATACAGTATACTGGAGAAATATCAATATAAAAAATCGGTGTAGTAATACTGGCTGCTGCTAACCTATAAGCTTGCATGAAAATAGGGTTGTGTGATGGTTCGGTGAGACACTTGTCTAACAGATTAGCTCTCCCTTAAAGCGTTTGACCCAGCATCTATCTCGGCCCGGCCCTGGGAATTCAACTATAACTGACCTTTGATTTCCTCCGTGGGTATAAGAGTAGGTCAAGGGGACGTGAGAGCAACTGTGCACTTTCTAAACCTAGTTAAAAATATGTACTGTATATTTCTGCCTTCTTTTTGGACTGACTGGTAAGATAAATCTGTTTTCCGTCAGGTAAAACACAAGTTGTACATCTACTGATGTTGCTGAATTAATGTTCTCTGTGCATCCACATGAGTTGATTGTACTCCACTGCACATTATAAATTGACCTACAGTGCTGACATCAGTGATCTGGAACTGGTAATGGTGTGTGGATAAGTTGCCCATAAAACCCAGCATGAGGAAACACGCTGTCACAGCAGCCCGATCATTAGGACACCAAACAAGGAAATGCTCTGATGGACACTAATCATTCAAGATCAAATGCATATCATTTTCAACCAATAACATCTGCTCACTGGTGGTTCGCCATATGTTTCACAACCTTAAAATAGCGATGTCAAGAGATGGATGTCTGACGAACTGTTGCCAAAATTAACAAACCTAACAGAGAAGATTAAAATCCATGAATTCTGATGTTTTTTTCACCCATAGTCTTGAACATATGTGACTGGAAAAAGAAAGATCCTTGAATGTGACTTTGAAAGGCCCAAACTGTACTGTGAGTTAGAGCAAAATTACATCTTTATCATTTTGAACATACGGTTTAACAGGAACTAATGGCTGCGCAGTCATGGATATACTTGGATGAGCTGAATTCAACATAACTCACAATCTGCTTTACAATACGGATACCTGAGGGTTTACCTTGTACAGATGGGCTAAAAATAACAGGTAAACAGAATTTTCAATATCTTCTCTGTGAATCAAGGCATTGGGATTTCTACACGTCAACGTCATGTAATATCACAAACAAATCAGATTCATTCATTTAAATAATTGCATTTTGTTCCTGTTTTTGTCCCAAGTTAATTAGCAAACATTTTAACTTAGAGAAAAAAAAATCTGCTCTTATTAAGTAGGATAAACAGGGGCTGTCAGCACAAGCCTTATGTGTAATACAAATATGCGTGGCTGCTTGTAGGTGCTGTAGCTCCAAGTGGGTTTTCACCCATAGCTGAACAATTTTCTGCTCCTGTGGGATCCTTTGCATCAATTCAATTTATTTCAGTAAATGGACCAATTCATCAGGGAAATTTGGTATGTCATTTGTGTTTTTCATCAAGCGATACCTTCCTCTGCTTTTTTCCCCTCCAACACAAATGGATTAAACACTCTGTGCAGACATCTTGGACCTACAGTATATCTGCATGAGAAGTTAGTGTGCTGGCAGTATAAAGGAGAATAAATTAGTGCATGTATATGGAGGCATTGTAATATTAATATAATTAGGTGGTGTTTACCGCTCATTCACTGTGAGCTAATATTGATTGTTAAGTTAGGAGAGAAAACACATGCTCTGATATTGCATGATAAATTGGTTTGACTTTTAATCAGTAAAGAGATCAGCTTCAAAATCCAGACTCAGGGAGCACACTTTGCCAGTGTAAAGATATAAAAAATTGGTTAAAAAAATGAAGTTACATAAAATCCAACAGAAGCCAGCTCAGGTAATATTACGTTTTTTTCCTTGAAAAGGCAGCGAGCGGCTGGTGCTCCATATCCTTCCAGATGTCTGTGTGCGATACGCTCCTCCCCGCTGGCCCACACTGACAAGCCCATGTCATCCCTGTGACATTTCCAGAGCCTTCACATTTCATCAGAACGGTAATTAATCATTTCCGAAACAATGTGGTTGCTTGGAACACCGGGGCTGCCACGGTGCAGAGGAGAAGAGCTAGTGCTGCCAGGGGCCTCCTTGGTGTGCGACAGGCAAAGCGTTGGCATGGTGAAGCCTTGGCAGCATCAGGGACCATCATCCCACTGTGACTGTGACACTGTTGGCATCACAGGCTGCAACTCTAACCTGCGAGCAGGATTCAGATACTCAGGCTGCTCCATGTCCGCACAAATGGCAATGACCAGATCTGGAAAACACTTTTCCAAACACACTCACTCAAGAAATCCATAACTGTGACAAGGACAGCTTGCAAAAATAAGGTTTGTAAAGATATTTTAATGCCATATATTAATATACCATTATTGTCATGTGAAACCTTGATACTTCTCACATGTTTCAACCTCCTGAATTCTACAACTAGTATCCCTATGAAAGTATTTCCCAAAAAAACCACATGCAGTTTAACAATATCATGTAGCATGACTTCTATTAAAGTTTTAAAAAGTAGTTATCCATCTTTGCAGTTTGGAGACTTGTGTGCAAATTTTCCAGTCTTAAAAGTTGTGGAATCTAACTCAGAAGAGATTTTCGGTAAATGTAATTAATGCTTCTTCTTAAAGTGTGAGAAGTCCTGTGGAAGTGACTGTGGAAACCAATGCAATCAACTTTTTCTTCTGGGTGGATCCAGCTAATGGAAGCTACCCTCATAAAAAAAACATTTGCAGATAATTACAATGCTATCATTTGTATTAAAGCTGTGGTAGGCAATTTATTTGTGGTATCGTTAGACAAAAATTCTATTATTATCTTTTAGCATATTTGTACTTCAAGTGTTCTGAGCGAAAACTAGTCATCTTGACTAGACTTCATCTCTGCTTGCCTCTGTTTTCAGGCTTAAGAAAATCTAGTCCGTAAAGGGACACTTTGGCCAATCACAGGTAATTTCAGAGAGAGAGAGCGTTCCTATTGGCTGTTCTGCACATGCATATGTGTGACAGAGAGGGGAGAGCTGCAGGAAGAGGTTTTACTGTACTTCAAATTCTAGCGTTTTCTTTTTTGCTTATTTTCCACTGCAGCTTTAAATGTTATAAAATCATTGGTTATAAAATCCACTTTGGCATAAAGTAAAGTAAATGGTAAACACAATGTCCCCTTACATTTGACATTTTAAAAATAAAAGTCAGTTTAACAGCATTGTCTATGTCCACAAAGCTGAAACCTGTATTGCACTTCTACAGCAATTGTAATCAACAGCTTTCTTAACCCATTCAATGCATCACCCAATACAGTCTCAATACAACAATAAAGAAATACTCTTTAGGCTATATACTCATTATTAAGTATTATTCTTTTAATATAAATAAAAAGTGCATGAAGTCAACTACAAAAAGAATACTGAGGAATTGCATAATTTATTTTCTTCTGAAATCTAATGACGGAAAAGTGTCACAAAAACTAAATACTCTAGTGAAGTACCTCGATATTTAAGGTACTGTACTCGAGTAAATGTATTTGCCACCTCTGGTGCCTTGTCAGGGCAGTAAAACGTAGTGTACAAGGCATGATAAGGAACACAGCCTGAAGGCAGGAATAAAGGCTGAAAGAGAGCCAGATGTGGCCCGGACTTTCAGGGTGTGTTAAGTGTAAGATAACCTACTTCAGGTCTGTCAGCTGTACACACATTCCCTGAAACGCCACTACGAATAAATCAAAAGCATAAACAACTTTTCTCTCTAGTGTCATTATTATTCATGAAAGTTACATGTTATAATGTATAGAGCCTTTAGGAGTTTTTCCAACCATATTTTGCATTAAATCAATAGAAAAATCCAGGTTGTTTGGCTTATATTTTTGCCAAAGTTCACAGTTATCACCAGGTTATCACCATGTCACGGTGACCTTTTAACGTGTTGTTTCTGTGTGTTTATTAGGGAACTATAATAAAAATAGAGGTGTCATCTCGTGCCAGCTTTTAATGTTGATTGGCAGGGATTTGTGAAGAAAAAAAATGGCCTCAGTCCAGGACAAAGCTGCTTCCGGTGACACTGCATTAGACGAGTTGTTGTCACAAAATAACCTTTGTAAAATAAAGGAGGGTTAAGGCAGCAAGATGAATACTCACTCCCACTTTGCGGTGTTCACACAGCATACAGAATGAAAATCATAACTCCCCAAGTCAACCAAACAGGTGAGGTCAGATTATTATCAAAGCTGCTGAACCAGAAAGTTGATACAATGTGCTGTATGTGCTCGAGGGGGAAGACACTGACAGTTCAAGGCCTTTGAGTCTGCAAGAAAACAGGGAGCTTGGTAGAAATGCATCCGCAAGCACTGGAATTATTAACATTGAGGTATGCTTACAAGACAGTATTAAATCAAAGTAAGCACAAAAAAGCAGTGCTGTGTAGATGGACGCTCACATCCACAATTTTTTTTTTCACTCATTTACAATTCATGTCAAGTCACGACCACCAAACCGCACCCTGCTGCTCGGCCCCCTTCTGCATTTTGGAGAAGGAGAGACGGTGTCAGAAGAAGAAGTAGAAAATGAAGCAAGGCGAAAGGAGCCTCTGGGCACACACACATCTTCAAACTGACCTTCGCATGGCGGCGATCGTCAAGCAGGCTTTTGAAACCACTAAAGAAGATGTTTTGAACATCTCAATAGAGCTGATGGTGAGAGTCAAACAAAAACTGGACAATGATCCCATTAACTGTGTTGTTTTATCATTGCTTCCAGGATAAACAACAGTTTCCGTTGATAATGTTCAGATGAAAGCTGGACCTTGAGTTGAGATATTGTTTTCATTGTTCAAATGCTTAAAACTATCTGCGTTTACATTTACCTGACAAGTGGCCGTGTGAATTGTGACTTTTGTTTGTTGTTTTTGTTGTTATAAAGGCTTAGAAAAGGTTGGAGGTGGATGGATGTGGGTGGGAGACAGCAATTCATATCCTGTTTCCTAGCAGATTTCATTTAAGTAGGAACTTTAGTCTATATACAGGACCTTCTACTTCCGGGATTGCTCGGTTGCAGCCGAAAGGTTTGCCGTATGTCCTTCTTTTCAGCTGTTCAGCAGCTTTTCTATTACCTTACGCTTTCTTTGTGTTGTAAACTCTGGTCAATTTATGAGCAATATGGTTAACTGCTCCTCAGATCTCTGCAGAGTAAATCCAGACAGCTACAGCTCCACTCTGAGTTTTCTGTTGCACGACTAAAACAACTTTTGAACACATGGTCCGCCAAAACAAGTTCCTTCCCGAGACGATTTTGCAGCGGCAATTTTGCAGCGGCAATTTTGCAGCGATGATTTTGCAGCGATGATTTTGCAGCGCCAATTGTGCAGCGGCACCGGGGCTCCATGACAATTGTGATTGGTTTAAAGACATGCCAATAAACCTGAGCACATTTCTCTACCATCCCGGATTGCTGTGTGGACTAGCAGGACCCTCCTTTGCAGCGCTGTGGAGGAAGGTCTGGCAATGCAAGACTACTAGGACCACAATCTTTTCCCAACCTTAAATCTGCATAAATTCATTTTTTTGGCCACTAGCTGTTTTTGGCAGAAAAGCTGTAAACCTTGACACATTCATTATCACATACAGCGGGCATGGTAGCAGCTAACTGTTTTATTTACACATTACACATACAGCAGTTACGGAGCAACACTAGCATTCATTTAGTGTTTCTAGCCACCAGCTAGCTGCTGCAGCAAACAGCTTCAGAATGGACGTATCAATGAGAAGTGTTCAGTTAATATTGCCTTGCTACACACCTGAACGTTATTAGTCAGCTGATAGCCACACAGCTGCTGAATGAGCCACTGATTATGAAGCATGAATGAAACAGCTGTTGTCAAACAAGTAATGCAAGCACACTTTGAGTGCTCTGAACTAGTGGCGTTGTTCTTTTTGACATACTAAACACTGGATTTGTTGACATTGACTATTAATGTGCTAATACATTACTTTGTTTTTCATTTCCCCCGAATTGTACTGATTCTCCAGTTTATCACCACAATGTTTACACCTTACAATATGGATCCAGGATCCATATTGATTTCAGATTGTTTTTTTTATTGTTTACTGTGTTCTGTGTTTGCTTTGACAAGCAGTCTCTCTCTGTAGCTTTGTAACAGAATCAGATCCACAAACCCTCAGTCTTGAAGGCTCAGGGTTTTGTTTAGTCTATCAGCGTATGCAACCAGCCTGCCTTGATTTTCCTTGAGAATCTGCTGGCAGTTGGTACAGTGGCAGCTGAGGATCTGAGTCAGTTAGACAATCCATCCCTCCAATCCTTCAAGGCAGTCCGCTGGCCTGATGGATGAGAATTGAAAGGCGAATCAATAGAGATCACAGCTTAAATGAAGAGTGATTTTAATTGGCTTACTGCTATTGACATGTGCTTCCCTCAGCTCCTTGGACTTGCTCCGGGGCCACATGAGGGCCTGTGCTGTCGCTCCAGCAAGTGAAGATTTGCTGATACTCAGCTGTTTGCTGAATGAAATGACGACTAACGAGGGGTGACAATAGCAATTCAGATACAGTAAATGTTTATCAGGGGAATTTTGGTATGCCCGCGTCTGTCCGTGGTACATCTATTTTCAGGGGATGTTAAGAGATTAATGAACACACTTGAGTTTAAAGCAAGCAGTCACAGAAATATGTTGTTCCTATTAAAATGAAGTGTCATATAAATCAAGGTAGAAGCTGAAAACAGATAAACATTCCTCTTATGTGGTTTTATGAAATTGTTGGAGATGGCTTTGACAGTCAAATTTTCTCATGGATCCTAATAAATTCTCTAAATGTGCTGATGAAATCTCTTTTGCATAAAGAGGTGGGATATGTAACACTCAAAAACTTAACACAAGAGGGAGAGAAGATGTAGAGTGCAATTTTAATTTTACATTTACTGTCTGACACTGCTGTAGATGTTGTAAAACGTGTGGGATAGTTTATAGATTTTCTAATGCTAATGTTTATAAAACTGTATCTCAATTATTACAGCCTGCTGGAGAAACAAAAATGCATTTGCTGTTGCTCGTGAGCTTAGAAATTTGCATATTCTTGCACAACTATGTGGACATTCATCCAATCCCCAGTCCAAGTGATTGTTGTAATATTAGATGTAACAGCCATCTATTTTTTTTTGTAGATCCCCCTCCTATATTTTCAAACATGAAAAGATGAATTTGTCACTTAACCCTTGTGTTGTCCTCGGGTCAAATTTGACCCGTTCTCAAAACTTCTATAAGAGAAATATGGGTTTCTTTTTAACCAAATTACCCAAAACATTAAGTAGAACTGCAAGTACTTGATCACTGCTTTCATTGAATTTTGGATATTCAATTTGATATAATTTGAAAAAAATTTTTAGTTTAAAACCTGACTAAACTTTGACATCCAAAAAAGAAATTGATCGAAAACGTCAAAAAAGTGACAAAAACATTGAAAATAGTGCTTTAAAAAAGGGACAAAAACATCAGAAAATGTGTCAAAATATAAAAAAAACTGTAATAAAAATAAAGTGTTAATTTAGACCCAGAAGGACAACAAGTGTTCAACCGGAAGACAATACAAGGGTTAAGTAATCTTTTCTGATCTCTATGGCTATGTTCAGACTGTAGGCAAAAGTAGCCCAAATCTGATTTTTTGGGGGGTCAAGTAACCAGGTCAGACTTCTTCAGAAGTAGTGTGGACACTGAAATCTGGCCCAGATCTTTTATAAATCAGATTTAGACCATTATACAAACATTTTGAAATAAAAGCGAAAATGCTTACTTCCTCCATAACCTCCCTAACTTTAGTGCAACATTGTGCTGCGTCTGATGTCATTGTTGTTCTTTTGCGCATGCAGGTCAGTTCAAAACCGCAAACAGTTCACACTGGAATCTGATATAGGCCACATTTTAAAAGGTCATGTGAACAGCCAAACAAAAAATCGGATCAGATAAAAAAAATCCAAATTAAGCATTAAGACTTGCGGTGTGAACGTAACCTATGTACGGATGTAAAAGAAATCCAAATGGAGTATCAGGATCTCCCCTCTTCTGAAATCTTCAGTAAAATATGCAAACACAGCACATGATTATGAAATAAGACATGAAACATAGCCTCTAACTTTTGATACACGCACAGTCAGCAGCATGGAGCGTGGAGGAACCCTCTCCTTATTGCGTTAGAGATGCCTGAACAGGCCGTTTTAATAATGCATACTCACTCATGGATATTCTGCTCGCTGTGTTAAGTACAGTGGAATTAAACTAGTTCATCAACTAAAAAATGACATGTTCCATATCAGCCTTTTTCACTGAGCGGCCAACGAATGGCGAGCTCACTTTTCGCCTATCATAAAGATGCTGAAATAAGACGACTATCAGCAGTCGTCAAAAATGTATAATTTCCTACCGGGGCTAATATCTTCAGAGCTTAATAACTAAGGAACAGTTTTAATACTGGGGGAGGTTTAGTGGTGGGGAACTGGTCCTCTGAGGCTACAGGGAATGGATGAGTGCTCACAACAACATGCCACTGTCCTCATTATGGAATCGACATGACAAAAACAGACACAAAAATGAATTATAGAATTGCATATATGACGAATTTTATCAATGAAATTAGGACCATTCACTTTATTTAGTGACATGTCTTGATTTGTAATGTAATGTACTGCACTGACACAAATACTGTTATCTGAAATGTCTCTTAACAAAGAAGAAAAAGGCAGGTGTATTTTCAGTTTTCAGCTTGAAATATTGAATAAAACCACACCACAAAGCCAGCAATAAATAATAAGTAATTTTCTTTTAAATTTTTAATGGTGCTAAGAAATTATAGTGGTGGCCACAGCCGTATCCATACTTTATGAACGACAAGCCAGAAACCAAAGAGGTGTATCAAAACAAGAATTGGTAGAAGTTTAAGATTTCATCATTGTGACACAAATTCAATACGTTAAAAATCATCTGAGTAAAACTGTAAAAATGGCAAAATAAAATGTCCATAACTTTTAACTCTTTTTTTATAACTATTTCACCAGTTTAAGGTCTTTCAGGTAAAAAGCCTAATGAAAGTGTAGTATAGTTTAATTCAATGTTATTTATGGTGTCAAATCATAACAGAAGTTATATCAGGACACTGTACAGATTAGAGACATTACAGTGTAGGACTAGACCACACTCTATAATTTACAGGGACCCAACAATTCCCCTAAGAGCATACATTTGGTGTGACTGTAGTCTTTGTAGAAAGGTGCTCTTATTTTAAATACTGATTCTAATGCTTTGATTTTCAAATAATTTGATGTGCCAAACATGGCAAATGATCTACAGTAACTGGGAGTTTGACTGATGTGGTGTCTGTAATGGTCTAGTTCAGTTGTTCCCAACCTTTCAGGCTTGTGGTCCCTTCTTTTGAACCCTTACCAGTTGACCACTTCAAACAAAGAGTGATTTTTTACTTGTTTTACTGAATAATTTGAGTCCCAAATTAATTCAATTATCAAGTTATTTACAAAACAAAGCAACAATTAGAGGGACATCTGAGTAATTATAGTCACAACTTTGCTTATTTCTTTCTCTGTGCAAGTGACAGAGACTCATTCTATTGAGTCATTTACAAACCGTGAATCCAACACTCAGACTCCCCATCACACCCTTCAGCAAAACCCAGCAAAAGGCTGAGCTCTACTGTTGTATCGATAAAAAATAAGTTCTCAGCGAGAGGCTTGAACTCAGTCCAAAGGTGCGACCAATAATCTCTCATGTCTGAGTGAGAACTGGTGTTTCTTTGTGTGCATGTGTGTGAAAAAAAGAGAATGGTCAGAGAGAGGAAGACTTATCGTCCCGCGGGATCAGTACTATTGTTAAACCTCCTATATCACCTGCAGTGAACAGAGCAGAACAGAGCTGCGTGTTGCTGCAAGCTTTCTTATTTCATTTTTAATACCTCCAGATCGGTTCCATCCAGGATGGTGTTGCTGTAATCCCTTGGCTCGATATCCCCCATATTCAATATGTTAATGTCTCCCACCAAATGGATCATTCGTCAGACAGCCTTGGCAGATGGGCTTGTAACCGTTTCAGAAAAGACAGATGTATCAACACTCCTCTTTAAATCCTCTGTGTGCTTTTCAACACTCAACTCACCACCGATGAAACAATAAACACATGCATTTGTGTCTATACTGGAAGAGCAGAGGTTGCATTTTAAGCAGGAGCAGTGAGTTACCCCAGATCATTTTTGCCAGGCGTTTAAAAGATGGTGCACAGCGGAGGATGAAGATTACGTTGTCACTACCCAGAAGACCGAACATAAAAGGTTTTTGTATGTTTGAATTGCCGGAATCATTTCTCAACACATTATTTTTTAAGCCTGATAATGATCTATTTTTCTGTTCCACAGTGTCCTACTTAACCTACTTATCTAAGTTGGAGAGAAAAATAATGATTTGATGTGGAGGATGCTTCATAGCCTTGCTAATGCTGTTCTGTCCTTGATTATTATCCTTATTATTTAACAGCTTAAGGCTAATTTCATTTTTTCTGTGATTATATATGCCAGATGCTATATTGAGCGAGGACAACACTGTGCATTTGTTGACTTGAATAAAGTGCAATGAAAAGTGCAATGAAAAATCCACAGGAATATCAAATCGATGTTTTGCAAAAATTGTTTTCAAAGAGTCGCAGACTGAAGGCTGTTCTCTGATTCAGGCCTCAGCATCTCAATATTGAATAACCTGTGGGCTATTATGATGCTTTTGTATGCAACACATGATTTATTACTGCACCTTCTGTTGTACTGTGAGAGCCTCAGAAGAAAGCGGGCTGTTAGAGAAACTCTCCTCAGCAAACTCAAACTGCTTTTGGTTCAATTTTTTTTCTATTAAACAACTGTTTAAAATGATGGGACTGATTAATTTGCAGCCTATTTTCTACCTGCAGCTGCTGGCAATGTGAAATTGTATCATCTTGATACACTCACACATTCATTCATGTCATGTATACTCAAAAACCAACACACACACCACAATATTTATATATTATTATATATTTATATACACAGTCTACATTAATTTGTATTGTGTGAGTAAATGTGTGCAATAGAGGCATTTTCCCACAAAGCCAGATGTTGTTTACTGTATCTATTGAGTGTCAATGCGTCATATTCTTGCTGGAAAACAAAGATGGGACCCCATTGCTGACTTTGAAAGTTGACAGTAATATTGAACGAGCTCAACATCAAAGCTGATTGCCTCATGCCGTTTTATCACAAGTATCAGCCTGATTGATGATGAGGTTTTGTCTGTGGTGCAGAAGTTCAGATTTATAGTTTACGCTGGAGGAGGGATGTAAACGGGAATACATTTACATGTTTTGCTTTTGGAGGAAAACACTTATAAAGCGTATATGTGCTGACCCACAGACATCTCAGGATGGGCTACCACATACGCTCCTCTGTAGAATGTTTGGAGGATAAAAATTAAAGCTGCGTCGAGTGTTCCAGTCGGACGACTAGCAGCTCTCAGAAAACAGGCTTTCATGTGCTTAGACTGACAGGCTTTTGATGTAAGTAGCAGAGTCTGAGATTAGGCTCAGAGGATATCAGGCTGGCCTTTAGAGAAAGAGAAGAGAGAGACAGAGGAAGACAGAGAGGATAAGAAAGGTGTGCGTGAGTGTGTGTGTGGATGGGGAGGGGGGTGTACGTTATGTTTAAAAATAATAATTTTAATGATGATACCCTTAATCTTTAAGATCTACAACCAATATGCTGATATGTGTAGTTTTATAAACAGCTTCTAGGCCACGGATATTGAAAAGAAAAATCAAACACTTCGGGTTAAAAGTCTTAAAGCTCTCATTAGTATTCTTGCCAGCTGTTTTTTGGCTCTTCCCTTGACATAAACAATAGAGAGAGAGAGAGAGAGAGAGAGAGAGAGAGAGAGAGAGAGAGAGAGAGAGAGAGAGAGAGAGAGAGGGAAAGGGAGGGAGTATGAGAATCTCAGAAGCTTCATTCTCAGAGAGAAAAGACTCATATGCTCAAGCCATGTCATCCTCTCTATTCTCATCTGATCAAAAACTACAAAACAGACTTTGTGGAATTGTTTTTGCCAACTACTGTTTCTAAAGTTAAAACTAAGTGCTAATTCAAACTTTTAAACCAACCTGGATGACTAGTGCTGCAACTGTTGTTGGTAGATTGTAGTAGCTGTCGCTAGCTAGCTAATTAATCTAACATTAGCTCCATGAGTTGGTTGAAAACATGTTTTTTAGCTGATTTTTTGAACCAATGATGAACTAATGGTACATTCACGTGCTCCTCAGATCACCAGCGCTGGAAGTGGGGGGCTTTAGGGGCTGCAGCCCCCCCTCGTGCTGGCCGCAGCTTTCACTTGGCAATAACCTGTGTAAACAATCTCACTCGGGACAAGACAGGATCGGAACAGCACAGCTGTTAGCTTTCAGAGGACGAAGACGTTAAGGAACCGGCTTTTACTGATGTGAGGTTATTAAATCATCAATAAACTGCACATTTGTTACCATATATGACAAGCTCGGTCTCAGAGGGTTTAAGCGCATGCACGTACAGTATATAATAAGGGGACCAGATGGTTCAAACAGTTCTTTTATGTCTGAATTCAGTGATCTTTTGTCCTCTATTATTGGGTTGGAAAAAGTGGTTATGGTTGGTGATTTTAATATTCACGTCGATGACAATTCTTGCACCTTTGCTGCAGATTTTTTTAATTTTATCCAACATGTGTCTGGTCCTACACACGTTAGAGGTCATTCTTTGGACCTTTTTTTTTACACTTGGTCTTAATCTTGACTCTATTTGCTCTGAGGAGCTGCATGTTACTGACCATGACTGCATTGTTAGACCAACTTCCTTATTTAAAAATGTCCTTGGGTCTGTGAGTATGTGTGTGCTCTCTATAATCAACAGCTCTCTGCAAACTGTTTGTGTCCCATCGTATTTTAAACATGCAGATGTTCAGCCACTATTGAAAAAAACCCAATTCTGGATTCACAGAATTCCGTAAAATGATCACAAACTGGTAACACCGCATTCCCTGGTGGTGGCACGGAATGAGTGAAAATTCTGTGTGGCCACCACGGAAAACAATGGCAATGTTAAGTGAATGAGAAGATGACGTAGCATTAAGCGCGACAACGGTAGCGAGTAGTATGTAAGGCCGAAATTCCGTGTGAGGAGGTTGGTTGGGGTGGTGGATGGGTCAAACACAGGACTTTCACCCCGGAGACCAGGGTTTGTGTCCCGCATGTCCTGTTTCCTAAAGTCGCTTTCTTCTGAAGTCGCTTTCTTCTTTTCTTGCGTGTCACGGAACCGTAAGCCCACCCACGACCTTTTCCTGAACCCAACCGCCCCGTTCTTCCTGCGAGTCAATGAACCGTAAGCCCACCACAACCTTTTCCTTAACTTAAAACCTTATTTCACAGAATTCTTCCGTGGGCCCATCACGGAATTTCTTGCGATTCTGTGACACTGCCACAGATTTTGAGTTAAGGGCCTGTGTTCATTTCACGGAATTCTGTGAGATCAGGTTGGATTTATTGATGTCTTCTGATGTGGGTAAATGTTCTGTTTTGGTGCTGCTGGACCTCAGCGCAGCTTTTGATACTGTGGATCACGCCGTCTTGCTTGAAAGACTTAAGCACTGGGTTGGTATCTCTGGGAGCGCCCTGGACTGGTTCTCCTCTTATCTTTCAGATAGAAGTTTTTGTGTGTCCTGCTGCCCTTTCTTGTGGGGTGCCTCAGGGCTCTGTGTTAGGTCCAATTTTATTTACGTTGTATATGCTTCCCATAGGCCACATAATTAGGCAATTTGGAGATATCCATTATCATTTTTATGCTGATGACATCCAGTTGTATGTTTTTTTTAATCCGGAAGAGACTAACAAAGTGTCAGTACTGCTCAAATGTTTGTCTTCCATTAAGGACAGGATGGGGAACAATTTCTTGCAGATTACTGTAATGAAGATAAGACCAAAGTCCTTATTGTTGCTCCGGATACTACAGCCTCCAAGGTTGTTCAGCTTTTGGGGTCCCTTTCTTCAGATGGACAGTCCAAACTCCGAAATCTTGGTGTTATATTTGATTTTAATATGTTTATTGACCAACATATCATTCTTGTTACATTGGCTTCCGATCAAGTTCAGGATCCAATTTAAAGTTCTTGTTCTTACATATAAAGCATTGCATGGTCAGGGACAGGTCACCAAAAACGGGGACGTCTGGTCATCATGGACCTATTATAAGCTGGTCGCAAGTTGTGTACCAACATTTTTGTCGACTGTCCAAGTTATTGTTTTGACCCGAGGGATGTTCATGTGAATTTTCCCAATTGGAAATTCATGTCTTATCAAAAATTGTTAAACAAGTCCCGACCATATACCTATACCTATCTGTCAAAGAAATCACATAATTTGAATATGTAAAGAGCAGCTAAGTAAATGCAGTCTATGGGATCCTTCCAGCTTAAACATGAATATTTAATTAATTTTGAAATATTACATTCCTAATCACAATATGAGCACTAATTTATCTTCCGTTCATCATATCAAATGGAATACATAAATCTCCATCCAATTCAAAGCCATATGTGAAGACTGCTAAAATCTTCAAGTAGGGGTCAAATCAGACTTCCAATGAACATATAGTATCTTATTTGATTATGAAGCTCCACATGAAATAATTGAATGAAAATACCAATAGGAAGCCAAGTCTTATGTTGGCTCGCAGCAGGCTTCAACCAATCAAGCCTAAAAGCATTACTACAACTATTTCTAAGTGATTTAGCTTCTTCTGTAGGTCAAGTGTTTTTTCATTTTTTCATTCTATCAGACTTTAAGCCACCTGAGCACCGAAGCAGAAAAAAACATAAAACTTTCAAATCAATCTTTAATGGCTTTTCTTGTTGTTTTACATTCTTAAGCCCACACACAGCACACATTTGAGGCTACTACAAGATCAACAGGAATGCTTTTACATTGTCCACCTTCTGCTTATCACCCATCCATCTTTCCCAGAGAGAATGAAGGAATAAAACATCTTTCAGAGTTTGAATTTTTATTTCCCTTGCCTTGGCATCTCTACGTATTAGTGACAGGAACAGGATTGGAAGAGCAGCCGTCTGGCTCTCTGACTGGAGGACACCCATATGCTGCTGTCATGTTCTCTGCTAATTAGGATTAATGGCAGCCATGCCACTGGCTTACTCCTTAGCCTCATACAATCATTCTTAGGATCCCCCGAACCTTTAGCCATGTCTGTCTACCCCAACAAAAAAAGAAAAAAATGCCTGTGTGGAGATTTAAGTCCTGTGGAGATTTCTGGACAGCTTTCTTTCAAGACAAACACTTTGTGGTTTCTCAGACCTTCAGACAGTGTTCGATGTTTCTTCAAGGTTTCCTGATGCCATTAAAAAAGGTTTAGCGGACTACACTTCATACATTTCTTCTGAAATCAGCAGACGTCCGGGCCCTTGATGCCGATATCCAGTGTGTTGAGCGCAGTGTTTGTTGTAAACTTTGTTTGTAAAGGGCACGACTCCCTGGCTTCTCAATAATTAATGAGGTGGCATTACTGAGCTGCGTTTTCTGAAGGACAAATTAGAAAGCATGGCTTGAACAAGTGAATACAAACACTAAACAGAGCACATGTAATGAGGAAAACCAGAGGCATTAATTGCTGATTACTTCTCCGCTAATTTGAATTGTGAAGACCCTCAGATTATATTAGCTTTACCCTTGAATCTCAAACAAAACATTAATACCTGGAGTTTGTGTGTATGCGATATTCTCTCACACTAATTTGCATCTACTTCATGGAAGGTGTGCTGGAGTAGCTTACCCTGTGAAATAAATTAAAGTAAATTTAAGTCTTTTAGAGTTAGAAATCTGACATCCCCTCTGTGTTTTTTTTACCTTACTTTACATGGAAGATGTTTCAGTAATAACCTCTGCCAAGTTTACCTGTAGCTGTGTTTTGTTCTGCTAGCACATTTAAACCAATTCATTCATACAGTATACAGTATATAAGCCTGAGCCTGTCCTGAGACTGATGTTGGCTTGTTTGAATGGAAATTGATGTTATGTGGTTACCAGATGACATGAACAAATTCAATGGACACCCTGATTAATTGTTATAAATGCTCGTGCAGGCAGCGACAGTCCAAGTTAGTTAATCTTGAGGCAGAGAGGGATGGGAAGTCGGCAATAAAATTATGCACACTGGTGGTTTCAGTTTGGAGGGAATGTTTTCTTTACATTTCCATTTTTATTGCTGTCCATTCCAGGTCATTTCATGCGCAAAGCAACATCAAGCCTAAACTAATTTGTTGGCAGCTGTTTCACATTCTAAACATTTCCATTACCAACCGAACCCATCCACATAATGAAATATTGTTCAAAGGGAAATGTATTTCCAAACCGTTTTATTTGATTTCACAACCTTAGATTCAGAATTTTCACCAGCATTGCTGAAATATAAACATTATCACTCTGCATCTAAATATGACATCAAACTACTTTTGGTAATATTTCTTCAAGAATCAGTGAAATTGAAAATGCTGAAAGAAACACAGGAAGCTAAAACATCTTCACTGTCCGTGGTAATGAAAACACAAGCAAGCTGGAACCCCAAAAGTCATACCAAAAAATATTAAGATGCAGCATTTATTCCATCCTCTTTACTGAAATATATATCCCTTGTAGAAAGCCAAAGGCCCAATTGTGAATTGATGAATAACTATAAATATTCCAAGTAGTGAAACAGCTTTTTTCTTTAAATGAGAAATGGGCGAGTCATTTCTTCTAAAAGACAGAGAGATAAGTCTCTCTGCTGCAGTTCAAACACTGAAAGTGTCCTTCCCTCTGGCAGAGGTGAAGTGAGAACACAGAATTGGAGGGAGAGGACTGAGACGGGGACGGGACAGTTGACTCATGGGAGAGTTCGTCCTGGTGTCGGATTGCACAGTAAATGTCCCTGAGGTTATTTACGTTTGATGTATATATATATATATATATATATATATATATATATATATATATATATATATATATATATATAGATCTATCTATCTATCTATCTATCTATCTATCTATCTATCTATCTATCTATCTATCTCTATATATATATATATATATTACGTGCTCCAGTCGCTAACACTGATGTGTCATATTTCCGAGGGTGAGATAGGGAACTTCTGTAATGTAAATGAATGTGCATGATGAGGAAATCAAGTGTGTTTGTGAAAAGAATGTAAAAAGGTGAAACACACATTCAATCAAACACCTTTTCACCCTTTTGCACACATGACGACATAACATACGACAGTCAGAACAGATGGCTGTTCTCTGACTTACATACACACACTTGTACTTTAAGCTAGGCTGACACTGTACATTTTTATTAATCTTTTACATGTGTTAACTCACACAGTCTCTGTGAACCCCCCAAACTGAAATGATTCGGAAATTAGATGGGTTTTAAGGCCTGACCACACGAGAAAGTGGTATGGCAAAATTAATGTGCACATCTTTGCTAATTATTTGTTTCTAGAAGCTTGGTGAGGTAGTGACTACACTCACAGTTGTTGAAATGCTAACTCTGCTAACTCGGTAGCCAGCCAGGCTAGCGCTAGTCAGTCACAATAGTGCTCTAAGCTTCTCTATAGTTTCTCTCTACTGCTCTGTTTTCTCCCCCCTGACATTTTGTTCATCATTGTACACCATTTTGTTCAACAAGTGACTAAATAGGGAAAATAAAGGGTCCCTAAGGGGATAATAAGTTCAAACAGATTATTATACTATGGCTGCAACATGGGCTGAGTGCCCAAGACAAATTTCCCACGTTGTGGGTCAATAAAGTTAATCTTGATCTTGATCTTGAAAAGACATATTGTACCATTTACTCCTGCCTCATAACTGTCTGCAAATCATTGCTTTTTCGTGAGCTATGTTTTTACTCTGAAAGAGATGAGTAACAAAAAAGTCCCTCCATTTTGGACTCTGTGGCTCTCCGTCCCTGCAAAGATCAATGCCGTCCAGACAACTTTTTATTGGTCAATGGCACTGATTTTGCAGGTCAAATTTCTTCTTCTTTACTGTTTACTTCTACTGTTAACTTTGCCCCCATGTGTTTGCCCCCATTGTGTTGATGTGCATCAACACAAACACACAAACACAAGCAGGCTGGCTGGTCAGCTTGGCATTTTTTAAATGAACACACACATGCAAACACAAATTCTTCACAAAAACATACCAGAAGAGACCCTCGCTCCTCATCCCGGCCTCTGTCACAAATGCCTCTTGTTGTCAGGCTATGTGTGACTCCCCTGAGTCGGTTGCCAGGCAACCATGGGTACATTAACATGCGCTGGAGAAAGAGAGCAGGGGATACCTCCTGCCTGTGGAGCGAAAGCAACAACGACAGCGTCAGTGTGAGGCGACGGGTTCCTTCACAGCAACTCCCCCCCCCCCCCCCTCTCTCTCTTATAGCCGTCCAGCGTTCACGCTCGGCTCAGTTAGTTAGGGATACACGCTCAGCCACTGAAGCACAAGAAAAAGGTATGTTAGGTTACACATCAAGTAGAGCAAGCAGGGGCTTCCACCACTTCAGCAAGGGTGCCTTTTTTCCTTTTTTATTTCAGCATGAAACATTTAAAAGCCTGTTTTACATTGCTGAGCAGTATAAAAGTTTGATAGAGGAGATAAGCCTTTAATAATAAGGCTTGATAGGGGTGTCTTGGCAGAAGAGACAAGGCTGAAATCTCTTTTTTGAAAGCTTTGCGGAATAAAGACAGAGGAGGATGGAAATGTTCACATGAAACAGCTTTGTTACCCCACCACCCCCATCTGCCCATCAACTCCATTCTTCAACTTGACATCATCCTTCCTCACAGACAAGAAGAAGAGGAGGAGGATAAGAGAGAAGCAGAGGTGGGGAGGATAACAAAACAGAGAGAGAAAGAGGAGCCGAGAGAAGGTGGGCAGCACAGTTTCAGCTCGCACAACGCTGAGGAGGAGAAAGTGACGGCAGCTAGAACTTGGCCAGTAGTGAGATGAAATTCGGGGAGGAGACGCTGGAGAGCTGCAGGATACCACATCCAACGAGAGCCCTGAAATTGGACCGCCTGGAAGACGAGCCTGCCCTCTCTGGATCCTGTGCCCCTCCACAGCCGAAGGATGAGAGGGGTCGACTTTCACCTTAGTTGCCAGGGATGTCTGTGCACTACAGAAAGGCGTCCCCCTCCTGCAATGCTATGTTATTCCTGATGCTCTGCAAGGTAGGTCTTTAAAGTACAGTACCACTGTCAGCCCACACTCAGAGCTTTTGTTTTTTTTTATATAATAAAGTCATCGTCATGTGCAGAGCAGCGACAACAAATACTTAATAAATCTTTCACCATTTTTAAATGCATCATGATATATTCTTTATAAATGTGGGATATGTCTTCTCAGTCGTCTTTGTATAAATCATTGATTAAAGTAGCAAATACAAGCTGAATGTTGCCATGCTTTGTTTTACTCTTTGTGAGATACTATTAGCTGCATTTGTCCAAAAAAAATGCATTCACTCTGGGAGTTGCTCCTCATGCATGTTGCTAAAAAGTTGAAATGCTTCTTAAGTAAAAGCAGGACAATCTTAAATAAAAGTCTCTCTTTAGCTTTTTGTATATGGAATGATTCATTTGTGACGCAAACCGTTTTCTCAAGTGTAATGTAGTTAAAATGAATTCCAAACGGAGCTTCCATAAACCTGTTTTTGGAAAGACTTGCTACACAATACACATGAATGTTTTCCTTTTTTTTGTAATACTTTGTAATAGGCAAGCCTTCTTTTTTGTCAAATTTAAATGCTGTGTCTGTCAATTCAAGCTGTAGATTCCTGCATTTCTGAACTGTTCTGTGGGTTCTTTAGCAGGATCTTTTTGATCAATAAAAAAGTTCTCTGCAAATGCAGTTCTTATTCCCATCCAAAATAGATGTGTCACTTTACCTCTCACTCACAGAACAATGAGGACAATGAGTAGGTTATGGAAAATCGGTTACATTCACTATTGACAGTATCTCATCAATTTCATGACTTCTCTTCCTCTTCTAATTTATTTACATATATGCAGACAGTATGTTTCTGTATGTGATGCTCTGAATGTGTGTCTGTGTCAGTGGGTGATGGCCGTCAACCTCTGTGTGTGTGTGTGTGTGTGTGTGTGTGTGTGCACGCACACTGGGGAGGGAGCTGTTTGCTTTAATTCCATTTTATAACAATGCCAAAAGCGACTCCTGCCTGTCAGACTATGTTAGCATCTGGAGTCGTTTGACATGCTCAGAATTATTCAAGTGGCAAACGGTTTTACTCTCCACTGATCTGATCTAAAGGACGTTAGCTTCTGTTAGGTGTAGAAGGGTTGTCTGGATTTGTTGTCCCAGGTATGGCATCACACCCTTTTCTCCCTTTTTTTCTCCCTCTCTCATTGTCTCTCCGTCTGCTCTTTTTATCCAATACGCTTCTGGCTGCCACAGTACGCGTGAAGAGCCAGGTGTGAGCTCTTGCCTTGTGAAAGAAAAACTCTCAAGGAGATGCTTTTCAGTTTGAATGAGAAATTGTTGATCCAGATGCTACATCACGTATCACATTTGAATCATGAGTGGCCCTGACAGAGACAGACCTGCTCAGATTAATCACAGGGGGGGAAGTTAAAATGTAGATGTTTTGGAATCGTTGGAAATAAGCTCTTGAGTGACAACAGGAATCAATGTTGAGATAACTAAATCCTACCTTGGAATAGCACACAGTCAAATGCCTAATCAATAAGAGGTGGAGAAGTGGAGACGTTGTACTGTATCTTGACTGGATTAATAATCCTTTCATTTAAAATGCCACGCTATGTGAATATATTTCAGTGGCTTTCCTTTCCAGCTTATCCTGAGGGGCGGCTGTGGTTCAGTGGTCGCCTGCCAACCGGAAGGTTGGTGGTTCAATCGCTGGCCCTGCAGTCCCATGTGGAACCCCGAGTTGCCCCCGATGCTGTTCATCGGAGTGTAAATGTGTGTGAATGGTGAATGGTTCCTGTACTATGTAAAAGTGCTTTGAGTAGTCGTTAAGACTAGAAAAGCGCTATATAAATCGGTCCATTTACATTTAAACAGACACAGGGAGTCATTATCTGTGGTTAATGATTATGGCACATCGCAGGATGCCAAATGTCTGTTGAACACTGGAGACATTGGATGAGGAAGGCATCCAGAAGGTTTGCTGTGTGACGCACAGCTCTACTCTGTGGTAAAGCTGTTTTCTCAGCATTCAGGAGCCTTAACCCTCCTTCACCACCATCCCTCCTTCTTCTCAATGGTGGGAAAAGTATCTAGATCCTTTACTCAACTACTAAAAGTACCAATACGGTAATGCAAACATAGGCCTACTGCATTACAAGTGAAAGTCCTGCATTTAAAGTTTATCAGTAAAATGTAAAGTATCAAAAGTAAAAGTACTTGTTCTGCAAGTAAAATGTCCTCTGTGACACATATTATTATATAAGACATTATTAGATATGTTAATACGGATGCATCAATAGGTAAATAGCATTTTACAGCATATATTTAAGTAGTTTAGTCCAGTGGTTGCCAACCTACACAGCCATTAGATAATTCGGAGGAGATGTGAGCTGATTCATGGGAGAGGAAAGTAGAAAAACATATTTTTTCTCTAGTCTTTGTTTTTTTTTTTTGTGAAATACTGGACACCTTGAACAGTCACTTGAATGAAACCATTTGAAAAGTTCAGAGGGGAAATGTATCTTTGGTGGAACTACCTAACAACACATAGACATCTGACAAGGGACCCCAAATAGACACAGTTTGCTTTTTAAGAAGTCCCAAGCCAAAGAGGTTGGGGACCACTGGTTTTATCTTGAACAGCGAATGTGAGCTGGGCGGCCTCTGTGCCTGCATCAGTTTCCAGCGGGATGTCAGGAGCTATGGTGTCTTTTCACTGAGACTTGGCTGGATCCTGTAGTGCCGGTGCTATTCAACCGAGTGGCTTTTTTTTCTGTGTGCCGATCTGACGGCCACATTCTGCTATATGATGAATCATACACAAGTTTAAGGAGCTGATGGGATAGCATTTCACTGGAATTTTACCTTGCACGATTTCATGTGACAAATAACCCCCCAAAATTGATTGATTGATGGTATTTTATAAGCTTATTATTTTAGTTTTATGCTTAATCTCAATTTGTGAAGTACCTTGTAACTATAATAGCTGTCAAGTTCCTGTAGTGTATTAGAAGTATAAAGTGGCATAACATGAGAATACCCAAGTAAAGTACAAGTACTTAAAAATTGTACTGAGTGAAATGTACTTAGTTACTTTGCACCATTGCTCGTCCTCCTCCATCTCTCTCAATATCCTTGGGCACATTTGTTCCCCCCGACGTCTTTTTTTTTGCTGAGCGCTTGTTTATATCAGCAGCGAGCAGGCATCTTCATGCATGAGGGCACATCCAGCGCGCCACACAAAGATCTCCATTCATGTTGAGGGAAGCCCCGTTTATAGTGCTCCCCGGGAGAGGCAATCAAAGCCCATTGTTGCAGATCAGAGGAGGGCGCACTTTAACACAGAAACAGAACCTGAAGAGCACTATACATGCCGATGATTATTATTATTATTATTATTTTTATGTGTTATCATTCAGAGTCACCATGTGGGATGTTAGCCTTTCAGTGAGGGCAACCAGTTTCATGCTCTTAACCTTATATCCTTATATTAACAGGCCCGAACAAAAGGCCTTTGACTTCAACAGTATAAAAAGGCCTTTTATGTAAATGTTTAGGTAATCCATGAACACAAAAGTCATTGCTTGATGGTGATCCTTCTATAATAGAATTAGGCTATATTATATTGAATTCTTTATGATTCCTATGTTTGACTTGCAAAATCTAACATTTGAAATGCAGCACTGGTCTGTTGAACTTATTAGAATGGCTTTCTCTATCTTATTGTGATCAACTCAGTTTAATTTTTTACTTGAATTTGTGATCCTGTGAGTGGACAACATCATCATCAAACCTTTTCTGATGAATGATTCCTTTTCAGGTGTCTAAACAGAAAGCAATACAGATGCCAAGGGCCATTGTAGCAGTATTCTTGGTCCAGCTGAGATCCCATCCCAAGTGTCACTACAAAACAAGTATTAAAAGATAATGCAGGATTGTTTTTATTAGTGCAATTCAGTTCCCTTTCTCATATCAGCCAAAAAGGCACGATGTGTACCCAGGTAGTACATGTTTTTGTAAACTCTTGCTGGGAGTCAAAAATGTGTTGTTAATGTTGTATCTAAGTTTTTATCTAAGAGGGGCAGCTCCCTGTTCAAAGGCTTATTTTTAGTCTGCATTAGCTTACATGCCTTACAGTTGCTAGTCGGCGTATAAAAGCCATTCACCTGTAAAAGGAGCGCTTTTTTCCTGAGAGGTATTTGGATGCCAACTTGCACAAGTTGCTGCGCCTGCAGGCTGAAAACATACAACTAGTTTCTAATACTCCACCCCAGGCTACACCAATCAAAACAAACACACTCACACTTCTGAAAACTCACACATATGTGCTGGCACACTCACAACCTGTATCGGATCAGAGTTGAAGAAGTAACACACTGGGACTCAGAGAGCTATTCGTCTGACGTCCAGCATGTCAATCAAGAGGAGTGCCTGTTTTTAGAAGTAAACTGTTTAAATCATTCATTTTTCATCAAGTGTTTCTTCTGCACTGCATGCAAACTGGATTAAAGCTGACATAAAGCACACATTTATCATGAATGCATTTCAAACCAATAATATATTCCACGTTGCATCTATTTAACCCAGTGAATGCAAACTGAATCACCCATTAAATCATCCAGTACTTTGATTCTTCATTTTACAATAATGAAACAGTTAAAGCTGTGCAACACCAGATTCGAAATCTTGTGTGTTTGCCGATTTCCTTTTTAAAATTACATTTAAACTCAGGAGATGACTTTATTTTATTGAAGGAACGAAGAAAATACATTTACTTTTGATAGAAAATCTTTCCCATTTTCTTGAATAAAACATAGCTTTACAGAGGCTTATAGGCAACTCGGTGCAACATGCAGTCAGCAGCAGTACAGTAGTATTTTTTAGTTTTAGTTTTAGGGTCTTCTAATCTAATGTGTGTGTGGGAGTGTGTTGGGGTGGTTATGTCTAATGTCTTATGTCTTATGTCTGTCAATCCTCTGTCCAAATGTTGACTGTTGAGTCACTCACTAACTTTGTTTTGAAGCATTTGTTCCTGTCTTTCACACAGAAACAGTAAAAGCTTCCTCTGAACTTGGCAAAAAGCAGCAAGCATCACACAGCCCTGCTGTTGTTTTTTCATCCCAGGCACTGACGCTTAAATCTGTTAATCTGTTCCACAGACCAGATTAGTTTCCTACATATTTTCTTGCATATTGACAAAACAGTCATAAAACCAAGTGGCTATCATTAAAAACACATTTAACTTTCACAGTATTTTCTTAAAACACATATTAGCATGTTGATCAAAGAAGAAAAAAATACCCCTTTGTTTTAAATTATTTTTATTGCCAATATTAACCATCTCCCCAAAACATAACTTTTCTTTTAGTTTTGTTGTGATTATCGCTGTCCACCATATACACTGTGCAAAGACCATCTTCAGAGCACAAATTAACCAATTGCAGTAACTAACACATGGATTATGTTTCTCTTTTCTCTTATCTGCTTGCTCCAGATTGGTCTGAGACGAAAACTGCAGACTTTTCCAGGGAAAATGGTAAACACTCTCCACAGTGATGAGGAAAAGGGAATACAAGACAAGGAAAGTAAGGAGGAGAGCATCTTGGCCATGTTGGGCATCATTGGGACCATTCTCAACTTAGTAGTCATCATCTTTGTCTACATCTACACCACACTGTAGGTCTTGGCCTCTTGTTGTACTTGCTGAGTTCATCTGTGCCGTTGCAGCTACAGTATGTGGACTGATTTGGAGCTCAAGATGGAAGGAGCAAGGAAGAGGCTGCACTTCCCCAGTGGTAAACTGGATCTAAGGCTATGTGATCGCCATATGGCATCCATCCTGCATCACTTCAAACAACTAAGACTATGGGAAACTGGCTCGTTCCTCTCCTCTTTAAAGGTAGAATTATCCAGAATGCCTGGTAACATTTGACTTATACATAAATGCATGAGGCTGACAAGAGACGCTCAAAAGATGCAGCTTTCACCAACACATGGACATGAAAGACTGCAGAGGGAGCGTGGACACTTTTGGAAAACTATTTTTCAGATGTTCTTATTAACTAAAATATGGAAATTATCCATGGGATAATAGATGAAGATGTACAGAGAAGGTAAACACAAGTATCTGCATTGCTTAATTGTTCTGAAGGATTATCTCAGTAAAACACAACATACATCCGTTTATATAAGATCGAAACAGACATATTAAAGAATATTGTTATGCAGCTTGATTTAATGTTTGTTTTTATACTGTATTTCTCACTGTTTTCTGAAAACAACATTACTTTGTTAAGTTGTTTAACGTGCATTAAAGAAATGGTGTCTTTAAATGGCATTAAGTTGGTTAAAAGTGCTGTAATGGGTGCACTTGACATTGTGCTTGACATAAAATGGTGGGAAATCAAACAAATTAGTGCAAAAAGGCTTGATTATCATGTATTATTCAAGTTTAAAATGCATCACTTCAGGGTCATCAACAACTAAGATAAGTGCATCCATTTGTGTGAAAATGATTTTAACATTTGTCAGAGTCTCAGCTCAGGAAGCTGAGGAGCATCCTCTCAAAAGAACTGAGAAAAAAAGGTGTTTTAGGCTACTCGTTGGCCGGAATGCAGCTACTAAGGTTGACACTGAGTTCTACCATGAATTTCAGTCTGCAGGAATATGCCAACATGCACATTTAAAAACAGATACATGGGACATTATCACAGAGTAACCTGTTCACCCATAAGTGTACATAGAATTTAGAAAAATCTGCATTTCTCAGTTTGTGCATCACTGACTTAAAACTTAGACTTGTGCATAATGACTGTATGCCTTAAAACATGAGGACATTTCCATGATGTATTAAATTATCAGGTTATTACTACTTTGTAGAAGGTTTCACTTATTGTATATATACGTATATAATCAACCCGTTCTCACTCCGAACTCGTAAATTACGGATGCTTGGGCAGTGGCTGTCAGCGCCAGATATGACGACTACGACTTTTCCTAAACCCAACTGTCCCGTTCTTCTTTTCCTAAACCCAACTGTCCCGTTCTTCTTTTCCTAAACCCAACTGTCCCTTTCTTCGTTTCCTAAACCCAACTGTCCCTTTCTTGTCCCGCGTGTCATGGAAACGTAAGCCCCCCCACAACCTTTTCCTTAACCTGACTCTGTCAAAAGTGACGGCAATAGTCCCGACCAAGCACGTTTAGATAAAGTGCGTTTAGATATGACGCTAAAGAACACTTTTAGCGTCAATAACAACGCCAAAGACACCTGACCAAGCGTCCGTATTTTACTCGATGGGAGTGAGAATGTGTTGATATAATTCGATGCCAATGTCATATTGTTTTTATTGATGGAAGGTCATTTATTGGGTCATTTTTTATAAAAGTACCCTACTTTTGTCTTAAACAACATGCAAAATCTTTTCATGAAGGAATAGTTCAACATTTTGGGACCAAAATACCATTACCACTATTTTTAGGGGTGTTTTGTATTTTGCATTTCATTCTTTTTTCTTGTTTTCAGTCTTTATGCTAAGCTAATGGTCATGGCTGTAGCTTCACATTTAATGGACAGATATAAGATTGAAATGGATCTTCTCATCTTGGCAAGAACGTGAAAAAGTGCATTTCCCCAAATGTCAAACTATTTCTTTTAAAAACAAAGCTATAATAGACGAGAAAAGGTCTATAAATAATGATGTACAGTGTGTAGAGAATGTAAGGCTATAGACAGGCTACATTATGTGTAAAATGTTACGTTTGTGTTCATCAGTTGACAACCTCATGATTTCAGAAAGTGCCTGAGATCAAAGTGTCTCAACCTCACCAGTCGAGAGGTGAAGGAGAGGAAAACACAAACCAGTGATAAGGCCATCCGTCACACAGTGGAAAAAGTTTGCAGGAAAAGTCATATACTGCACATATCCTCCACTGCATTCATAATAGGACTGGATTACTATAGTTTAGTTCATTTTTGTTTTGGGTGAGCTACTTGTTAAACAGAACAAGGAAAATGAAAGCTTTGTAAGCACATGGACTGGAAGTCTTAGGATTGTATTCATATTTGATGTAAAATTGAATTATTCCTGTTATCCTTATTGTTTACTTATCTTTCCTTAAGCTATGTAATCTGAACTTCTTATTATGTTTTATTTATGTGTATGCTAGAATATATTTAAACTCATTGAATAGTCTGTTGTGGGTGACAAACGGAAGGGTTAAAAGTTTTTCAGCCTGCGGTTTGGTTAAAAAAAATAAATGAATATATCTTCAAACTGATCATTGGGATGTGTTGTCTTGGTTTGTAAGGATGGAATGGTATAAATTGTAATGAATTCAGTTTTATGCAACATAACTCATAGCAGTGGTGCTAAATTCATTATATGAATTGTACATACATTTTGAAAGACGCTTTCAGCATCATGAAGTCTGAGATAAAAAGTGTTTAGCACAAGTGGAAACTGTTAGCACTGAGAAACAAATCTTTGAAAATCTATTTTCTCCAGCATCTGACAGCTGTGTGAGATTACAACAGAGCCTTGAAGAAGAAGATGGAGGAAGAAACCAAACCTTAAAGAGTCTGCAGCGTTACATCCTGCAAGACATATTTCTCTGTCTCGCCGAAAATCAATCTGAAAGATGGATAAAAACGGACAGAGCACAAAGCTAGCAGGACGGAGACACAGCAATCAAATTGCCCTTATTCCATTTCTTTTTGCTTTTAGGTCACATATGTGTCAGGATAATTTCCCACTACGTTAAGAGTGCTCTGTGACTGGTAACATACTGGAATAATCTCGTTGGAGGAGAAAAAAACGAGACTAAAACAGCTCGTCTCCTTAAATATAATGGATTAGGCAATGAACCAAGAAAAAAACAGCAATGTTTGAGGAACCCCAGCTGCTTAAATTCACATATGCCCAGAAGCTTGCTTTGAGCTATTGTTTCACCTGGATTCAAGAACCAGCCAGCACAGCCTTTGGAAATCATTCCCTCTTTTAAAAGCAGAAAGATGCTTGGTGAACAATGTGCAGGAGATTGTGGTGCATGGCAGATGGATGATTCATGCGAGCAGATTGTCTGTGCAGACGTTCCATCTCTATCTAGCTGAGCTGACATCGTTTTGATGGTTTCACAGAAAAGCTGTGCGGGCGATTAATCCATCTACCATACAAGCCACACCCAATCAACAAGACATTCTCACGGCTGGCAACGTCAGGCTGCTTCTGTTGGAATTCAAAGGCAATTCAACATGTGGCACATTCAAATTGTAATGCCACATTGCAAATTGTGGTTTCCAGTCGGACACACACTCACAGGCTTTGTTTTCCAATAATCATATCAACAGAATACAAAATATTTCATTACAAAACACCACCCTTCAAGCATGATCACACCCAATGTGAAAATAATTCCACTCGACTGTGAAAAGGGTCAAATGTGTAATCTGTTTTTGGCAATAACAGGTTTTGCTGTAATTAAATCAGAACAGTGAGTTCAGAGTGAGAATCTAAACAAGAATTTGATAGCATTTGGATTCTTTTAAAACACTGCCTACAGAAAAATTATCATTTATGCACTAAATGCTTGCTCTTGGGGGAATTAATGGAATTGTTGGGTCTTTGTAATTGTGAGTTGAGCCGGAGGTGTGAGTTGAACGTCCGACAGACCTTCAACTCACACCTCCGGCGGAGCTTTTCGTGCATCCCTGTGGAGGCTGTGGGCATTGAACCTGAGTGGACAATGTTCAAAGTTTCCATTGCTGAAGCTGCGTCAGGGAGCTGTGGTTTTAGGGTCTTAGGTGCCTCAAGGGGCGGTAACCCACGAACACCGTGGTGGACACCGGTGGTCAGGGAAGCCATCCGACTGAAGAATGAGTCCTTCCGGGATATGTTATCCCAGAGGACTCCGGAGGCAGTTGCAAGGTACCGAGGGGCCCGAAGGGCTGCAGCCTCAGCCGTGAAAGATGCAAAGCAGCGGGTGTGGGAGAAGTTCGGAGAAGACATGGAGAAGGACTTTCGGTCGGCACCAAGGCGCTTCTGGAAAACCGTTCGCCAGCTCAGGAGGGGGAAGCGGGGAACTATCCAAGCTGTGTACAGTAAGGATGGGACGTTGCTGACCTCAACTAAGGAGGTAATAGGGCGGTGGAAGGAGCACTTTGAGGAACTCCTAAATCCAGCTGATGCACCCTCTTTGTTAGAGGCAGAGCTGGAGGATGACGGGGGATTGTCGTCCATTTCCCTGGTGGAGGTCACTGAGGTAGTCAAACAACTCCACAGTGGCAAAGCCCCAGGGATTAATGAGATCCGTCCAGAAATGCTGAAAGCTCTGGGTGTGGAGGGGCTGTCTTGGTTGACACGCCTACTCAACATTGCGTGGAAGTCTGCTACAGTGCCAAAGGAGTGGCAGACCGGGGTGGTGGTTCCCCTGTTCAAAAAGGGGGACCAGAGGGTGTGTACCAATTACAGGGGTATCACACTTCTCAGCCTCCCTGGTAAAGTCTACTCCAAGGTGCTGGAAAGGAGGGTTCGGCCGATAGCCGAACCTCGGGTTGAAGAGGAACAATGTGGATTCCGTCCTGGTCGTGGAACAACGGATCAGATCTTTACTCTCGCAAGGATCCTGGAGGGAGCCTGGGAGTATGCCCATCCAGTCTACATGCGTTTTGTGGATCTGGAGAAGGCATATGACCGGGTCCCCCGGGAGACATTGTGGGAGGTGCTGCGGGAGTATGGGGTGAGGGGGTCCCTTCTCAGGGCCATCCAATCCCTGTATGACCAAAGCGAGAGCTGTGTCCGGGTTCTCGGCAGTAAGTCGGACACGTTCCAGGTGAGGGTTGGCCTCCGCCAGGGCTGCGCTTTGTCACCAATCCTGTTCGTAGTATTTACGGACAGGATATCGAGGCGTAGTCGTGGTGGGGAGGGGTTGCAGTTTGGTGGGCTGGGGATCTCATCGCTGCTCATTGCAGATGATGTGGTCCTGATGGCATCATCGGCCTGTGACCTTCAGCACTCACTGGATCGGTTTGCAGCCGAGTGTGAAGCGGCTGGGATCAGGATCAGCACCTCTAAATCTGAGGCCATGGTTCTCAGCAGGAAACCGATGGAGTGCCTTCTCCAGGTAGGGAATGAGTCCTTACCCCAAGTGAAGGAGTTTAAGTACCTTGGGGTCTTGTTCGCGAGTGAGGGGACAATGGAGCGGGAGATTGGTCGGAGAATCGGCGCAGCGGGGGCGGTATTACATTCAGTTTATCGCACCGTTGTGACGAAAAGAGAGCTGAGCCAGAAGGCAAAGCTCTCGATCTAGTCAGTCAGTTTTCGTTCCTACCCTCACCTATGGTCATGAAGGCTGGGTCATGACCGAAAGAATGAGATCCAGGGTACAAGCGGCCAAAATGGGTTTCTTCAGAAGGGTGGCTAGCGTCTCCCTTAGAGATAGGGTGAGAAGCTCAGTCATCTGTGAGGAGCTCGGAGTAGAGCCGCTGCTCCTTCACGTCGAAAGGAGCCAGTTGAGGTGGTTCGGGCATCTGGTAAGGATGCCCCCTGGGCGCCTCCCTAGGGAGGTGTTCCAGGCACGTCCAGCTGGGAGGAGACCTCGGGGAAGACCCAGGACTAAGTGGAGGGATTACATCTCCAACCTGGCCTGGGAACACATCGGGATCCCCCAGTCAGAGCTGGTTAATGTGGCTCGGGAAAGGGAAGTTTGGGGTACCCTGCTGGAGCTGCTCCCCCTGCGACCCGACCACGGATAAGCGGATGACGATGGATGGATGGTCTTTGTAATTTACAGAGTGTGGTCTAGACCTACTCTATCTGTAAAGTGTCTAGAGTTAACTCTTGTCATATTTTGATATTATAAATAAAATTGAATTGAATTGAATTTACAAACATGGATCCAACAACATATGAATAATGTAATGTACTTTTATGGCTGCAGCTTTGCACTATATAAACTAAAAAGAGAGCTGATCCAGGACAGACACACATTAGAGTGTGACGTAATCTGCCTGTTTGGGTAGCAAGGTAGTACTAAATGTTATTGATGCCAATATGAAGCATACATTGCACCTTCTATCCATTTGATTTAGTTAAATTTTATATATTAGGTTGACCATTTTTTTTGCGAGATTACTAAAAGATTAGTCCAACATTTTGGAAAATATGCTTATTCTCTTTCTTCTTTTCCAAGACAAGGCTAGCTTTTTTCACCTGTTTCCAGTCTGTGGTAGAAATGGTTTGTATTTCTTGAGATAACTAGTCATGAACCGTGAGATATTTCCACCAGGGAAAAAAACATCAAGTTTATGGTCAGAATCTTTTTCCAAATAGACCAGGATGTGTTTGTTTTTCTAGACTGGGAGAACTCAGCGCATTGCTCTTAATATCACTGTCACTGTTGTTTTCTTTTCCTAGACACATATAGGCCCAAAAGCTGGCTGCGCACAAATGCACATTCTCTGGGGTTGTCAAAAGGCATTCTGGGATACGTAGGAAACCAACTGAAACTGAAGCAGGTTGAGGGAGAGAGGAAACTGCATGAAGGTAAAATACAGAACACTGCAGAGATAACAAAAAAAAGTGAGGGGCATCCAGGGGTGAAATCTCAGGTGGGGATCTTGACAGGACACATCCTGGATTATCCTGACAATTCCTGTGACACACTCAAATACAAACTGAGATAAGATAAGAGAAAAGTAGATTAGGGTCATGCCGATTTCAAATAACCTTATGCGCTCGCGGTTGAAGATGAAGTTCAAAAGTTCGAAGAAAATCAGGAAACAAAGCAACACTTTTTCTACCAAACCAGGTCACAGTTCACTCCGGAGTATTGAGGTCGTGACTTCCCTGAATCCAAAGTCTGCCTCAATTAGAGATCTGAGAGGATTTCCACAACAGATGTGTCCTATATAGATTTCCTGTCACAAAGGGTGCACATATCCAGCTGCCTTTCTTCACTTTTTATTCATGCATAGAAATAAATCCTGTGATCAAAATCAGGGAACGGGCTTGAAAGTCCTGACAAATCCTGATATAAATGTAAAACTTGAGGGAGGAATGTGTCAAAGTGTCAGGTTCAGCTTGACTGTTAGAGAATTACAAATCTTTTTTTGCATAGGAAATGTTTTCAGTTGTGTTATGCTGGAGATCAACCTGTCGGCCAAGAAAGCTGCTTAAGACCACAAATGTTTGAGGTCTTCACTGGAGATATTATTGTACTGGTGTGAGGAGAGAAGGATTAGCAAGGTACAGAAGGTGCAATGAAGATACTTTTCAAAGGAATTGAGCAGGGTGGTTGTAGAAGGTTTCCCCTTTCTTAAAGTCAAAATGAAAAGAAAATCTATTACAGCTTGGAAATCAGTATTTAGTATCAGTATTTGGTCAAAGTTGTAGTGACTAAAAAGACATTTCTATTTCATCTGCAGGGATAGCACCCCCTACAGGATGTTTGGTATTGACTGACTATATTGGTACTGTAATTGGATTAGTGCAATATATGTGTGGACAGGCACTACATATAGTTCATAATACATTACCACATCAATTCCAATGGCAACATACTGTAAGCATTTCCCAGCTAGGGGCACCAGCATTTTTAGCTTATAGTGCTCTATTACTCCTTATCGTAAATCCATATGTTAGTTCAAAAGATAGGCTAGCTTCCACTTACTTTAACTTTGCATTAGTTACTAACTATGCAGTTTGTAAGCCTGTTTTCTAAGCTTAGCGATTGCACCACCGTTTTTGACTGTTTTGTCTGTTGTTGGTACATTCAGTGTACGATTTTTGAGTTGTTACATCATGATTGTTTCTGTAACTCGTAAGTAAGAAAGTAAAAGAGTAATGTACTGTGAATCCCGGCAGAGCCGCCAGTGGTGCGCTCAGTCACCAGTTCAGGGAGCTCCACTGCATCAGGGCTATATGCTCCAGTTAATAGTGTAGTAAATACCATAAAAAACACCCACCCTAAGGCCTGACATTTTGACACCATTTCCACAATTTTGTCCAATATGTGTTTTATTTTCTTAGTATCATTATAGTTTATATTTCCTTACACACAATGTGAGAATATACATTTCAGTACAACTTTGATGTGAGTAATTTACCTGTCTGCCATCTTTGCACAATTTGCAAAACTAAGAGCTAAAACCTGACCAGCGGAAACTAATGAGAAAAAAGTAATTAGTTTTCCCCACACTGTTTTCTGCCAAACTGTTCTCTATCATTATGCTTGCATTTAGATCATAAAACACATGCAAACAACACACCCACAAATCGATCTTTCCCTAAAACACACACACACACACACACACACACACACACACACACACACACACACACACACACACACACACACACACACACACACACACACACACACACACGCACACACACACACAGCTTTATAAGCAGTAGACAAGACAAGGAAGAGAAAGTCATTAGAAGGAGAAAATGCTTCAAAGCAGTTTGTCTTGCATTTAGGATGCAAGCCAAGGATACTCACTTGGCAGAGCAAACATGCTTTGTAGTCATCTTTACCTTAGGAAGAGGGTCATCAGTATCAACACAGTGAACAAAATATGAAACTAGATGAGCCTCAGTTTGGCAAGTCACTGTATTTTTCATTGCAATTGTATTTTTCAGTCATTCATAAGTATTTAGAAAATGTTGAGGTGTTGATTTTTAGAAACAATTAAATGCTCATTCCAACCACAAATTATGAAAATACTGAGTAGTGGAACCATTATGGCATTACAGTAAATTAAACTTACAAGGATATTACAACAATGGTGTTTAAAGTAAACTGAAATTGGCCTTAATACATTCTTCTCCATTAAAGAGGCTGGGGGTTGAAATCACCCTGAGAATAATGTTTACATTAATTTCAGCGCTGCTCTATTACCACAAGTGATGTGCTGCTGACTATGATTCATTTTGTTAATATTTATTTAGGGTCTGGTGTTACAGAGTGGCATGATTAAGTAGCTCTCTTGTCAACGGTCAGCTAACTTTAGCTTTTGCTTTTTTTTTTAAATACAGGCTAATCTCTCTAAGTATTGTGATAGGGGACTGGGAAGTCTTACAGTAAGTTGTAAGATTTTCACTTGTGGTTTGGAGATCACGCTGCATCTCAGCTTCACATTGCTGCAAGTTTAAGGGTTTAGACTTACAGGATATACAATAGATGTCATTGTTTATAAGCTAATAATCAAATACAACTAATAAAATATTGAAAATCTGAGGTCACTGAGTCATGTCAGTGAATGATTTTGTACCTTGAAAGAATATATACGATGCCTGAATCACTTTGGAGTGAAAATAAAGAAATGGATGCATGCATGGGAAAGAACATATCACAGCAAGCAGTTTTTCTAATGGGCAGAGGAGAAGTAAAGTGGAGGGTGGGACAGCTGTGGTGTCTCAGGCTCAGACTGGACGACTCAGCTCCCAGTATTTGTCACTGTTGTCTAAACAAAGACTGCTGAGCTGATCGATAGAGTGCAGACCATGGGGCTTTTGCAAAACTGACTATCATGGGAAAAGGTCTGTTTATGAGCATAGTGTGTATGACAATTCAAATAAAATCTCCTTTGCTTTTTCTTGCATTGGAATTCTAGCATTAAACTGCAAAGACTGCTGATCAGAAAGTACAAGATAGATTTGATCTGGTGTGAAATCAATGCTCGCTAACTACTTAGACTGTATTGTATAATCTCAGCAGAATGGGTTTTGCTCTTACTGTACTTCTCACTTTGAGTCTGATTTGTACCCAGAGGAGAGGGATGGACGACTCCCTTGGCAAATGATTAAGGTTGGGTAGAGGCGAGATTTAAGCAGACACAGTCATACTGAAGGGCTGAAACACCCCAGTGCACTTCAATCAGTCCAGTTGTTGAGGTGGCACGCACGTTGTGCAGTTACTGAATGTACATTTACCCATTGCTGCTGTTTGAAGCACATATCTGGTATATCCAAGAAACAAAATTGTGTCTGTAATATTTTTGCACTGGTGCAATGTCTTCACATGAAAATGACAGACATGTGGGCACACTTACTATGACAGTACTGTGTTTAGTCTACTTTGGTCGGCTTGTCTTCAACCTCCCCAAGTACTCTCACACTACACCGCTCCTCCGCTCTCTTCACTGGTTACCAGTTGCTGCCCGCATCCGCTTCAAAACACTAGTACTTGCATATAGGGCCATATCAGCCCCAGCTTACATCCAGGACATGGTCAAACCATATACCCCAACCCGCCCACTTTGCTCTGCATCAGCCAAACTGCTCGCTGCTCCCTCACAGCGAGGGAGAACTAATCACTCAACAAAATCCTGACTGTTCACTGTCCTGGCTCCCAAATGGTGGAACGAGCTCCCCACCGATATCAGGATGGCCGAAAGCCTACACACATTCCGCCGAAGGCTAAAAACACATCTCTTCCGACTACACCTCGGATAAAAAAATAAAAAAATAAATAAAAATATCTTGAACCTGCACTTTCATATGTCTCTTTGTAGCTTTACTTATTTAAAGCTATGTACTTGCACTTTCATATGTCTCTTTGTAGCTTACTTATTTAAAGCTAATGTACTTGGACTTACTACTTGTTGTCTGGAGTTTGTACCTTCACAGTTGAAAGCACTTAATCGTAAGTCGCTTTGGATAAAAGTGCCAGCTAAATGACATGTAATGTAATGTAATGTAAAAAGTTTAGCTTTTCAAAACTAGTACAGTTGCCAGGTTGTCCAGAACATTTTGACATACTGAAGGAGATTCTTTCCTGGCACCCCTAAAGTTGTTCTTAGTAATAGCCTGAATTATAAAGCATTAGTAGATGATTAATTACCAATAGCCATTAGTTACAACTTATAAACCCTTTATAAAGAGCGCTTTATAACATGATACTGGTGAAAACTTGAAACTTTCAGCTTTTCATCCAGTGGGGTTTGAGGTTTTTAAAGTGGATCAACAATCATTTTTCTCAACTCACATTGGTTTATGCAGTATAATGCTTTGATAAAACTGAAAACTGAAAAATCTGCTGAATTTGGGTGACAAAAGACACATGTCTCCTTGAAAAATGACAGAAATCCACACAGGGAAAATCAAAATGACAGGCTAATGATGTAAGCCTTACTTTAAGAACTAGTAACACTCCTCCTACAAAGGGATGCATTACATAAGAAAGTGAATCATGTTTTGACTTGTAAATGTGGTAAAGTCAGCATTAAATGTGTCAAAACTAAATCATAAGATTTGTCTTGAAGTTTCTGTGCAGGGTTTTTCACAGCAGCAAGAAGGATAACAAGGCTTCTCACCACAGAAAGCCACAGCACGTCGTGCTCACCAGCTAATGTTAAGGTCAAAAACCAGTAAACCTTTTCCTGTTTTAGTTCAGCTGAGTTGCAAATAATTGTCACATAACCTGGCTTGAAAAGCTTAAACTGTAAAGATACATACAAGCCTACACTGTAAAGATACATACAAGCCTACACAATACATGCAATTGGAACAAAAACAGACAGAATTCCTTGTCATGGTTCCAAACTAATAGTGTGAAATACATAGAAAAAGACACTATATTGATGAGTTACAACATGAGTAATTATCACCAAGTCTTTATCAGTGCTTGCAATAAGTCCAGAGTTGAGTCCCCTTATCAGGTGTTTGAGCAGCAGCAGCAGCAGCAGCAGCAGCAGCAGCAGCAGCAGCAGCAGCAGTTCAGCTTTGGCACACAGTCACATTTAAATGGGGTCATAATCATCACAGTCACTGTCTGCTTGTTGGACTTGAGCACCTTCATCTGTCAGGCTGAAAACACAGAGCTACTGTTGCTTTGTTTGACATTAAATGGTGCTGTAAGGACAGGCGTAGGATACAGAGGCAGACAAAACAAGTATGCAGATGACTGCCAGGGAACAGAGGGGATGTCTTCATTTGAGCCGCCAGAGTAATTTCACAGCTCCGAAGACAAGTCTGTTATAGAGGAGAAAAGGAGAGAAGACACACACTGCCCTCTGCTGATGGCTACTGAGAGGGTCAATCAGTTTTTCAGAATATTCTGCACACGTACTGTTCAAGACGCATACTAAAAGCTGTTCTAAAACAATCATTTTATTCAGTGTATTTCATACATTAATTAAGGATCAATCAATCAACTGTTCAATCAATGCAATTGCCATTAATCAACCACAGTACAGTGAATGCTGTATAATCAATAAGCCTCTGAAATTAAACATTCTCAACTATAAGTCAGAACACCAGCCATTTGCCGTATTGTTTTTAGATTGGTTTGCATTTGATTGTAAAGTGCTAGTATTTCTGATATTTTGTCCACCCCCGGCATACTGTATGACATGCAGTATAAGATATGAGGTCAACCCAACATTTCATGGTAGTCTGCTCAAATATGCGACCCCACCAAGATCTGTCAGCTGCTGACATCTAGTTGACACAGAGGGTAACAACAAAGACAAATAGTCAGAACATACAATATGACAAGACACCAATAATGTAAATGCATGAGGATTTGGTGACTTTGCTGATCTGTATTCAGTCTGTTGCATATGGTGTCCACTCCACTTGGCCATTGCTATTCAATAGGGGAGAGTGTCTTGATTTAAGCAGGCAGTGCTCTACTCAGAACAAACTCTTTTTTTCTGAGTCTGTATTCTAATATTAAAGTTCAGGCAGGGATTTGAAAAATCACACAAACACACTACAATGACACCCGAGTGTCTCTATTTACTGGGATGTGGCATCATGCTGAGGAAAAAAAACATTAAACTGTGATTTTACTGAGGTTCCAGCATTGTTTAACACTAGTAGAGTGTAGTTGTCCATCTTCGCAGGCGATCATGTCAAGACACCGGCTTACTCAGCCGCCCCCTGCTGAACTCATCCTGCAGGTAATCAAGTTTTATTTTTTTTTTATTTTTTTTAGAAACAATTCACACAGAAACAAGAGAAGAATGCAATGAGTGTGAAAACAGCTTGGACAGAACCTGCACTGCAAGGTTTTTTTTTTTTTTTTTTTAATTTTACTATTTAGTTTTATTCAAATGTCACAAAATGAAGGGATTAAAAAACATGTAGCATTTGTGTAAAGCTTAATTAAGCTGTTAAACACACTTAAGGCTAACACACATGTCAAAACATCATTTAAAAGGCTGTTCCCAACTTAATACCACTTAATGCTAAGGGTACAAATGAAAATAAAGGCATCAAACATTCATGAGCTTCATGAGATTTACCTCATTAACACTGATAATAAATATGTCATCCATACAGACCTGACCAATTTTTTAAAAAGTCTACAAGCGGACATGACCTTGTAATCGTCCCACTTCCTCTTTAAATGTCTGGTAAAATATGAGTCCAACATGAAATACGACCGCTGGAGCCGGCAATTTTCAAGTGTCTGTTCAATTGACTCCACTGACAAAATAAGAGGAGACAATTATTCCATTAGCTTGGACTGAGAATGTGTCACCTTCTGAGGTTGAACGGCTAATGTATTGCATCTTCTTGTAGACATGAATAATTCATAATCATTAATTGCACCCATTGCACAACCTTGTCCAACCCTGGAAAAGAAACCACATTATTACACATTTAATCTTTTGGACTCTTGTGTGGATTTGGGAACAGAACTTGGAATAAGGAGGAAATAAAAATGTTCTCCTCATATAAGCAGCTGTAAAACAGAACAGGAATAACAAAGCATGACACACAAAGGCCTCAGAGTACTATAAAGAAGTGCTATTTTTGTGACATCCTTTCTATTTTGGCGACATTTTTGGAGCAAAATGCTATTCAATTAGGTTTTTGTTTTGGAACTGCCATACATTTCTTGTCTTCTAATCAGTCTGGTGCCATGTTTAAATTGTGCTTTTTAAGTTAAACTACTTTAACTACTTTAAACTACTACTTAACTAGTATTTGCCCAGCAACCCGGGTCACTATTGGTCAAACTAGCAATGGAATGTTTCTGTTTCATCCAAGCAAACCTCTGTTGCTCTACTGGATGATTAAAGGATCAAATGCAATTCTTTTTTTTTTTTATAAAGTTGAATTAAAATTGCTTTTCAACAAATAAAAGACTGTAGGGGGTGCTATCACTGCAGTTAAATGGTCCTCTTGTGATAAGGACAGCTCAGAATACGCGCTCAAGAGTCCTTCAAAGTAAGCTAATACTTGCACTGCAAATGGAGATTTGTACATTTCAATTTTAATACAATTTTTACTGAAAAAAATCAATTTTACACTGTTTTTAACAAAGATTATTATTTTTAGACTTAGACTTTTAAACTAAATCATACTGATAAATCAGTGATAATAAAGAGGAAAATAATGCAGATTACTACATTAAATTGGATAACTCATACATTTTGCAAGTGCAAGATGGTAAAGTGGTAACGTATGCATTACACTTACTGATGCAATATGTGATAAAATTAGGAAAATTATTAACAATATTTTTCAGAGCTTAAAAGTACTGATTTCTGGATGTTTTTGAGAGATAACAGTTGACAAGGCGGCTGCACTTCGTAATGTTTGAGATTTTAAGATTTGAGTAAACTGAAAACAGACATCTGTTATTAACATATGTCATTTAGCAGCACATCACCTCATTGTCCATCTAACCAGCTAAATAAAGCTAACATATTTGAAATGATAGCATGATTTCTGACTAAGGTCAAGTAAATGAGCTTAGAAATCAACATAGGTCTCTATGTCTACATCCCTCAATATTGTGTCTCACACACTGCACGTCTTCCTTGCTTGGGGGAATGGCAGGGAAGGAATAGCTATGTGTGTGTGTGTGTGTGTGGGTGTGTACGTGGGTGTGTGCGTGCGTGTATGCGAATAGACATGGTTGGTGACCTTTTCAGAAAGCTGTCATGTAATAAACACTGACAGCCTTTTAGAGACCACTTACCATTCATCTGGTCTACAAGATTAGGCCCGGCAGTGAAACTACACAGTGATCGAATCATTGTCCTCAGACGGCATAGTGACAGCAAGAAAACACAAAATCAATATTTCAGTAGTGAGGAATCATATTTTAGTAAATCCTGGCAGCAATGTCCAACAGTCCTCAATCCATCCATCCATTTTATGTACCTGGTTAACTATGCAGGGAACCAATGTATTTGGCAAGAGGTGGGGTTCATTTTGTACAGGACAGCAGAGCTAACGCACAAGTTGTGTTCCATTTCAGAGCCTGAACCTGCACCTCCTCTCCAAGTGAGACACCTTCCCTCAAATAGACCAGAACTAATGGTGCATTCAGACAGCCAACAACTTGCAAGTTAGACATTTTAAAGTTTAAGATACAACGTTGCATTATGGAAAGGGTAGAATACAGTCTTCTGGGAGCTTGACTCAAATGTATGAGGGGCCGCCTAGGAAATAATTCATACTTGGTCTAACACACACTATCATAATCTTGCATATACACCACTATACTCATACACACTCACTATTATACTCCTTTTGCATGTATGTATGAGAGTGTATAGTAGTGTATGTGAGAGAGTATAGTAGTGTATGTGAGAGAGTATAGTAGTGTATACGGGAGTATAGTAGTGTATGTGAGAGAGTATAGTAGTGTATGTGAGAAAAAAATGTCAGGGGTATTTCTTCTTATTTACTTTCTTTTTCAAGGTCAGTTATTGTTTGTGGAAGTAAATGGTAATGAGGAAAACATTGCTATCTTTTTCACTGACACACTGCGTGGTGTTCAGAGAATTGTGAGGGAAACTGACAATGTGGGACATGACAGTGTCATTTTGGAAAGATTAATTTCTGAGCTTAATGGTTATACTCTGACTATCTTTTTCTTGCTCTTGATTCACCAGCAGATCGAAGAGGATGACAATCAGGAAAGCTTTGGTGTCTTAGATTTAATGAGGCAGAATGGTGAACAGGTAAATCAATTTCCCATCACATCTCGTTTCATAGCGTGGTAGCAACAGGGATCCATTGAGCTTGAATTGGAAGCGCTAGCGCTGGAGCCAGGTCTGACTGGATTTGCAGTTCCACCCTTGAATAATCTCTGCATCTCCGAATCAGAGCTCTGTTGGACTTGATTAAATTGTCGAGACATTGTTTACAAGCTCCCCATTTCCTAAAATATTATTTAGAAGACCCACAGATTCAGCTGAGTAATCAAACTCCCTTCCGTTTCAATCAAACTCTCTCACATAGACTACTATATTCTCTCGCATAAACAACTATACATTCTCACATATTCAACTATATACTCTCTCACACACAATTATAATCTCTCACATACACTACTATACTCTCTCACATACGTGCAAAAGGATTATAATAGTGAGTGTGTATGAGTATAGTGGTGTATATGCAAGATTATGATAGTGTGTGTAAGACAGAAGTATGAATCATTTCCTAGGCGGCCCCTCGTAGATTGTACATGACTTACTCACATCCACTAAACACACACACACACACACACACACACACACACACACACACACACACACACACACACACACACACACACACACACACACACACACACACACACACACACACACACACACACACACACGGCAGTAAGACAGGTCCACTGTGAGTGCTTGGCCAAGTTGGCCACACTCATCCAGTGATACGTTTCATGCACCGCTGCAGCAAACACGAGAAGTGCATACCGGAAACAGGCCGACAAGGATAAAAGCAGGAGCACGCAACCGCTCATTTCGTCTGAGGCAGCCTCTCACCCACCCGGCTGCATGTTTGTCATATTAAATATGAAGCAATTACACAGCCTTACACAAGCCACACCGCTTCTCAATCTCGCATATGAAGTGAAATTAAAATTCCTCTCCTCTCTCATGTTTTCCCCTGCTGAGAGGAAAAAACTTAACAATATCTCATGGTGGAGTCCCCTCTCCCCACTTCTCTTCAGACCGACTTTTGCAGCGCGTTGATGGCGTGATGAGGGATAAATTGATGATGTTACATTTGGATGAATAAATTAGTGAGCCAACTTGTACCAGAATACATTTACATGTAGATGAGATTACAGTACTGACATACAAGCTCATTATTGGCCTCTGCTGCCTCCTCCAGACGCCATCACCCAATTGCATCCTCATTCAGCCGGGGCGCTGCTATGACTGTGAGAACAATACATACAGTAACTGGCTGACTGATGTGATAAATCAGAGGGAGGGAACATGGAGGAACTACCAGCCACACATTATGAAAGCTGAGTTGTAGTTAATGCACCAAAGAGAACCCGAGGTGTAGATACATGTTTTAATATTTGAGACTGAAGGATTCTTAATTAAAAGGCTAAATAGCACATCTTCTGCCCACAAACATCATCAGAAGTAAATCCTCCTACAATTCACATGCTGACCCCTAAACTCTTTCCTTGCCTGCAAGTCTGAAGCAATGGTCCTCGGAGATCCTTTTATGTCCACAAATAAAACACAGTTCATTCACACACACACACACACCCCATCACAGTTCATTCACAGTACATTCCACCATGGCATTTCAGTGGGATTTACTGAACTCAGAGTCTACAACTAGCAACATCATTATGTTTCTTACAGCATCAGTTGTAACAATGCTAATAATATATGCTTTGATTCGTTTACTTGAAGCGGCTATAATCAATGTTTGATTATAATTATGCATCAAATGACAATGTGAAAAAAGGTCTTCATAGTGAGTTTCAGCTCATTGTTTAGCTGTCCAACCCACAAATTTCCTGTTTTGGTTCACTCTCATTGCTCTCATAGCATCGTTTTTGGACACAGCAGGCAGCAGTTTTCAGGAAAAAAGCTCTACAAACTCACTGTACACAACCTGCTCATCACCAATCGGCAGTGAGACACAGTTGGCAACTAACTGGTGAGCATAGTGGAGCATTTGTCAGCTGCAAATCCAGGTATTTCCCTTAGTAGTGAATAGAAAACAAAACAGCTAAAAGGTGAGTGAATATTAGACATACATTTATCCAGGTGGCCAGAAACTTGCTGCAAATACTGCAAATGCTAATGTTGCTCTGTGTCAGCTGGATGTGTTAAAGCTTGTAAATGGAAATTATCAAATTAAATCACTACATTCAATTCTTTAGTATTTTCCATCTGCCACAGTCCTCCCGGACAACGACAGCAGGCTTGCAGGTGCATACTCAGGATCAAAGCGACAGAGCTGAAATGGCCTGAAGCTTTAAGTGAAAGTGAAAAGCCCAGACACAAATGGAAGGGGAAAAAAAACACTGAGTGCAGAAAGGTAATGGCGGCTCTACGGGGAAATCTGCTGAAGGGTAGGCTCAAGGGAAGGATAAGACCTACTGTCGTCAGTGACCCGAATACTCACGGTTATGAACATGAGCACACTCACATTCAGGCTGCAGCATGAAGGAAAGCCTGATATCTTCTAAAAACACATAACGTTTCCAAATAGAAACTATGACATGACAACACATATTGTGCTCAAAAAAATTTAAGACAACAGAGTTGACCGTTGTACACCATTCGAAGGACACAGCCTCCAGGGTGGACACATCAGCATATGTCACTTCTTGCCTCCAGATGTTCAATAGATGCTTTGTGACACTCATACAGCCCATATATCACTCCCAGCACAAAGCCATAACCTTCTGCCTCCTTGTACACCATCACATTTTCAGGCAGTAATCTGAATATGGGATGCAGGAAGGAAGACGAAGAAGAAGAAGAGCAGCTATGGAGAATGAGAAGTGAAAGGTGAAGTAGACTGTGGATGTGTTTTGGCAGGTACACGTTATAGCTCCAAGGAAATGTCTGCTGTTTATGGTTTACAGCAGGCAATAAGGACAAAGCCACACTACCAAGGACCTCATGGGTGCCAGCTGATGGACAGGCTATGCTATTTGTATTAAATCACAGAGGATAAGTGTGACTATATGGGATAAACTGCCCCGTCTCGCTTGTGAGATAGCCTTGTAGCAAGAGAAAGACAAAAATTCTCTCAGTTTTGGTCAACACTCTTCTGTCGTACGGGTTTAGAGAGATAGAACAGCAGTTGGAAAAATAATGCCTACATTTTTTATTACTTTTTCTTTTTTACCTGAATTTCCCCTCTGGGGATGTGATATTCCTATGAGTTTTTCACTGTAAATATATTTTGTTTAATTCTAGATGCTACACCTCTCAAGGTGTAGTGATGTTTTGCTCCTATTTTCACTCCTCAAGATGAAAAGGCCTGCAAATACCTGAAGGAGTGAGATTTCAATTTAAACTAAAATCTGTGTAATGGACACAATACTTAAATAGTTTTCTTTATGGAGGTTTTCAGGCAAGCATGAAAATATGAAGAGCCAGGTCAGGATTTTGTGCTTATGTCATCCTTTTGACTGTATAGTTTGTAGCATATTTAATCCACACTGTCACAATGATTTAGAGAGTAAAGCTAAATCCCTAGATTAAAATGGACAAAACTGTAGCATGAGAAGTTTGACTTCTCCAGAGGCAAAAGTGTGAAGTAAAGTTAAGATAATGTGAGGTGTTTAATTAATGACGTGGAAACATGTCATGCAATTACTTGTTGACACTTCAAGGGGGTTTTGCTGTTGCCTCAGCTCCACTAAATCACTTATTAGATTGGAGATTTGCTTGTAGATTTTCAAATTTCTAAATCAATTAAATCATTTCACTCCATTAGTTGAATGTCAATTTCATGGCCAAATGTGATTGAATAACTTCATCATTGAATAAATGAAGCAGTATAATCTTTTTACAGGAGTTTATATTAAATGAAATCAAATACTGAACACTGTGTTTTGACATTCATCTGCAGCTTCGAAATACAATCTGGCTCTTATAAAAAACAAACTTGAGCAGGTTACAGAGTAATAAAAGAAATGAATGCCAAAATGGACTTCTAATAATAAAAAGTAGCAGATGACTTTTAGTGTAGAGGATTTGATCAGAGAGATGAATCACTCATGCAATTCGTGCATCACTACGACCTTTGACCTGGGCGTGTTGTGAGAGTGCTTTCCTATAGGTCACAAGGGAAGCCTATAACCACGTTGTTAGTAATGACATATGGAAGACACAAACTCAGCGGAGTGTAAAATCGCAATAACACATTGGCAACAGGCAGTGGAGTAGCTGCTGCCTGTCACTCACTTTTATTCAGAGCAGCAGTGTCTGCTTTGATTCATAGGCAGCTTCTAGAAGAGTTGCTTGTAACACCTCACATACCGCTGAGACAGTGTGTGCCCCGATCAGTGTCATCTATTGTGTTTGCTACTAATATCAAGAAAAAAGTGAGGTATTTACTTTTAATTTCTGAATTGATTTCCAATGCCAATTATGTCCTGCCTCAATTTGACCTGGTGAATAGCATAAATGGGTCCCAAAAGTTCAATACCACACACGGATAGTCATTTTTTAAGGTATAGTTTGTATTTTTCTTCTTTCTACATTACAGTGTAAGGGGTTGTTTTACGGTGTCCACCCATTTTTCAGTGTCTTTATTGGATGTTTCATAGTAGGGATAAAACTGTGTGAGAGAGAGGATGAAATGATCCAAGGCCAGATTCACACGCAAGACATTCCAGCGACATGATGCACTTGAGTCACTGAGCCTCCAAGGTATCTCAGTTGTCTAATGTTGGTCTCATTTCATTCATACACACGTACTAACATCCACGGAGGGAGGGAATGCCATTAAGGTCAGGACGGTTTGATCTGCATTTGCTGCTAAAACACAAATGTTTGCACATTTCCACACACTGAAAAGTGTGGGGGAGTGGCTCAGCAAAGTGGCTGGCTGTTTGCTGTGACATTTAGGCACGAGAGACTGTCTGTACAGACTGTTTGTGTGTCTGGGCATGCAACCAAACCTGTTGCAAAAGCTTGTTTTCATAATTTGTTTTGGTCCACTTCGGTTTGAATGCATTACCACAAAGGACAAATCAATCAGGGCAAGGAAAAGCCCAAACATGACTAGAGGACAGTTGAAAGTCAATTTTATTTAAAGTGGAGGACAGGGGTGAGTTGAGCCTCGGGCTAAGATAAATATATTCCAAACAGACATACCCCAAAATTAATGAGGTGATCATTGAAGTAGATTTTGGAGAGCCAGTTCATTTCCATTTATTTAGGATGGGTGAGAGCACATGGAGGATGTGGGAAGACAGCCAGACCAAAAAGTAAAATAAATTAAATGAGTTTTGCCATCTCAGATGGTTTCCCCTGGGTTTAGATGTCACGAGCCTTGCATTAAATTGAAGCAGATACTTTTGAGGCTATATTTAATATTGCTCCAGGGGAAAAAGAAGCAGATATTACCTGAATGGCACTAGGGAGATAAATGGATCAAAAGGAAGACATGGCCTGTTGTGTGATATCCTTTTGATGATTGATTATTAGCCAACATTTATGGTAAGTCACACTTCATTGATCCCCTGGAGGAACCTTCTTGGGTACATTTGACCCATTTTGAACAATTAAGGAAGAGGCGGCACAACATCCTGGGGGACAACTCCAGTGCTAATTATTCAGTTCTTTGGTTCTTCTTTCCACTAACAAAGACCACAGCATTCAAGTGGACACGTTATTATATTATTATTTGGGAAGGGGGTGAATTTAGATCTATAGTTGTGTTGAAATGGGGTCAAGCATGAAGGGATGAATGGAGGGTTGATTGGGAATCAATGATGTGCTGGGAGGTGTGGTAGTGAGGAACCCAGGGCGTGAGACTCGCTCCATCATATCTGTAATGAAAGTGAAGGTGGACAGGAGGAATAAAAGGAATTGGACAAACCTAGGCATGGGAGATCAGATAAGAGTGAGGCACAGCCTTTATTCCTGACCCAAGTTAATAATCATGTGATGTGTCCTAAACAAGAGCACCCAAAAGGAAATCCACCCAGACGTAAAGAAAACAGAGCAAGCTTTCTCTCTCAGTCTATCCACTGAGTTACTGTGCCCAAAGCAGTTATATCTGAGCTATGAATACAACATACTGTACAGCAACATGAGTGGAAGCTTCACTGTAAAGTGAGAAGTCATATGTTTGCCTAAGGCTATTTCCTCATATACTGTACACTATTGTTGATGATATATAGGCTACCCATAGGCTTATTAGTCAAAACAACAAGGAATGATCAACCTATACATCACAAATGCGTTAAGTGCAACTTGCACAAACATAGGTTTACTTACATCTTTATTAATACTATTTAAGTAGTTGTACATTTTTATTCCTAACTTGTATATTATTGTTGAACATTCTCCACTTTATTTATTTATATTTATTTTATTATTTCATGTATATTGTATCCCATTATTTCATGTATATTCTGTATGTGTGCTGTGTGTGTATAATTTCCCATTTTTGGGATAATTGTTTTCATCTATCTATCTATCTATCTATCTATCTATCTATCTATCTATCTATCTATCTATCTATCTATCTATCTATCTATCTATCTATCTATCTATCTATCTATCTATCCATCTATCTATCCATCTATCTATCCATCCATCCATCCATCCATCCATCCATCCATCCATCCATCCATCTATCCTTTTATATGTACCGATTGGTCCGCTACCTGTCCCCCCAGGGTTTTACAACTCATCAGACCCCCAGTATCGGACTGTCAAATCATTCTCTCCCTACTTTTATCACTCACCTGCTGTAGGGCGAATACAGACTGAATCTGGGATAAAAGATACGATCACCATATTTAAGTAAACATCAATAATACTGCTCAGATGTGACAGAATAAGAACAGACGGACAGATTAGAAGCCAAACTGTAATAATAAAGGCTTTTAGTTTAAACAGCTGAGCACTTTCACTCTACTCAGCTGAACCTTTGTTTTTAAAAATAAGTAAGAGAAAATAATTTGATTTCCGTGAATGCTCCAAACATTTTTACATAATTTACTGGTGAAATGGATGCTAGTCTATTTCGGCATTCTGCTCTTTCCTCTTTGTATAGTTTACAAGTTGAATTTTAGTTGATGTGTTATACACACACACTTTTCCAGGGCACCAGGTCAGGCATGTTTATGGATATGTTTGACCGTGTGTTTCCCTATTCCAGCTGTCAAATGCCATGCATGGTTTTACAAATGGAACGTTGATATTGCTGCTGCAGCAAAAGTGTTTCTGGCAGGACTGAGTTTAAGGGTGAACGGACAAGGGTCAGACCACTGTGCTGGTTTCTCATCCAGCTCAAGTGAAAACACACACACACACACACACACACACACACACACACACACACACACACACACACACACACACACACACACACACACACACACACACACACACACCCACACCAATTGTTTATTTAAATGAATTGGTTGCTTTGGATTACCAAAAGCATTTAAAATATAATTTTAAATAGTGTTTTGGTTATAAAGAAGTACAGACATTCTGGTCACACATACATGTGGAAAGTTAGATAATTGTGTTTGGGAATCCTTTAAGTAAAAAGGCGGGAAACTGTCCTGCTCTCATAAGGTCGAGATTGGCAGTTGGGGTCTTTTTATGTGATTGGTAATCTTCCCCATGTCTGAGGAGTTTCTTGGTAGCATTAAAGCAAAACAAAGCAGCAGTGGCACACAAGGCGCTTGGCTCGACACAATGTGTCAGGTCCCTTGAAGAATTAAAGCCTGATTGCTTCCGGTCTTTTAAAATGGGATTTTTAACACAAATATAGAATAACACTAGCCTTATATCCTATTTAAACATTTAAGCTTTAGATTTTTCTTTACTCTGGGAACTCACTTTTCATTCTGTCCTCTTTCATGATGGACATGCACGGCTGACTTGGATCTTTCCCCATATGTTGAAGACTTTTAGAGCATCTCCATCTTTTTGATACTGTCACTCAAACAGCAGAATAAAAGGCCTGAAGCAACACGTTAATGTTCACAGGTGTGTTTCTACACACACAAATATTTGTGATCTGGAAATTGCAAAAGAAGGCATAATCATATAAATTGGGTAACATACAAAAGCATGATACACATACAGTAAATACTGCAGAAATATGTTCTGGCTTATGGTTACGTACAGTATAGACCTACTGTATATGCATGAGAGCATGATGCAAAAAAACACACATACACTCTTCTCTTACACCTGTGGGCAATGAGAAATGTGCTTTATCACATCTGACTGGTCTATAACAGCTGCTGTCAGGGAAACAAAGCCAGAGAGGCCATTGCAATTTTGGACGGTGTTATGGTTGAAATGCATTCATTTAGGCAGAGCAGATGTGGTGCGCAGTTGCACAGAGAGGCTTCTCCATTCGTACTGTTGGTTGATGGAAACCAAACAGACTTGGCCAAGTGGAAAAACACAAAAAAGGCACCCCGATGATAAATGACTCACCTCATAAGCTATTAGTTTCAAATGGAACACTGAAACAGGAGCGATTCTAGGATCAGACTTTTAGGGGGGCTCAGCCCCTAATGAGAATGTGACACGGATACAGTCCCTTGCAAAAGTGTTAAACCCCAGTAACAATGAATACATGTATTTAAAATTATAACAGAGGATACATGCAAAATATTGAACATATGAAACAACTACAAAAGCCCCTTTATGGACTACCAGAATCAAATGAAATGATAATGAGGTGTAAACAATAAATAAATACAAAATAAAACTTTCCTTGACTGGGTTACAGGTGCATAGCATTGGCGACAACGACACAGGATATTAAACCTGTTTCTTTGAACCTGTAATTGTTTTTCCTCTGTCACTAACAGACAAGTATGCAAACTCTAACTTTAAGCACTAAAATTGATTTCTTTTTTAAAGAAATGAATTTGTTTTTATTATTATAATTTTTAGGGGGGCTGAGATGAAATTTAGGGGGGCTTGAGCCCCCCTAAAAAGGGTCTAAAATCGCCACTGGACTGAATGTCTAAAATATGAACTAGCAGGCGGCTCATGTGAGAAATGTGGAGCTAAACATGGTGTGTAAAGCAATGTTAATACTGCATTCCTGTGTTGCATGGTCAAACACATCCATGATGAATTTTAGTATGTTCAGCTGAGCATTAATTATGAATCACCTGCCTTGTTGGCTGTACATCAGTTGAGGAGAGGCAAACTAAGACAAACTGTATGGTGAGTGCATGAGAAAAGAGCTTACACAGCACATGAAAAGTGTGTGTGACGCATGATGTGTTTGTGTGCAGAAGTGTGGGAGGAAGAGCATGAATTACTCACATTTTTTCTCTCTCTTTGACAAATAATAATAATAATAATGTGTGTGTGTGTGTGTGTGTGTGTGTGTGTGTGTGTGTGTGTGTGTGTGTGTGTGTGTGTGTGTGTGTGTGTGTGTGTGTGTGTGTGTAGGATTAATGTGTGGTTCTCATTACATATTGTTTCCCTTGTGGTTTTGGCTCCAAATCCCCCTATTTGATGCTTGATATGTTGCTTTCTGATTGGTAGATTTTCAACTGCACTAATGCTATTCATAGGTTCTGACACCCAGATGTTACATCCAAAATTACAACAAAAGTCCCCCAAGATTCAGAATATTTAGGATTAATCAAAGCGCATGACCGATCTCCCATGAATCCACAAGTACACGCACACAGTATACATAAATACATAAAATCACGCAAATACAAGCACGCACATTCTGGGCAATGTAGGCCTGGGTGACAGACCACATCAGTCACACCACAGGCATTCATAAATGTTGAGCAGGCCAGCCTAGTAGGTGGCATGACATTATTCCAACTCATTACCATCAACCTGGAATATTGTAACATGACAAGACACAGTTTGATGCTTGTTAATGATCTATTTTTACTGAGATTATAATGCTGTGAATCAGGGCCAGTGAATGCCCAGTGGCATGTCCACAAAATGAAGAAGGTTGCAGAACAGACGAGGCTTGTTACAGAGTAGAAAAACCACAGAGAAAAACATCAGACTAAACTGAATGTTACTGTAGCTCCAATGTTCTTGCATTCAAAGCACAGAAAAAAAGGTGATGGAGCATCTAGTGTGGCTGTGATGTTGTTGAAGCCTTGTTATTGTTGGTAGCTACAGTTTGCAGCAATATGTCGACTTATCCAGGCAACATTAAGACAAATGTGTATTTGTATTTACTGCCATTTCTTCTTTTCCAAACGCACAGTTTGTTTTATGTTTTACCATGTTACTGTACAGAAGGCTATTTGAATTTAATAACAAGTTTACCGGACTTCACCTTCAAGACAGTGAATTGACATACAGGGTTCACAAATGTATACTTGTTAAGGTTAAAAGAATACCATGAATTACAAAAAGGAAGAATCAAAGTTGTTTTAATATTATGAGATCATACTCATATTTTCAGAATGAAGATGTCATTTTACAAGAAAAAAAGCTGCAGTATTTTGAAAAAAAAAGGTATCTTAAGAATAAAATTGTAATGTTGCGAGAAACAAGTCATGGTATCATGAGAATAAAGTCATAGTATAATGAATAAAAGGTTAAGAAAAGACGCTGCCTCATCTGATTTCATTTTGTACAAGGTTGGCTCAATGATCAGTGTTCAGGTAATGATTTAAAAAAATAACATCACTAACTCCACCATGCATTACATCAGTATTGAATAATTAATTAATATAATTTGTATAACTAATTGTGCCAGTGAACTGAATCCTAAGATATTTCTGCTACTAATAAATTACACCATTAACGGGGAGTAAGGATATGTACTGCTTTGCTAACTGGATCACTGAGTCACTCGAGGCAAAGTGTTCCACCGTCTGGTTTTAAGAAATCCTCAAAGTGACACAATATTACTGGAGAATTTAAATTCCTCGTCTGCTGAAACCTAAATGTCTGTTTTTCAGAGCACGGCTTATCAAAGTGTTTTCCCATCATTGTGACTGTGTATAGCACTATGATAACGTCTCTCTGAAATGTAACTCTCTGCTGCAGCTTCCTAAACCCAGCCCAATGTGGAAATCGTTCAAGCCTTCAACAGCCATAATAAATCAAGTTTTCCATGCGATTCAATTGACTTTAATTCAATTTTACACAACCTGCTGCTTTCGGCACAAATGTAGATACAGTCCACAAAACCTGATATCAAGCATGCCACGCTCTTTTCACTGGTAGAACATAAAAAGAAACGTGTCAGTCAATCCTGTTAGCTTCCTGTTTGTGAAAAGAAAGATTCGTCCTTGTTTTTGAAGGACTCAACGATTTCCGTATTGGACTGTGTTTAATCTCTGTGAGAAGCTGCAACACAGTGGTATGTTTAATGAGGTCATGCTATGCATGATTTTAAACGGTGGGAAAGATTTTTTTTTTAAAGCAACACTGTGTAACTTTACGCACTTCGGTCCCCCTACAGGTTGTCTCATTGGAACTACAGCTTGATTGGGTAGCGCGAGCTGTAATTCCAATGAGACAACCTGTAGTGGGACCGAAGCTGGAAAAATTACATAGTGTTGCGTTAGAGAACGTTTTGTAACTTAAAATAATGTTTCCAGTAACAGGGTGAACAGCACTTCTGCATTCGCTTTGTGGCTCTCTGCCGGCTATAACCGCACTATGCAAGTTTGCCAGATCAGGTAGCTGTGGTTCCAATGAGACATAATGGGACAATTCAACCTAGGGGGACCGAAGTGGGAAAAGTTATCAAGTGTTGCTTTAAGATCTTGGTTGAATACCATTTAAACTAAGGGCTCTTGTATGCCAAGTGCTTAAACTAAGAATGTTAACTGTGAAAGTGTCACTCCCAGGAAATTCAGTATTAACCAAGTCATTTACATAGTGTTTTCATTTAAAAATGACAAGAAACTGAGGTATTACCCACAATGTAAGATCATAAAATGTACTGATCCATGACGAATTAGACAATGTACTGTAATGCAATTTATTTCGTTCTACGTTCGTATTACGTTCTACTGTAAATGAGACATAAAGCTAATACAGAAGTAAATAAGAAACTGGAGTGAAGTGAAATCTCCCACACTGGAGGATTGGCTTGGATGTTGTGTATGCCTGCTCAGCAAAAAAACAGACAGGAGGATGGAATCTTAACTGCTGATCTAGGAGATCTGCTTCATCTCCTCCGTGGCAGAGGTTATGGTACACAACATGGGATCAAGCTACGGATGTTAACATGAGGACCCATCAGTATTCCCCCCCCTATCTCCCAAGGACAATCCTTTAAACTGTTGCCAAATGTTTATTTTACAAATTTTACAATTTTACATTTTTTTCTGAAAGGGCAAATAACTTTGTGTTTATGTTTGAGAACAATGATTCATTTTAAGATTAAAAGTGAACAAAAAATCTAAAATATGTCTGTGATACTTGACCCAAAGAAAGTTTAAGTGCACACTCTCTGACCAGCTCTTAAAACAGCTTTGTATGTAGACTACAGTATATGGTTTTGCTCAACCAAGGAATACATTTTAGTATTCTCAGTGAAAGCTGGGTCACCATTAAATTAATCACTCCTCTTACAGTAACTAGAGCTTGATAATTGGCTTTTTGAAGAGACTCTCCAATGAATAATAGCAGGATCCTTTATTCTGCAGGCCTAGTTAATTCAAGAATGTGTCATTAGTTTTAGGTCACATATTTCCAAGCCTCGGGAAGTGCTCTGAAGAATCAAAACTGAAGTGCACACGCTTGCAGCTTTGACATCTGTTCATCTACTGTAGATTCAATTTACCTGTGGACATCACAATCACACACCTGTTTGTTCCTGGTTGATTTTAGAGACACAACTAGGTTTCTTTCTGCATGTTATATATTACATATGTTGAGGTCAGGAACTGAGGTTGGGTGATAGGCCCTGTAAGTCAGTGTCAGTTCATCCCCTAGAAAAAAAAGCAAACTGTATATCAAAAGGTTAATGATGCACCATAGCAATGGATTTTACACATGCAGAAGAAGTATATTGTCCATAAGAAGTTTGGAATTTGTCTTGTGATTTATTAATAATTTGGCAAGCAAAACAGAAACAAAAAAAGAAATGCATGTTGTCTATACTGTATTAACCAGAGATTAGAGAAAACAACGCCTTAGCAAAAGCAGCTAAAAAAAATAAAATACTCAAAACAAATCCAGGTTCAAGTTAATTGTCATTCCCCTGCTTACAGGTTATGCAGAAAGCAGGAACGAGATGTAGGTCTAGTGCCCCCGGGGCCATAGTGCAATACTTAGAAACAGGGAATTCAACTTACAACACGTACATGGCAATCTCAGGGAATAAGGGGCCTTGCTCAACCATCTGGATGAAAAATATTATGTTGACAAACAAGAAAAAAAAGATGATTTCATATTTCAATTATCAATCAGTTATGCATATTATATATAAAACTTTTTTTTATATTTTCATTCAACAAAAATATATTTCTTAAATATGTTTACTGTGTCATACAAAACGAGCAAGGTAATGTGTCATTTCCAATACAGGTATTTCTTTTTCTGGAAAAAAAAAAGTAAATAAAAAAAAAAACATACACATGCTCTACGACTTGAATGTAATAATAATAAGACATGGAAAAGCACAAACTGGGGACTAGCCCCACAAGATGAAAAACAGCCCCATGTCAAAAGTACACGAGTACATGGGCAGGGGATGTATACACATACATGTGCATGTGCTGTAGTGCACAGAAGGCTTAGGCTACATCTCAATAAGAAGATATAGCAGAACAACTATTTTAGAAAAATGACTGAATAGTAGCCGGAAAATGATTTTACAAAAAAGACAAAGAAAAAATGAGAGAGAGAGAGAGAGAGAGAAAAAAAACTTGCGCCTCCTTCATTACATATGACGGTCCAGCTCCAGTGCCTCCTCCTCCTCCTCCTCCTCCGCCACCTCCCTCTCACGCTGTCTCTCGCGTCCACATCTCTTCGTTTCTCCGTCTGCTCAGCTTCTCTTCCTGCTATTTTGTCACATCCCTTCATTTTCTCCTCCTCCTCCTCCTTCCTCCTCCTTTTTTTTTGGTTGTTCATCTTCGACATGCTCCTCACGTGAAGTCCGCCAACTTACAGAGCACTGTGGATGCCGAGTTAAAAAAATAAAAAGAAGGCAAATGCTCAATCGGGGGTATAAGAGAAAAAACTACGCACTTTTGCATCTTTCATTGAGTGCCTTGGCTTGAACGGAGCAACAGTATGGACCTGTCATTCATGACTGCGCAGGTGAGACATCTTTCCTCCAATTTGCCCAAGGATGGTTGGCTCGTCCGAACTTTTTATTACATTTGTCTATTGATTTCATGGGCGTGGCCGGTCAACACGTTTATTAGGCGTTTTATTTTTTACATCTGAACACTATTAATTATGTATAGAAGTTACAGTAGTTCACTTCAAATCAATATATATTTCCATAATATTGCTAATGGGACTAAATAGTCTACTTATTCCTATGGTACTATTGTTTGAGTAGCCTCTTTTAGTAGCCTAAATAGTTGATAGTTATCATTTATAAGTTTATTAGGCTTTAGGTGTGTTAAGTCTCACTTGGGCATGGTCTACCTCTGTGTGATTGTCAGAATTGTTTGTGACAAAAAACATCATTACAACTTTAACATATTTCTTTAAAATGACACCAAATAGATTGGACCAAGACCTTGTGGCATATTGCCTTCATGTGCTTTGCATGCCAATACATTTGATTTCAGATGGAACATGTGTTATTATTATTGTGTTATTGCGCATCTGTTTTTGAGATGTGTTTTGTTTTCATTAGGAGCTGATATGGCAAGCTATTCTTCCTTCCCCTCCCTCAGTGTCTGGCTGCTTACATGGTTCGTTCTGGTGCCATCTGCTTTGCCATTTTCTGTGCATCTGCTATTAAATGGATTCGGAGCATTATCTTTGCTACCAATGGCTATTCTGAGGGCCAGACTAAGCCTAATGCTCCCAAATATTTGAAATCAAGAACTCCTAAATAGAAACGTATTGGAGAAGTGGAGCCATCCAAGAATACATTTTGTGTTCAATATGATAGAAAGAGAGGCGGAGTAATAACAGTGGAGAACATGACACCTAACATCTAAGCAGTCAGCATCGTGCAAACTTTTAGCTATAGCATTGCACAGGAACCGGACTTACAGTGAGGCAAACCACTGTCATCTATCGATTGTATTCTTGATCAGTTGATTCATTATTTAGTCTATAAATTAAATTGTGAAAGTACTTAGAGCAGATGGGGACCAAACAGAACGTCCCCACCAACGCCCTGCTCTTTTCTAACCATAGACCTACTGTGACGGTAGCCACCTGTCACTCAAAGCGGCACATCCTTAATTATGCATAGCTTTAAGCCTTAATATAATTTAAAAAGGGTGAGTTATAAAAAAATTCACCCACTGTACAGTTGTCATGAATGGGGAAACATGTTTAATTCTGATATAAAGTTGGGTATTTTCACATGAGAGTCTGGATTGACTCCCTTTTAGAGGCAGCCTCAAGTGGCCATTCGAAGAACTGCAGTTTGTGGCTTCAGTGTGGGAGGTGTGCTCTTGGTTTGAAGCAGGGCTGTTTTTGGTCTCAATCCCTGCTAAAAAAAACAACAGAACATTTTAACTTGGGATAAGTTGGACACAGAAAATGTATGGCATTTGTGCTTTAAAAAAATTATTGAAATGACAAAGAAAAGGCGATTTTTTGATTATCAAAGTTTGTGGTCTACGTTTTTTTGTTGATTGACAATTGAATAATCAAATTACGGTTACGGCTCTACACGTAACAGAGTCCACAAGAGTAAAGGCAGAAAACTGCAGTAAACAGTAAAATGCAGTTAACTCAACAGGAAATAAACAGTTATTTATAATGTTATCCTCAGACAGCTAGTTTAATGGCTAACTCAGCAGAAAAAAAAAACTAATTTTGCTAAATTAGAAAGAAGAAGAATGCATAATAATAAGAATATAAGAAAGCAAAATGGCTAGTTTTACGCAGGTGAAATTCATTCCAGTGCCGTGATTCACTCTGTAATGGTGACTGTGAATGAAGGCAGGCAAATGTCCCTGGAGTTTTGAAGATTGACTTCACAATGGATGATTTTTTGCCCATCCATCTCAGTCTCGCTCTGCCGGCTGCAAATCATTAGACCTTTGTCATCACTTTGTCTCTAAAAGATGACAGATGCTGCCATAACTGTTCTCTCCTAAAGACACAGAAAGTTTTTAAGTCCAACTCAACTCCTCACAGACTTTCTTCCTGTAGCAGAGGATGAAGAATGACTAGTTCGGAGGATGCACTGGTCATCATTGCTGCAATTAAAACATTAAACTCATTAGTGGTATATAACGTTCGGAATTTAATTTCCCGAAAAAAACTGATCTCGGCCTTTAGCAAAAGCACATCCTCCAAGACAACAACATGCACCATGTTGGTACCGTTACACAGAATACCAGTTCAGACTGGTAACATAATTGGCCATTGTTTCGCTACATTTGTCACTTCTTTTTGTGAAAATGATTTTGTACGATATCGCTGAAATGTGCTAAATAGCTCTCTGCAGAACAATGTGTGTGCTTTTGTGTTTGCCGAGTGATTTGCATTTGGCAGCGATGCCTCACTGGTTTGAAATGAAAAAGGGCACACTTCATTAGGCTGAAAGTGGTGGCATCCTCAAGCATTGCAAAACATGGATTAATAGGTGACAATCACAGTGAAGCGTTTGAATACTAAGCTGAGGGCAATGAGGCCCTTTTTTATATTTTCAAATAGACTGAATTGAGAAATGTTTCAGATAACGGCTTCCTCAGATGTGGATATTAAGATTTATTTTTAACTTGCACGCACTTTATAGGCTACATTTATTTCTCCAGACCAACTACAGTGATTGTTAATCACACTGTGTACACTAGTGTGTGTGCTGGCCACTAACTGATGTTAAGGTCAAGTTTGATGTGTTGTAGACAGGCTCCAGAGCCATCCTGGGCATTAGGCCAGTCTGAGACTTGCTTCAATTGACAGATGTGCCACACATATGGCACCAAAACCCTTAAGGGCTCTGGCTATCCAGTACACACTGACCCACTGGCCTTGGCCTTTTACTCATTTTTGCATGTACACATGTGCATGGACGTAGAGATCTTTAAAAAATGTGCTATTGTGGCTATTGTGATCCCCATGGGTAAGAAAAAGGCACAAAAGGAATGCCAACACTGCACCCTATGTGTATTTCCTTTCCATTTCCTACATGTCAGGACAGTTAACTCTTAAATGAGACGCTGTTTTCAGGTCTGTATTCATAGTCTCACTTCAGACGTTTTGTCTTTTCATGACAGGCTATCAGCAGTTCTCATTACTCAATTACTTATTCAGTGAAGCTGTGGCTCTGAGTCACTCTACCTGACAGGTCTGTCAATCTCTGCTCACGTTAGAAAGGACAGATGAGAGTGAAATGATGAGGATGGAGGAGGCGGTTTACAGCCTCAACCAAAACAAAGCAATCTGCATTTACCCACAGCACCAGGAACATACAGGACTGGCAAATACACTTTTGGTTTACTTTGGTGCCGAATGATACACACAAGTGCCAGAAAGTCAATACAATCAGAGGAAATTATTTTTTTATTTATTTGTAGTTTTCAGAATTACTTACAAAAGCTTCTTTGATCATAAAGGTCCAAATAAAATGATTGAACAAATTAAGTGACATATGATAGGAGAAAGACTGGCTGCACCACTATCCCCTGATATGAAGCCAGATATGGAAATGCAAGTTGAATAGGTCACAGATAAGATTATTTTCCTATTAAACACATCAGCCACCACAAGGCCTATATCGAGACTCTTTGTTCTCAATTGCATAAAAAATTCAATTACATAATCATGTTATCTCACTGTTCCATGCCCAGACTGTCCCCTTTTAAAGTATAAATATCCTGGTCTCTATAGTGGAGGCTTATTTGAAGTGTGTAATAATGGCACAACAGCCTTTTCATCTCTCGGAGTTCATTTCCCCTCTGGTGTTTTGTCCGTTTCCTTTTTCAGCAATTGGTTTTATATAAAAGCAATAGTCTTGAGATAGTGAAATGTCCAGACGTCTTCCACTTGTGTGTATTGTTGTTCATGCTTTGTTTTCTTTACCTGCTCATTTTGTCTCTTCATGTCTATTCTATCATCGTTCAGATAAATCAAACTAAAATTGGCAGAATAATGTTAAAAAGCATTCCACAGTGTGTTTGTGTGTTTGTCTGTACAATATTAATGTGTGACTTCACAGTGCCAGCAGGAACATTCAAAGACATTCAAAGGCTGTGAAGAGCCAGTATGCAACGTTAAAAAGTAGGCCCTTTTATTGAGGAAAATGTACCGAAAGCATTAAAGTGATGTAACCCTGCTTTTCATAGCAGGGCCACTTCATGGTTTTCCCTTACTTGATGGATGTACTGCATGTAGAGAAAGAACATAGAATACACTGGAGGCGAGCATTCAGAACGAAAACACAATGTTCTGCATTTCGGTTGAAGGTTTGCTTTGGTTGACTGATTTTTACATCATCCTCCAAAACAATGGTTTATGTATTCTAGCTGTTGCTGATAGTGGAGTGCAGCTGCAGGTGGTCGGGTTAAATCAGCAGCCTCAAGTTTAGTCTTTTCCTGGGGCATGAGGCATTGAGGCATCTTAATGCTCTCATTGGGAACAATTGACTAACCACTAGGAAGCTGCAGGTCTCTATTGATGGCTCTGATACCCCCCTCCATGAGCAGCAATTGTCCAATCATAACTTAACAACTGTAACTAGGCACTGCAGGCCTGTCAAGCTTTGGATTTCTCTGAACATTGAAACAGTGTGAGGGCAAAACTCAGTATATAATAAGGTTTGGATTGTGTTTTTTTATTATTTATTTATTTTCCCATCTAAAACCAAAAATGTAAGAGGGCTTTTCATTCTATATTATTTTGTGGGGTTACAGATTATCAGAGTAGGCTAATATTAGTGGCTCTGTCCTGTCCTGAAGTTAGCTTTAGCCTCAATCTTTTATCATGTATGTAGCCAACAGGGTTTACAGGGTTCTTGTTTTAAAAAGAGGAAACTGGAAACATTAAAAAGTCAGTCTGAGACAGTGAGTGTGTTTACATGCACACTAATATTCCACTATTATTCCGAATATGACAGTATTTGAATGTGATACATGCCATGTCTTGAATAATATCTCATGTAAAAAATAATATTTTGAATAACGCCTTTTTCAGAATATAGCATTTTCCAATTAAAACGTGGTAAATGCCAGTATTAGAAGCATTATTTGGACATGTATACAGTGCATTCAGAATATGTGTCTCAATCTGGGTTTTTACCACAGTTACGCCTTCTGCCTGTTTATGTTTTAGGGTAAGCTCTGTGCATTTCTAGCTTGTCTAACACAAACCATCTAGCCAACCGTTTTCAAGGCTGGGGTAGAGATGCATGCCCAAAAGAAAAGCCCACATTTCTGGTCGAAAGAAGAAACACACACTTTAACCATTATGAACGCCGTGGATATCAAAAGGTTTTTGGATATGCGCAAACATCCCAACAGCAACCTTTTCAAGGAGGTGGTTGAAAGAGGCTGTGTTCCCACGGTTAAAACAAGTCTGCCACTGGTGGAAAGCTTTGAAAAAAAGAAACGAACATCTCCCAGCTGTTTTGCACCTGAAGTGATCATGATTGCATATTGAAAGAAGTCCTGGGGAAAATGGAAGGGACACTTAATGGACTGCGACAGCCAAGTATGAAGTAATAACGTCTTTCCCTGATAGACCTAACCCCCCCCAACAGCATGATGCTACCTATATAACTGTGCCTCTCATATTCAGCAGGTATTAATTATGTATTCCCATATAAATAATCTATTCTTCACTCATCCTGAGATAATTTCAAAGCAGCTTCATCCACTGTATTGATAAGATAAGATGCACCTTTATTGATCCCCAGCGGGGAAATTCGGTTGAACTGAGCTATGATTTGAGGTAAAACTTTGGATATTGACTCAGCCCTGATCATCTTTTTGCCGTTGAAGCACACATAAAATTATAATAACAAATCTGAAATTCAGCTCAGGAGCAGTTCTTTTAATGAAAAGAAAACACAGGTGGAAATGATTGTGAGTTCAACAGTGTGCGGCTGCTCTGCTTTTGTGAAAGCTGGCAAATTCTTGAATGGCAGCAGCTGTTTACACACTATCAAGGAACAAGTGGAGATGAATTATGATCACCACGGCTGCTGTAATGTATTGACATCATTATGCATTCTTTTAAATCATTAGCATGCTAAACATAAACTAATAAAACTGTATGATTATGTTTTGAGTCTCCAGCACAGCTTTGCCAGGAGATGGCAATTACAATGTTTTCATCCCTGGGTGCAATTTCAGTAAAATTACCCATGTGAGTACAAACAGGAGGGAAGAAAGAATGATTTCTTGTTGGTTTGAACACAAATGAATCAGATATAATTTTAAAGTTTTTTTTTTTTTGTTTGTTTTTAGATTGTTTTCCAATTTTGGACAACATAATTTCTGGTGCAGCTTTTCCACAATTTATGTCAGTTTTCACCTCAAGCATAACACCCTTGTGACTTCAAACAATGGCTCCATAATTACACCAAAAGCGAAACCTGCTTTTGATTTGATCTGTTGCACTGGGCCCTGCTCTTTGAGTCTGACCTTGGGGTTTGTTCAAAGAAAGCTGCCCTGAAACTAATGGCAGCGCTCAGACAGGCCTTTCTCTCCTTCTTTCCCTCACCTCTTGTTCAATCTGCAACAGAGCTGAGGTTATAGCGCACATAATGTACCTTCACTCCACGAGAAATATTGTTTCCCTAAGACCCTTCAAAGTCAAAGGCAGAATATAAGTTATGTAGCCACACCCCTCGAACAATCTGACTGTATCTATACAGCATTTTAGTATACTGGATTATCTGACACCCTTCCTATTAGAACTCAATTATTGTACTTCAGTCTCTTAGCTCATTTGTGTCATATGCATCTGATCATTAGACACAAATTGACTAGTTTCAATTTCACTGCTTATGAATTCCTTGAAAGGTATAAATAACACCCTTCCTCTGTGCTAAAGTACAATGTGTTGCTGCTGATATTTTACATCAGATTTCTAGCAGCTATTTTTGTCATACTAGCCACTAGCCTGTAGGGCACACATCCATTTGTCTTACGGCTTACACAACCCTACAGAGTTGATGCTGTGTGGGATTACAGTACCATTTACCCACCTGTGTGTAAAAAAACAACACACGTTTATCATTTAGAAGCAATGCTATTGTTTATTGCTGCAATTACTAATCAAAGACAGTTGTGATTGATTCATTTCACACCTGAGAGTCTTTTATGTGATGCTCCCAGCTTATACACACACACACACACATGCACATGTACAGGCAAGGCTCTATGTCCTGACACCCACCTCATTGGACCATGTGATATATATCCATCTCAAAGTGAAAAAGACACAGAAATCTGTTTATTTATAGCCATGATTCATGAACAGAAGGTCCAATACTATTAATGCATTGTCCTAAAGAGCAAGTGTGTGCGTGCGTGCGTGCGTGCGTGCGTGCATGCGTGCGTGCGTGCGTACCTATGATTTGGCTGTTTTGCGTACATGTGTTTTGTCACATTATCCTTACACTAATGAACATGTCTTTCCTGGATGCATCACACTGTAGTGTGACACATCCAGGAAAGACATGTTCCTGTTTCCTGTTTGTACATGTAAGTGTGCGCACTTACATAAATACACGGACACACACATACTGTAAACATCATATTAATTCAGGACTGAGGGCATGCAGAGTGAGGTAGCACTGCTGAACTGTTACAGTATCTGAAAACACTGTAACTAGGCCATCATGGCACTTGCGTGACATATTCGTAACAACCCCACCAACCCCCTCCTCCCACAGGGAAAATACATACAGCAACTATTCAGAAATGCTAATGCCAACCTGCAGCGGTATATACAGTACTGTAGCAGCTACACCAGTACAGGCGGTGAGATGCTACAGTAATTTAATGGTGTTGTTATGCTGATGGCAATTTACACATTGAAGAAACAACAGAGTTGATCAAGGCTTCAACAAAGACATTGGGCCTAATGCAAGAACATTTTCCTCTTCTTAATCCCAATCTAATTGCCCCTCGGGGACAAATAAAGGTCTTGAACTTGAACCACTCTTACTTTTTTTCTGTGAGGTTTGCATTCAGGAAACTCAACAGGGCAAAGTTGTTTTAGCCTGATGAATGCCAACCTGTTCATTAGGAGCTGCGCGTTGGTGAGATTTTACTTTTAAAAATCACAATGCAGAGCTTCAAGTCCTGCTTTTGGAAATCAGCAAGCATTGCAAAATAATGTTTCTAAGCAAAGCAGTCTGTGACTAATACAGTTCGAGAGGTGGTGATGTGAGAGATATTAGAAGAGAATATTACATCCTAGAGTAGATTATATTACACTGTTGGTGCAACAGAAGATGATACTGGACAGCAACCTGCATGAAGACCCTGAGGCAGGTGTTAGAGTGAGAGAAGTTTCCTACAAACTACTGAACCATACAAGTTTGTGGGCCAAAATATGCCAATCAAAATGATGAAATCCCCAAAAAAAAAACAATAAATTGGCAGCCATAATGATCATGATTTGGTGAACAAAATGTTAATTTTGCATTAGGTTTGTCTTAGTTCTGGGAGCGTTTTCTTGTCTTTAAATTTAAAATTCTCTCTTTTCTATTGTAAATAGAAATACTAACTCAAAACCTGCTTAGAATTAGTATGGAAGTGGGCTACAGCTTTAACAAAGGGGGTAATTAATCATGTTTTTCCATGAGATTGACAGTTTGTGACAGCGGTTACCAGGCTATTATACAAGAGAGGAAACACGGGGGAAATAATTGTAAGGGTGCTTTTATATGTAAAAAAATAGAGTTTAAAAAAAGCAAACAATATGGATAAAGGCTCTGAGGAATTGAAACGTGTTATGCTTAATTTGTATTTGACATGAAGAGATGTGGTTCAGAGGGATCTGCAGCACCAGCTCAGGGTTGCAGAACAGGTGAACACACACACACACACACACACACACACACACACTGCATTTCACTATCTTTGTGGGGACCGGCATTGACATAATGCATTCCCTAGCCACTTATCCTAACCTTAACCATCACAACTAAATGCCTAACCTTAGCCGTTACCCTCACCCTAACCATAACCTAATTTTAACCCTAAAACCAAGTCTTAACCCTCAAACAGGCCTTTAAACATCCAGCATTTTGGCCCCACAAAGCTGTCCGGACCCCACAAGTATACTGTATTCCCGTTTTTTGGACTCCACAAATGTAGTTAAACAACACACACACACACACACACACACACACACACACACACACACACACACACACACACACACACACACACACGACTGCAGTGTTTGATTGACTGATTGTTGGATTTTCATTAATAACAAACCTACAGAACATCGATTCTGGTGATATATTCCACACAAAGGTTTATAACAGTACAGAGAGAAGTTAGTGGAGAAACTTTGCTGATACTTAAAGAGTGTTACTAAAATATATGCTCTGTTTGAATCCAAGTAGTTGGAATTTGATAAAAAAGTGTTCAAACTATATTTCTAATAAACAATGTAAAATACTATGCAATGAGCAGAACAGTATCTACATACAGTGCATGTTTACTTCAAAGTTAGAGTGAGAAATTCCTTCCATCTGATTATTGTTTCTGAACAGCTCCTGCTACCTTTCACATTCCTGTCACATTTCCCAGTGGAGTTATTTTACAGTACAGAAAGACACACTACACTACTGTGTAAGTCGCTGTGGATAGGAGCCAAATGCTATCATTGTAAATGTAAATATTTCATAGTATGTGGAGTCATGCAGATTGCTTTAGCTCTGGAACACAGAAATTAATTCAGATAGGATATTAAGGAGAGCGCTGCAAAAGTATGGGAATACAAATTACCCAGTAAAAAAAGAAAAGAAAGAAGCTGTGGAAGATGCAGTTGCTGTTACACAGAGTGATTTACAATAACTGTAGCACTGTACATGTATGCCATAAGAAGAGTCAGCACTAAGGTTTCCTTTTTACCCTTATCATAAAGAGAGAAAAATAAGAGCCAAAAGACAGATCTGACAACACACTGAGTGAGTAGATGTAATTCAGAAAGGAGAGGGTGATCATGAGGTGTTCCACTTCTTGAGGAGATTACTTTTCGGCCTACATCTGACAAAGAAGCAACTTTGAAATGAGAAAAGTTACACAAGGTGAATTTGAGGAAGTTTTGCTGTCTTGCTCTCTTAATTTTGCTGATAGTATTACCTCGGCATTGTAATTCACAACAGTGAGCAAGACATACTTTAATCGTACTTTTTAGCTTTCTTCTTTGCCAACATTAAACCAAATGATGTCCAAATCAATGAGATGCTAAAATATAGTCTGCTGAGCTATGAGCTGTTGACAATATTAGTATTATGAAGCGCTTTTTGATATATTCATCCATTGTTTTTCTGCAACATTGGATCAGTCCCTACAAGCAGCAAGCATCTCACTGTGCTGAAACTTGCTTTTGATGCCGTTAAAAAGACTGATGCTGAAAGAGACTTCAAATGATCTTTATCCACAAATGTTGGCCAATGTGAACAGGGATCCAGAATTAGAATGATCAAAATGGGGTAGTTTAACAGCAACAGCAAGAGATGTAGTCGATGGGTGAGCTAAAATGAGAGCTTTTCATCTCCCATCTGTGTGTTTCTGCTTGCTCTGTATATTAGATGTATAAGTGTGGGTGCAAAGCTGGGCCACCCCTGCTGCACCTCACCCTGAGCCATGTCTTACATGAGTGGAGATTCAATTAAGGGCTTCCTCCCTACAACTGAAATGGAACTGTATTGCACAGTGAATAAGCAGGCAAGGATGGAGCCATAGGGGCAGCTGATGACAGCAACAGATGCACAGAGAGCGTGGTGATCTTATTTAACCCCAGTCAGGAAGCTTTCTTACAAAACCTGTATCAAGCTCCCCAGATACACTACCTCCCCTGGGGTGATAATGATTTTATGACACAACAAATCTTCTGCTAAAAAAAGGTGCATGATTATAAAAAAGGTGCATGATTATAAGCCATAGGTGTAATTTACAGGGGGGATGGGGGGGTTACAATAAATAAATCAAAATTGGCCAGTGCAACCACCACCCCCCCAAAAAAAAAAACTATCATAATTTCCTTTACATAAATAAAGACATTTGCACCATAATTGATGCAGAAAAGGCACAAATTGTTACAGAAAAATAACCACAATGCAGGAAATTAAGTGTTTGATAAGCTCAAAATTTCCATTTTGCTCAAAAGTGGATCGAAGTGGATCTCAACCCCCCAATGGTAAACTCAAAGTTACGCCCTTGTACCAAGCCATTTTCTTTTTATACACAGTATTTTATATTTTAGCATTTTTGTCAGTCCACATAAGCCTTGTTTTCATCAACTCTGCCCTCATTACTTTGATGCAAAGCAATGCAACAAGTGTTACACATTTAACCAGCAGAAAATCTGAAGTTGAATTGTTTTTTTTCAGCTTGCATTCAGAAAACTATGATATTCTGACCTGTCAAAAACATTATAACCTTTTGAACAGCTTTGATTTTTTTTCTTCTTAGCAGTCTTAATGTATGATCTAAATAATCTACATCATTTAGTGACATTGACTTTCTGTTCGCACCCGTTCATATGGTTGTAATGCAGCCAGCTTTTTAAATCCAAAACGTGTCAAAACACTGCTGAAGGTAGAATAACTGGCAGAGGTCTTTGATGACTTGTCATTAACATAGGTGTATTAAACATAACTAGGAGAAAATAAATAAAAGACAACCCAAACACAACCAAGTAAAAGGGTGTAAGCCAGGAAACAAAATGAGACAACCTGAATGCCACACACTTATATAGTGTTATGTGTAATCAGCACAGGTGAGCTCAATCTACATGATGAGCATCAACTCCACCCTCAAGGCTCCTGCAGAGAGAGGCGCTCCAGAGTGGGGGTGCATGCCAATTACATTAATTGCATGCACATGAGCCATTTCTACTGGCATAATGCATTTTTTCTTTAGATTTAATCATTATTTGCATCTGCATTTATTGATATTCTCTTTGTAAATTAATTATTTATAATACACATTATGATTGTACACAAAGTGTTATAGTTTGAAGAAATTATTTATTAGCCTAAACGGGAGGTTTATTCTCACTAACTTGATGCTAAAACAATGCACAGGGGTTTTCATCCTCATGTGTGACTGGATGGAAATAACAATAGACAATTCAAATGTGTTTATTGTTAAAAGATTACAGACTCTTCTCCTCTCCCTGACTCTAGTATTATATGATACAGATTTAAATTGAAAATGATGCATGTGATGAATGAAGTCAGTTATGTTGTTCTGTTATTTCTTATCTAGGTAGTGAATTTAGCAATCATTAAATCTAAAACCTAGGAGTATTATACTTGAGTTGGTTTTGTTATTAGTCTGTCCCCTTTGGTGTTAACTGCAGTGATGTTGTAATGTAGTATCAGATCAGCAAACAGACTTCTTCCATGAATAAAGTGTGTTTGCTTATCGGCCATGAACATGCAAGAGGTAGCATGTGACTCCACTGGGTGTGTTTTAATTGAAAAATGTAAAATACATGAGCTCTGCATAGAGATTTGGAAGTGTTGTGCGAGTGTGACGTTGCACAGCAAGACATCTCTGTTGCTATAGCATGACGTATTCTTTGGTGTAAACTGTACCATAAAACACATGCTGCACATAATTCAGTTTATGCATATTTAAAATATCTGCTCCATAAATAATAAATGCCCCCCAGGCTTTGGTGAAAAAGCATTTTTCTGTAGATTATGAAAAGTATCTCAAAATGAAGTTGTGAATAGTTAATGAATTAGGTTTAAATATGCCAAAATAACACATATATTTTAGTGTGAGGACTTAGCAGTGTGAAAGAAGCACCTTTGTGATGAATGGACCTGTAAGTTGTGTTATACGCCATAGTATATTTTAAAAATTCGATTTTGATGCCAAGGGAGAGTCTTGTAATTTATGTATATGTATTAAGTAAGTAATCTTGTGTTAAATTGCCTGAATGACTGTGTCAACATTATAGTTCTTTAAAGCACTCTTAGAAAGTGCTACTAAATTTACTCCTGTTGAACTCTTCTTATGTCTTAACAAACACAGTCACACAGACAAAGAGAAGAGACGATGATTCCCGTCTGATTCGGTCTGATCTGCCAAATTTACGATTCAAAAGATTCCAGAAGAGGGAGAGAGAGAGAGAGAAATGTAAGTTGTTTTTTTTAAACTTGTTGAATGCTTGATATTTAAAATGAAATGTATGATCCAGGGCAAAATGTGCAGGGGCAAGGAAATGCTGAATACATTGCATTTTTGGCAGAAATAGAAATTCAAATTGTTGTGTCAATAATACATAACGCATGAGTACAATTTCAGCAGTGTAATCTTGAAGCCTCTAGGGTAGTATTCACCACAATAAGCATCTACATAATAGAACAGAATACTTGTGGAAAAGGCTTGGCAGTTTGATACCAGTATTGCATATAGTCTGTGATCTGAACTTCTTAATTCCTTGTTTTGGGGAGAAAATGTGGGAGCAGTCAATGCATCTTCTGTGAGATTAAAGATGAAATCTTGACTCATCATTAAAATGTAAAAGCTCAACTCTTTCCTCCTCCTGTCTGTCTGTGTTGTTTTTTAGACACTGCTGAGAGTTGTCATGTTTAGTTTAAGGTTTTTTCTCTTTATTCCTGTGTGAACTGAGTCTTTACAGCTTTGGGCGTCACAGACCAAAGCACTACAGACTCAGACATACACTTACACATGTCAAGAGTCAGACACTAGGTCAATAGAAACCATAAAAATTTTAAATTGCTTTTGTGATCATCTGGCAAGAATAAGACATCGCTCTTTGTTTGTGTTGGATTTGAATGTTTTATAGCTGATGGGTTTAGTTTCTTCTCACATGTCAAGTCATCACACAACTGCTAATTAGCAGCACGTATCAGTGAGTAACAACTCCAGATGTGAACATGCATTATTTCTTCCACTCAGCTTTTAAAGAAATGTTTTATGCCTCCGCATCAACCACAGCAGTGGCCAGAGGCGTTATGTCTTTGACATTCTCACTCCCAACTTGTCAAATGACACATGGCCAGGACCCCTTGGCGTCACTTTTTAATGCTCTGGGTATCCGTTTGGCATAATTTTTCAACGTGCTTAGTCAGGACCCCTCGGTGGTACTTTTTCAACATGCTTAGTCAGGACCCCTTGGTGGTACTTTTTCAACGTGCTTAGTCAGGACCCCTTGGTGGTACTTTTTCAACGTGCTTAGTCAGGACCCCTTGGCGTCACTTTTTAATGCTCTAGGTATCCCGTTTTGAATTCAAACAAAACTACATTCCAATCCCAACTTGTCACATACTCACACTGTAGGGACTTTGTGAATTCAAACAATATTACTTAAAAATCACTTTGTTAGGGTTAGAAAAATATTGTAGGTTAGGACAAAAGAAGTATATTTAAGTGACACACAAACCGCAATCTCCTGGGTGAAAGTCCTGTGTTATTTGACCCATCCACCACCCCATCCTAACTTGTTATGCCGAGTTTTGGTCTTTAATACTACTCCATACCAGTGTCACTCTTTACGTCATCTTCCAGAAATGCGGTCAAGCATTTGCTCTGAGAGCCGGGGTGCTTCCCATACAGATGCTAAAGGGTGCCTTGTGCATTGGTATCAGGCGCTGAGGGTCACTGACCAAGAGTCAGTTGGACGTGAGAACAGGTTGGTTTTCAGTCCCATCCATCCCATTCTCGTGAATGTGATATCTTAGGAATGCCTGGAAGGAAATTTCTTTAAATTTGGCACAAATGTCCACACGCTAATCCACACACATGTTGAATAGGATAAAAGGATGAAGTGATGTATATCCAAAAGATTTCAACTTCACTGTGACAAACGCTTTTCTGGTCATTACTCAATGCCATAACTCAGGAGCAGAAGGCTAGATTGTGACCATATTTCCCAAATGATTGGATACTGAATTGGTGACATGAATCTTGGGTGCCCACTAAATAACTTTGGTGATTGTAAAGATCTTCTGTGCTGCAAGGTTGAAGATGTGCATTAAGGTCCCATGTTTTAGAATTTGTAGCTTCTTTGCAGCAGTATCCATATTTGAAGCATTGTCTACTGTCATGGCTATTACTTGGTGTTCTATCCTGTTCCTCTGGTAGTCCACACGCTTTGGTTTTGCTGATATTGAGCTTCAGTTCTCTGTATTCCTCTGTAAAAGAAATCCTGAAATGAAGACAGCATGTTTTGAACTGGAAATGATACACTGGGATCATACATGTCAATATAGTGATATAATTCCATTTCACCAAAAACACACACACAAATACACTTAATACAACCGCAAGATGGTAATTCTATTGATTCATTATGATTTATTTTTTGCACTGCTATGAGTGCAGATCACGTACAACTAGAAAATGCATTTCCTGCAGAAAATGCTTGTGAATGCTGAAAAGCAAAATTACTAAAGCTAAATATCACCCACTCTAAGCCATGCAATATACACTAGAAAAATAATTGAACAATGAATTAAACACTAAACTTAAACAGTGATAACACAAAAACTGTAAAGGATATCATTAAGCTAAATCATTTTCTAATAGCTAAAGGTTTTGCAAACAGTTTAAAGTTAGAATGCCATCTGTAGGTAAAGGTATATGGGAGGAGTATCATTTGAAAGAGGAAGAAGCCTAAATAGTATTTGAAAATTGCTCCATTGACTTTAATGTAAAATAAAGATTGAAAAAGCTTAGTATTTCAGAAAGTATAAATAGCAGGGAAAAAGTTGAAGAAATTCCATCACGTGCTTAAAGAGCTGAACATTTTGATATTTCAATGGTTTTTGTAGCTGAACGTATGCAGAAGTTAGGTGACCAAAGAAAGTTGAAGAATAAAGAATCGGATAACAATAATCTATCACGTTGAGGTCAAGTACACCATTGAGAAAAGAAACATGAAGGTGATACATTTATCATTCATAATATCAAAGAAGTAGGCTATAATAAACTCTCCCCTGTGCTGCACAATTTCAACTGAGCTGACCATGGTGTCAAGTCAGGATCACTTGGGCTACACTTGTTCTACTGAATTATAAGATTTATTGAAAAATGCTGCTGGGCTGCTGAGACAGGGGAAATCAATGAAAGCAAAGCTGTAAATCTGACCAGCAGAAACCAGGTCTGAAACTAGAGGTTGCACCACTTCTGCGCTGGTGAACAAGCCTTCTAAGTGGCTGATATTGTATAGGAGTGACTCCTTTTTTCTGCAAGCCACCACCCTTACACAGAGAAAAATAATCCTCTGATTTCTTTTCAATACTGTAACCCCATTTTATTTATTTCCCTGATATGTGGTGTAGTTTATAGATAAACCCACCTTTCAAAAAACTGTCATTATTTTTATCCTTCCTTGGGGAAATTTGGGGAGGTTACTTTGTACAGTTTTGTACAGCTGGAAAGAAAGCAACGCTTAAACTAAACAAAAATGTATTTAAGTTTCAATATAAAGGGTATACTTTGGCCATCATAATAATAGCAAGTGAAAATCGAAAAATATCTTCCTTTTTTACCTTTTGTCCAAGTTAATTTATGTTCTACTGTAACACTTGTTTTGCAATTTGCAGTACTATATCACTATGTGCACTATTTTAGCTGAGCGCTCAAAAATACACCAGATAAGCATCAACCATAAATCCATTTTTGAAAAAGCAGTGATTTCTTAACTCCCAAATCTCAACTCCCATGTTTCATTCCCATGAAAAAAACATAATATATTTTATAATGCTCAATGATTTTCTTGTGGTCCCACGACACTTTGGAGATAACAGGAAGAGTTTTTAAAGTTAATATAGTTACTCCCTACATTAACATGTAACCATGTGTGCCTGGTAAACACTCAGATACTTTGATTTCTTAATTCGATATTATTAGATCATATTATTTGTTTTTTCTAAGGGAGCTTGTTGTTGATTGTCATGCAGTAGCTTTTTTTCAACGTGCAATAACGCAGCAAGTTTAAATGGATGTTTTCATCTGCATGGCTACAAACCTGTCACAGCAGGGTGGTGATCGAATGTTGAGGCAGTGAGAGTTTCGTCAGAACAACAAGTCACATCCGTGTGCAATGACATGTGTGTGTGTGTGTGTGTGTGTATGTGTGTGTGTGTGTGTGTGTGTGTGTGTGTGTTTCAGTAGGTGCTGCTGGGTGAGCCACTATGCACGGCTTTCAGCTGGCTGACAAAAACCTTGTTTGGACAGGATGGGCCTTTATTTTTTCAGATTACATTTTGACTTGTCACAGTAAGAAAAGCACAGGTGTAAATAATAGGATTAATGAAGGCTGTATTCCATTTAGCTACTTTATTTTCAGGGTCCTGATATTGTGCATGCTGACTTCCTGTCACAATGTCATGGCTCACTGAGACTTGAAAAGAGCAGAGCCATCGTTATTGTTAGCACCTGTGCTTTTTCTACTATGACAGGTCAAAATGTCTGCTGTGAAACAGGCCTATTATTTTTGAGGGGGTTTGCGCAATAAAATATTTGCCTGGCTCCTTAGTAGACAACAGTACAGATTCTTGCTCAAGAACTCATGCAAATAAAGATGTATGCACATTAAGTGTATCTTATTCATTTGAATAACTTTCAAAATTGCATTGTTAATCATGCTGTAGTTCAGAAAGTTGGGCACAAACTCAAGGGGTATGCATTTTTCAAAGCACTGCAACAGTGCTTAAAAAGTGTTTTCCAACATGCAGGAGCCAGAGCTAATTTCCCGGTCTGTGAAACCACTGAGATCCAGAGGAGTCTAGATGTCACTGACGATGAAAGAGATGCGGCCAAACTTTAAGGCATTAATACTACTGTGTACTGTAGTGCTCCAAGGACTAAAACTTTGTGACCTGCCTGGGAGAGAACGCCGCTCTGAACAGGGCATGTACTGCCTTTAAAGAGCTTTTCTTTCATATATACCAAAAATAGGGACCTCATTTTATAATAGCAATAAAACCAAATATATCCAGAAGCAAAGTCTTTGAAATCAGTATACTTTGCAGCAGCTACAACACTCTCTCCTAAAGTGCAATCTTATGTGCCCTTGTGTCCTACAGTAATCTGTTGTAACGTCATGGCCGAAGTGTGATTTCAAAACAAAAGTCGGATAAAAATCCATTAAAACCAAAGATGACATCATATGAAGACAAAGCCCACAATAACTCCCATGGGAGCAGTAATGTAGTCAATAAAGCAGAGATGGTTGACAGTTGCAACAGCTGTGTGTTTTCATTGATTGTACCTGTGATGTCAAACACAAAGTCCATTCTTTGCACAGCAGGGGTCCGCCTCTGTGCCCGTCTTCTCCGATACAGTTTGTTCTCTCGAGTACACCTCGAAGTTTGTTCTCCACAAGGAAACAAATATGGACTTTTTGATTTGACCTCATATTATCCCTGAGTGCAGAAAACAAACTTGTTATTTTTTATTTCGTCTTAACAGCCAATGCTTGAGTTCTTTTGTGGTTAGGTATATATTTTGTTTTCCCCACTACCCAAAGACATTTATTTGGGGTTTGCTTGTTTGTTCCAAAGTCATTTAACTGAGCACTTTCTGGTGGCGACATCCCACAGGAGGCAATTACAGTCCCTTCTATTTCACAATTACTGTGATCACCCGTGTAGGATGGCACAGCTCGAGGAACAGCTGGGACGAATAAATCAAAGCTGTGAGAGCAGAGCAGGTAGAATGGTACAGTGAAAGGAGCTTTACTGTATCGTCTACCATGGGTTGGGGTTTTCCTGTGTGGAGCATTGCACAGGTGTAGGCATTACTCAGAGCCAAGGAGGTGTGAAATATGCAAGTCAGGAGATTTCTCTAGTGCTGGTTAACGGCAGGATGTTATTTTGCAGATGATATCACACAATTAAATGAAACAGTTGTTTATCTTTAATCCCATTCATTTCACTCATCATCTACCATATCAAATCCACGATTTAAACGTCAAATTGTAGTTTTAAAGGATTAGACCACATAAAAGTGCTTCAAGAAGAAGTCTCTTTCAGGGCTTTGCAAAATCAGTGTTTGTGCTAATGCTACCCTCTTTCTTTACAAAAGAGGGGTGTAGGTCTACACACAATTACACAAAAGGCTAATATCTCACATGTTTGGCTGTGATGATTTTTGTGATTTTCTCACTGTAGATTAGTCCATTTACTGTACTCTCATTTTCTGCATCTTGGGTGGACCAGATAGCTACTGGATATTCAAAAAGCTCCAAGAAGCATTCAAGACAGATTGAAAAGATTTTAATCAAATCAAAATGTCAAACCACCTCAGAAGGTAGTATGTCACAGCTGTAACTAAACTGCTAAAGTGCAGACGTCATGCTTATTCTGTTGTGTTTAAGCAGTTTCCAAACAGCTTCAGGTACATTACCATCAGACTCTGGACTAGCATAGGGCCAACCCTGATCTGCATGTAGCCTGGGAAAACCAAGACAGATTGCAATTAGATTTCTGATCTGACCAACAGAGACTGTTGTATTAAATGAACGTGCATTAAATCTCATCTGGATTTAATTAAGATATGAGACAAGTTTAAATGGGGCCTCTGTGGAATAAGCCCCAATGGTCGACTACCATAATTAGTTACAGCAACTGATCACAGAAGCTAGTATGGTCTGTTTTCAAATAAGGGCATAACATTTAGGATATCTAACATGTTTTTTTTATTCTAAAGATGTAGAATCACAGCTCTCCCCTTTTTTACCTGGTGCATTTAAACCAGCAAAAGCAGGTTAACATTAGTGAGAAAAAAAAGTTCACATTTTCTGCATCTATTACGAAATCTATATTACGCATCTATATGCTTTCGTAATGAAGAAGTATAAAAAGCACACACTTGAAGCCAAACGAATGCTTTCCAGAATTAGCATGCTTAGAAATAAATGCATTACAAAAGAATATCCAAATTGTACAGTTTTTATTGTGAACTATAAGCCAAAAAAATGCGTAGTCTGAGTGTGAAGCAGTTCTCTTTCCGTTTATTCAAAGAAAAAGTGCTTCATAAGACAACCTGTGAAATAAGACCACTTTCAACTTGTTGAGTGTTTAAAGCAGAGTAGCTCAGTCTGTCAGGTTGTATATACGAATCTATCAGAATGGCCTACCTCCTCCATAAATGTAGTTTAAACTATGTGTTTAGGGAGCTCAATTCTAACACTTACTGAAATTTAGTAGCAAGCTTTCTGTGTGGACATACTTATTGAAGCCATTCAGCCACTAGTTCACCTGAAGAAGAGAGTGTGTACGATTTCCAGGAAACTTTGGTCAGTAGTATAACTTTAATACTGAAGTCATCCATGTACAGTATGTCAACAGGGTTTCCTAGCAGTAATGCTGAGGGGATGACCTTCATTTCCCGCATAAGTGCTCAGATGCTTTAGGATGCTCCTTCTCAAGATCTCTTATTTCCCTCTTTTCCATTAGTGCTTAACCGCTTGCTGCGCTGACCTCATGTGCATGATCCACATGGGAGTTGTGGGTTTGGATGAATGATAGAAGAGCAAGTCCCTTGAAAAATGATGATATACTACTGACATGTAATTGAAACGCCAATCTACATGTACTGTGTATATATATATATATATATATAGGCACACCATCTCTTCCAAAAATAGTGAGCAATCAAATATTCAGGCTTACGACTGGAATGTGTTTGCACACACTCCCAGTATCCACTTAATTTTTATTCGGTACACTTCCCCATTTATGCAAACAGCTCACTCCTGTGGACAATGAGTTACTTATAAATAAAACAAAAATATAAAGAATGCAGACAGGGTTGAGAGCTTCAGTTATCGTCTGACTGCACTTTAGATTTAGAGAAGCTAGACTCATCTTTGAATGCAGGATAAGGTTTTCAACATTGTGGTGTCTATAGAGATCACAATGTGGTGTGATTTAAAAAAAAAAAAAGCAGCAGCATGTTGATGAGGTCAGAAGAGCTCCTTAAACGCCCCAAAATAACCTTTTAAGACAAGATTTTATTGACAAAACTGTTTTTGCTAGCTTGAGCTATAGCTTCTTGTCAGTAGTTGTCCGTCTAGTCTAAACAACATGTGCATGTATGTTAATAGAAAACTATGATGTATGTTTATGGAGATTTTCTGCTGAAATACTTTTTTGGTGTTTTTTGTTGTGTAAAATATTGGAACGTTTGACTTATATAATGATCTGTGTTGTCTATGCACTCCCACACACTTTGTGTGTTACCATTGTGTATGTCTTGAAATGTGTTAATTAGCTGTTTTTAGATGTTTATCACCCTGAGGAGGTTGCACGGTTATGTCATTGTTGTCATGTATGGGTGTGGTGACCATTTTTATTGATGAGGATCCAACAGGAATCAAAATATTGTCCATTTAAATGCATTTGTGGTTTGGAATCCGTGTGCAGACGTTAACTCTTCTCACTGATGCAAATTTGTAATGTAGCCTGTGATAGCCTACCACCTACATGTGATGTGCTTATGATGTGAATCCCAATCTCATGGTAGACAAAATAAATGGATGCAAGGTACATATGAGATGTTGTAGCAGGAGGAATGAGCAGTTACTGGGTGGGGGGCAGGGAGACCCAGGTTGCTGGATTTCATGCATGCCTGTCTGTCCCCATCATGCTCATGTGAACAGCAGGCGCTCTGCAGGATGTGTCATGTCATTATTCACCACCAGGGGCCAATAAGCGGAGAGCAGCAGAATGCTTTATAAACAGTGTTTTCCCTTGTGTGAGGGAAGACCTGCAGTATGTGTCTCTGTGTTAACATCTTTGTGCATTAGCATTTGTGTACATGAGAGAGAGAGGGAGAGAGAGAGAGAGAGAGAGAGAGAGAGAGTGAGCAAATGAGCAAGCAAGAGAGAATTTCTGTGTATGCAAGCTTTCAACATTTCTCCAAGGTATTTTTAGCATTGTTTTTCAACATCTTTATCAGAGTCTGAGCGTGGTATGGATCTCACATGCATTCCTCAATCATATACCCTGCTTTACACACACACACGTAAAATACACTCACACAAACACATGAAAGCATTCAGTTCTGCTTTAATGGCTAAGCTTCCCAGGGCTCCGATTGTCCCAAGCAATGGATAATTTTCACTTGCCACATTTGAAATATTCATTCCATGTTAATCAAGTACTGCTTCCTTAATACACACATGCAAAGACACACACACACATACACACACACACACACGCGCACACACACTAAGTAGTGTGTGAGAGTGGGACCCTGCATGCCCGTGTGGGAAACCTTGTAACCATTTACTGATGATGTCGTGATTCAACTACTGTACCTCTCATTTATTTTAATATAGCACTCAGACCTGCTAATGCATGGCCAATAGGAACACAATCTGGCGTGCTAATGGATTTTTCTATCCCGCAATAAGACAGTAACGTGGTTTGTTTTTATTGTGTTCAAATGATTACATATGAAAATACTGGAATCAGGATCAATAATACCCACTACAGGTTGCTATAAAAAGAAGTAGAAGCTACATCCCCAGTAGCCAGTGTTTGGAAAAGCAAAACCTTAATGAAACACCTGCTGTCTCACTTCTCTCCATATACTCTCTTCTTCAAATGCAGAAGTGCCAACATTGGAATATATTCTAACTTTTCTCCTTACTTTTTCTCCTCCCCTCTTAGATCCCAGTTTTGATGACGGGAGCCTTTATGGACTCCTCGCCTAATGACGACTACAGCGGCGAGCACTCGCTCTTCAACTCCTCAGCCAGCGTCCACGCCGCTGCCTCTGCGGCCTCGGTACACGGCCAGCAGGATGAGTCGCAGTCCATGTCCAGCGATGCCATCTGGCTCTGGATCGCCATCTTCGCGACCATCGGAAACATTGTGGTGGTTGGCGTTGTCTACGCCTTCACTTTCTGATAAACATATGCTTACAAAGACAAACACGCTCACACATCCTGATTTTTCCGGATCTCTGGAGCCCTGAGTGAGGCCACGCTTTGTAGACAGACACTTTTTCTCTATGTCTCTCTCTCTTTCTCTCTCTCCCTCACACTTGGCTTTTGGATCAGTTTGAGCCCCCACAGGTATGAAAGTTGTGATACTAGACAATGACATATGGACTACTACATTTCTTCATCAAAGGGGAAGACTGTGACTTGGCTTCATTCGTCAGCACAGAGCATTTTGGGATGCTACAACTGGAAGTTTGAAAAGAAGTTTTTGTGTTTTTCAGTTAAAAACAGAAACATCAGACCTGCGCTCTCAACCAAGAATTAAAGCTTGTTTTTCCAGCTTGATGTTGTTTCCGTGTTTCTCCTCAGACAACACCCACACTTATAATGCAGAGATGAGAATGGAGATTAAATGGGGCTTGAGATTCAGGTTGATCCAGGCCATTTTAAACATCCACCACATAGCTGCTTAGCAATTTAAGGCAGTGCTGTTTAATTATGCGGCTGAACAGACACGGTGAATGTTGAAACATTTACAAAGTGCCGGGATTATTTCCATGCCAGGCAGCCCTGAGGCCCAGGACATTAGAGCTCATTTAAAGGAGTAATCTGTGGATGAAACATGGTGTGTGGACACTGATCATCAGTGTGTATAGTATCTAAACAATTTTACTGACAGGAAACAAAGAACACATGTTTAAAATCATACACACAATTGGAATATAATATAATATGCAATGCTAACTCAATTATACACAATGGATGACGACTTTATGATTAGATGAGAAGTGTAAAACTAAGTCAACCTTTGAAATGAATGGTCTTATTGTCAAATACTTACAGTAATATTTACCAGAGATTATTAGAAAATCTAATTGTAATGTCATGGTCTGTTCAGTCATGTTTAGATATTATCTACAGATGTTAATGAAATACAATTAAAAGCACAAATTGAATCACAAGATGACGTAGCCTACTTTGCCTACTCCACCTAATTTTTGTGTGTGTTTTCTTTGTTTTCTTAAAGTACAGCTTGTAAAAGTATTTCTTCAACAAGACAGGGCAGATGTGGAAATTCATAAATGTATGTGTTCCAAAGTAATTTAACACTGACTACATCTGCAGTGAAATGTGTGATACATGTATACTAATGTGGGTAGGGAAAGGATGCCTCATTTTGAAATGAAATGTCCTCGTATATCATATCAAGCTGTCCCTCTAAACTTGTCACTGTAATTTAATTTTGTGTTACTGTAAAATCTGGAGGCAGCTGTCTCCATGGCAACTTATTCTCGTCCTAATTGGGAACATATTTTCTCTATGACTCAAGCATTAACCTGCAAACACTGACGAAATGTATGCTTTTTATTCTGAGCATTTCATAATTGCTCACACACACAAAGAACCATTGCACTGCATTTATATAAATATTACATATGTTAACATTGCTGTTTTAACTTAGCAAATTATTTGTGTTTTTTTTTTTAGGAAAGCAAGCTATCATAGAAGAACTGACAAACTGACTGATCCATATATTTAGACAGAGAGACAAATTTAATTTAGGTTAAAAGTTATAAACCTGTCTTGTCTATGTTCAAATGTTCATACACTGCTGCAAATAACAATACTAGCTTACTGTATCAACTGTACCAATGTAAGGAGAAATTCAGACACACTCTGTTATTATGAGTATACTTCTACAATGTTTAAAGAAGGACTTTCAAGCCTGGTATTTTTTAATAAATGGTTGATGTAGAAATACTGTGTTGAGACATGTTGTAAAGCACATACTGACACACTTCTGGGAATCCCCAAGTGAGAACCCAAAAGCATGACACTGAGACAGACAAATCTCAGGAGTATAGGCAGAAGTGGCGAGGCCTGGAAATCAGGCAACATGGGTAGAACAAGTACTGGAAAGCTAGGCAGCAAAACACTAGGCCAGTGTTTCTCAAATGGTGGTGCTAGTACCCCTAGGGATACTTTGGAGTACTGCAGGGGGTACGTGAGATTTGTTTTTTCCATGCATAATTCCTAAAATAATGATACTGCTTCATAATATATAATTCTTCATAACGAATGCATTTATTGATGGAATCTAAGCATTTGAAATGTAGGCTGGCATTTAAGTATTTTTCAGTAACACGGTTGTTGTTTAGCCTAAACAGGCACATCGTTGTACCTCTTTATATAGGCTGTTTTTTTCCTTCCAAAAATGTTTGCGCTGTTCAAGGGGTACTTGGCTCAAAAGATATTTAGAAGGGTGTACATTATTGAAAAAAAACGTTTGAGACCCAGTGCACTAGGCAAATGACTAGTGAAACAAGACTGTGCATACTGAGGGGCCAACGAGGGACTGAGCTGCAGGAGAGGAAATGGGCAAATGGGAGGTGAGTTGGTGAGGGGGATGAGGTGAAGGTGTGGCCGGAGAGAGAGGAGGAATCTGAACCGACAGGGGAGTTAGTGAAATAGCAAACAAATTTTTAAAAAAAATAAAACTGATGAGAGCATAATTCATTGTTGGTGAGATTTGTGACACATACGCGATGCTCCTTTTGTAAAGACATATGCTGCTATTGAAATGTCTGTATTGATGCATTTTGGTTTTCTCTGTTGACAAAAGAGGCATAGAAACAGTTCATCTGGACCTTAAGTGTCAAGGGAAGAATGATTCATTGAAAACATTGTTGGCTAAGTGCACACTTTTGGCTTTGCGCTTGATCATGCGTGAAGGTGTTTTAGCTCCATCTTTTCTCCGCCTGAATCACCTACCATTGTTCCTGATGAAGCCAACCCACTGACAGACAGCACCAGTCGCTGCTGAGCCATCAGGTGAGATTGATGAGATTGATGCTAAGCTTAGATGGCGCCATCTGTCATTTTGACGCAGAAGTGAATCCAGGTTGTTTAGAAACCACCTGGATTCACTTCTCTTTGGACCCCTGCGCCCCTCCATCTCTCTCTGTCTTCATACTCGTTTTGCTGAACCAACAGACTGTGCAGGAAGTTAAGACTCGTACAAAAAACACAACATTGAAACATGAAAGATGGTCTCGCCTACTTAAAGAAAGACAGGTTATTTACACACACAAAACAATGCTTCAGGGCTTTATGTATTGGAAAATGTCAAACTACTGGGGGGAAGAGGATGAGAAAAGTTACGGCAAACACCCAGTGTTCTTGAGACACTTCAGTCTGGACCAAAGTGGTTGAGCAAAAAACCAACAGGCCAGCATGCCCAGATTCATGCTGCTAGCATGACTAAAAACGTCAATATTTTAAAAGTCATGTAAGATGGTTTTGTTAACTAAAAAAAAGAAATGCTTCTTTACTTTTTATGGGTACAGTCGATACATTTGTCCTTTAAGTTTGAGATCCATTGCTAGCCGAAATTACTGGATGAATGATTAAGTAATCTGAACCTTTAAAAAAATATCTTTACTAAGATCCACAGAATCACAGGTGCTTTAATAATTGTAACAATGAAATCCAGAATGGCATACTCCCAGAAGTTAGTTATGGTTGCAAATCCCTGCCACCCTGGGGGAGAACTGATGCCAAACACATTTTGAGATCACATTCATAATTCCATGAAAGTGTACTGCTCAACCTTTACGCCACTCTACAGACTGAATCAGCTCTTTCAACAGTGAAAAGGCAGCTTGGTTTTATAATGTGGATCAGCTTCCTTCAAATTCACCACAGGCCTTTCTGATCCCCCTCAGCAGAGTAGATAGAGCTGGAAGTAAAGTCGTCTGTACACGATCTTTGAACAACCTTCAAATTGCTTCCACAGCTTGTTGTGCCTCTCTTCTTTATCAGATCAAGCAACAAGAAAAAAAAAGGTCCCAGGGGCCTCGCCACAGCTGCCAACTCCTAAAGGCAAGGGTGTCTCAAAAAAATATCTCAGAAATAGCAAGATGAAATGGATGACCATTGACCTTGTCTCAGCTAATCTATGCTAATGCATAGTAATTATTAGACTTTCAGGTGATGGTTTGAGAGAAATCCACTGTGGCTAATACTGCATTTATACGCTCTGTGCTAGATGAGGCTGGCTTTGCCTGTGAATAATAGAGAATGGCAATTCAATTTAAAGCCATGATGAGATTAATTGGTCTGAAAGTATGAGGAGAGAGGAGATGAAAGGAAAGGAAAGGAAAGAGTGTAAAACAGGAGAATATAAGGAGAGGTTGTCTTTCTCCTCCTCTGTTGCCCTTAACACTTCAGCCCAAAGTCTGTCCAGTCAAGAGTGACATCTTGGTGATGAGGTGCTGGGTATGCTAATATATGCCAAGCCGCTTAGACACATCTTGTCAAAACTGTCATTTCAGAGACACATGAGAACGTACAGTATGGGTCTATGCTTATCCCGTGCCTTAACATTACCATCTATATACAGGAATGTGCCACATAAATATGCCCATAACAGCAAATTATTATCTGTGACAAAGCATTGCAACAGCATAAGGAGAGGTAGGAGAAAGTGTCTGTGCTCAGAGTACGTGGGTGTGTGTGAGGGAGTGAGTGAGTCATAATGAAGCTCTTCAGTATCATCGGGAACACACACTTATCCATCAATGAAGACAGAATCATGCAGGAATGAAAAACACAAATACACAACAGTATTTGTTCTTTTTGTTCTTGTTAGTTCTTATTTCACAATAATTTCTCACTGATCACAATATTATTCAACTCTCATCTCATTAGGAGGACTCACACCTAATCATCATTGATTTAAAACTCAGAAAACAAGACCATACCGTATATTGTATCGCAGTTCCATGCCTAGATGGTTGGTTAAATTTGAATACATAATTCAGTCCCTCCAGAAAAACGCGATTATGCGATCGCAGAATTCAATACATAATCAGCCAAAGTCCACATATTTATGCGGGGGCCGCATTTTTTAAAATATGCCGCACTTTCGCCGCATAAATTGTCGATTTCCGCGCAAAATATGCGGGGCTTGCATGATTTCATAATCCCCGCATTTTCATTGCAAAAAAAGTCACATATATCTCAGCAGAAAGTTGAAAAATGTTGCCTTTACTTCACACAAGAGCAGCCATTTTCCCCTGTTGCCATGGGAACGTTATGAATTGACGTAATTTCACCTAGTGAGAACATGAGGTTGGGGGAATCACTTTTTTCTCTCTTTTTCATCAAACCGTAGTTTTTGCAAGTTCCCGCAATTTCATAAAATTGCATAAATATCCTGCATATTCCATCGCATTTTTTAAGAAAACGTGCCGCATAATCAAGAATTTTTGCCCGCAACAATCACTAAAAAACTTTTTCTGGAGGGACTGATAATTCATTCATTAATAATCAATTACAATATAGTAAAACACAGTTGTATTATTACAAACATGTCTTCATAGAAAACATCATAATTGTTGACAAATACTGTATACTAATAAACATTTAAAAAAAATTCCATATGTGTTAAAAACTATATTAAAGTAAAGTGTTAACAATTTTGAAAAGTTGTAACTCTGCAGAAAATCACATAGATGCTATGACCAATAAAGCTGTTCTGACCTGTAAATGTATGAATCTTGGTAGTAGGTGAAGTTGTCCCTACTCTGAATTTTGGATTGCTACAAACTATATCATACTTTCTAACAAACTATGCTAAAGCTTCTGCAAGAGCTACCTACAGTGCTACTGTCCCAGAAGTTGACAAACTGGACCAAACTCTCAAAAAGTTGGCCCAAGATGATTTGAGAACTTTTGCACATCACCAGATGCACACTATTTTCTCTATAATGATGTTACCAGCAGTCAGGGCATCGAGATATGGGTTAGGTTGTGCAGCAGAGACCTGAGGTCAAAAGTTTAATGGCTGTCCCCAGGTGAAAGAGCTCATAGCAGAAGACCACAATAGAGGGGGGATAATGGAGTTACATGTAAAGTGATTTGGTTTTCTGACTCATAGGATTAGGTTATTGGAATCAATAATGAGATTTCGATCACAATGTTTCCTGATTAAAGGACAATCCCGGCGCAAAATGAACCCAGGGGTTAATAACACATGTGTACCAAGTCGACCGTTCTTTGGGATATGTTTTCATGGTAATCGAATGTGTCTGTAGCTTTAAACAAGCTAGCGCGAACCGCTGATTAGCTTATAACGCTAGGCTTTCGGGGCACTGGTAGAGTAAAAATAAATCACTATTTTATACCACTAACAAGGCTCAAAATAGCACCACACTTCCACGATAGCATAATGAGGGTCCCTACATGTAAACCAAAGCATTGAGAACTTTGTAAGTGTACAGACAGTTTAATTAAAAAGATAGTTTATAAAGACATTACCTTTGCATATACAGGCAGGCGGCGTCTTGGGAATACAGTCATGACCAGTTGAACCACGAACGCCCTGCTTGAGCTATGTTACTGGTTACTGGTTGCACGGTGTTCGTGGTTCAACTGGTCATGACTGTTTTCCCAAGATGGCGTTAGAGACACATTCGATTACCATGAAAACATATCCCAGAGAACGGTTGACTCGGTACACATGTGTTATTAAGCCCTAGGTTCATTTTGTGCCGGAATTATCCTTTAAGGTCATTTTCCGATGATGACATGAGTAACTGACAGCTGTCATCACACTAACAGAGATTTTTACAGAGACTTCACCAACTGGCACTGTGTGCCTCTTTTGGTAACATACAAGAGGGAAGAAAGGTTGGATTTTAGGTGGGCTGCTACCATGGCAACAGCAGGCTGTAATGGATTTGGACAGCATCTTTGGCTCGTGGCAGCCATTTCTGGACACTGATTTAGCTTTCTGTGTCTGTCTTGGGTTTCTTCTTTCCACCTTCTTTCTCACACACAAAAATTGCCCTCTAATGAAAATGCTGCTCATACATACAGATGCCTGTCAATCCAGATTATAACCTCTGATGTGGAGCTCACAGAGCAGCAACTGCAGCTCTGACTAAGCAAAACAATTGAACAAGATCATAAACCCTGTGAGCATCCTGCAGAAATAGACACAGATCAGTTAACTGATGATGTGCATCCTCAATAAGATTCAATTTGTTAATTTCCCTCCAAAACAGAGTCATAATTGAAAGCTTTTCATTGAGTGTAGTTGCCATTTTTTAGGACAGAAAATGCAGAAATATAAAAGAAATCACATGTAATCCACTTCTGCATTACATTTAGCTTTCTACCTCCAATCCCATGGGATGGGAAATAGTATTCCAAGTGTGACAGGGAACAGAGTCTTTAATGCAATCCCAGGGGCTCCTCCACCCCCTAAAGCTGCAACAGCCTCAGTGAAAATGCTTCATTACTTTTACTTTGTGATGGGAGCTCAGCATCACTCGTCATCCAAAAGGCAAGAGCCTTATTCTTTCTTTTGATTTAGTATTGATGGGTCTCTCTCTCTTTTTTCCTCTTTCCCTCGCTCTCTCTCTCTCAGTCATCACACTCTTTACACTCCTCTATGAGGCAGGAAGAGAGACAAAGTATCCCTCTCTGCCTGCCATCTCATATAGAAAACATCCTTAGAAAGAGAAGGCAATATATGAGGAAGCTCCCCTTTGAACAAGATGGATACAGCCCTGCCCACCTGTGCCATGAGCCAAATCTCTAACATATTAAGCTTATTACTGTTATTACTTTGTTTTATATAACCCTCATTTTTATCAAGGAAGTTGACATTGAGCAGTGCCAGAATATAGAACGGTGATGTTGCAAGGCGGCAGCCAGGCCGCAGCTGCTCTCTGTCTGAAAAGTCCCTTGATGCATGTTCACTTTAGTTTATTGTGTTAGCATGCTAACATTTGCTAACTAGCACTAAAAACAAAGTACAGCTAAAGCTGTTGGGAATGTCATTAGTTTTGCTGGTGGACAAATTTAAATTTTGATAGGATGGTTGCCCCAGATGAAAAGTTAAGGCAAGGAAAGTTTATTTGTATAGCACCTGCAAAAAAAACAGTTAGACAATAGAGACTATAAAATAGAAGATACAAATTTGCTAAAATTGCGGTATCATCAAAGTTATTACAAATTTTCATCAGGGGAATATAATGCCCTTTTCCAAATTTCCACTGTCAATCATGAATATCTGTACAAACTTTTATGCCAATCAATCCTAGTGAAAACATTTGACCTGCTGTTGGCACTAAAGGAAAGGCCAGATAATCACCAAATGGTGACAGAAAAAGTCAGTGGATCACTCTACTTGCCGTCTACAAGTCCTGTTTTGGGTGTGCTTCGGTTTTTCACTATCAAATTATAAATTGACATATATTTCTGAATCCATAATGAAACAGAAATATAAATAACTTATGGGGCTGTACATTAATATAGCAGCGAACAAATATTTACTATGTAAATTTATGGTGGGGTAATGGTGTCCTGAGCAGATAATGAAGTCCCACTCCCTCTGTGTGTGTTTTAATCCGAGCTTCTCTGTTCTTTGTTCTGATAGCCGGTCCGGCTGCATGTGCATGTTTGTGCATGTGGCCGTAAAAAACCCGTAGATATTTCACATATTGGGGAACGGCCTGTAAAAGCTGTGTGGAGGCAATAAAGCCCGCTGTTCTTTTTTAGTATTTTGAGTACAGCCCCTTTAAGTCGGTAGGATTCATCCTCAAGGGATCATGAATGTCTCTACAAAATCCCATGCCAATCCATCCAATAGTATTTAGACTGGAAATACAACCAGCACACGCAGCTGTTGTTGTTGTAGCATATTTTTGATCTATAAGCAGATGTTAAATGTAAGTCTTAGGAAGTACCAGAGGAGTCCTGGGAATAAGATCGGTGTCTTCCCTCAGTAGACCACCGCCACAGCTCTGTCACTGCACTGAATATGATTGGATAGTAGCATGCAGAACATGCAGCCTGTCACCATGGAGACTGACATGTATCACTCTGGTTGCCTGATGCGCCCTTTGGCAGACACCGTGGAGTCTCACTTATTCGGTTGCTGGCCAAAATTAAAGTGAAAAACCACTCCGGGAGCTAATGGAGGAACCATTGAACGATAGCAAGACAAGAAAAGAGACAGACTGATGCACTGGCTCACAGAATTTGACAGGATGATTGAGAAGTGCACAATTACAAAAGAATGGGGAGGAAAAGGATCAGGATTAACAGTGGAAACCTCTGTCTATTTCTCTGTGTTGTGATGAATGTGTGACAGGTGTTCTCTCAGCGCAGAGATTGATCGATGCTGTGTGTGCCAGGGTTTTTGGCAATTCCTATCTACCATATGTGACTTAAAGGGGTGGTTCAGAATTTTGGACACAGGACCTCATTTCCAAGTTAGCCAGTGTGTTATTTATCAGTGGAGACAGTTTTCAACCCTTTTCATCCAGTCCTTCCAGTTTCAGAGTTCGCTGGTGCTAGGCTAGCGCTAGTCAACAGTATCTGCTAGCCTGCCATTAAAAGCAGTCGTACACACTCCACAGTACACCCGAGGCAAATAAGTTATAATGCCAGACTATTGATGTAAATGTCTGTTGATAGAGTAATGTTAGAATTAAAACTAGCCTTGCATCGCATTGCAATAGTTATATTTTGTTCCCTGTAGTTGGTAGAATAGGCTACAGCATCGGCGGAGGGATATAGGCTACAGAGAAAGCCGGTTTACATGACAATCATTTACCTGCCGCTGTGAGCTCCAACTAATTCCACTCTGCCAGGCTATAACTCACATAACGTTACTAGTCCATGAAAGCACACGGGCTAGCAATTTGCATGTTAACTGTCCGAGTTTACATGACTTTTCTGTCAGCAATTACCTAACGTTAGCGGTTAGTCCAGCCAGGTATCTACCAAGAGTGTAACTATACTATACTAATAATTAATTCATTATTTGCATACATGTTTTTATCTGCGTTTTCAAAAGAGGAGGGCTGGCTGTCCTTTACTTTTAGCATTTTGTCTATTTAATTTCCATGGCTTAGAACACTTTATGTGTCATCCAGTATAGGTCTCCACATCATTTTCACTTAATCTTGTATGCCTAGATGATGAGGGTAATCTGTGCATGCATTACATACTGTACTGTATACTGTAATCAGAATTAACTCTATTTGCAAACATACAAGGAATTTGACATCAATTACTCACACTTGTACCAAGATAGCATGAAAGTGCAAGGAATGGAATTGAATCTAGTATAAATGTGTACAGTATACTCCAAACATTGTTTTTGTAGACTATGTTCTACAATCTACAAAAACGTTCTACATACTGTTTAGGTACATCATATCTTTGTTGTTACATAGTCATTGCTCTGTAAAATAATACGTATGATTTAACAGTTAACAATATTCAGTGAGCTGTGTAGCTCCTACTCGAAGGAACAAGTTGAAGGAAATTGATTATGTGCTTGTTATGAGGGGTCTGTGGTGATTTCAGTCTATATAAAATACCCTTTAGGATTTGATTTGTTTGTTTTCAGCAGGCAGTCGTCTCTTTTGTCCCTCTGAGGCTAACATTTGACTGTCAGTCTGCATCAGAGTAAAGACACAATATTTAGCTGTCTAAAACAAGACATGCCTGTTATCTCTTTCTCGAACATTGCATTTTAGTTTTCATTTATCAGACATTTTAATGCTGGAAAATCTAAAGAAATATCTCTCTCATAATCAACAATTTCTATTGTGTCATTTTATGGACTTCATTACAGATGCTTTTGAGGACAAGGTTTAAAAGATAGAGCGAGAAGCAATTTGTTGAAGATGGTTTTGAAAAAGTAATACTTTCAGTAGTTGGTCTGATGCATAGCACGTTTGGGAAAATTCCCTTATTTCTCAAAAGCATTTGCAGATGTTGACAAAGTGGACGCTCACTTAGAAGTGACGTAGTTCAATAAAATCATTTTGAGTATAACCACAGTTCCCCACTATACCATTGCCTGGATGATTAATTATTTATTCCCAATTAAAGTGGCTTTCTCCTACATAGTTTACCTCTTTTTCAGTTCTTCTATAAACTTTAAACACCCACGGGCAGAGACACAAGCTCCCAGCTTGGTCATTGCACATAAACAAGTTTATTTCACCATAAATGGCAGATTTTCTGGTGTAGCTGTTTTATGAGTGTAGTGTAAAGAAGATGTTTAACATAAAAGCATTCATTAACTGTAACACTACTTTTGTGGTATACAGGTTATCATGTAAATGTGGATGCTTTTACGTAGGCCGGACTAAGAGACGTCTTAAAGACAGAGTATGCGAGCACAACAATGCCATTAGAAAAGCCAATTTGGATCCTATGGCAAAACACTTCCAAAATGTGCACAACAGCAATCCAGAAGGCCTAAAAAAGAACATTCTCCCCGAATGTTCTTTTTTATATATACCACAAAAGTAGTGTTACAGTAAATGAATGCTCTTATGTTAAACATCTTGTCTTGAACCGATTAAAATTACTTTTACAGAGAGAAACATTTTATATATATATAATTTACAGGCCACAGTATACCCTGGGTTGAATGAAGAAATAGATTTCAGTTCTTTCTTGTGATCATTTTCTCTGTATATATATTTGTTTGGGCTTTACTTGTAATGCAGCTATCTAGTGACTCTCTCTGTATGTGAATATCTACTATATATAGCCACTTAGTGAGCTGTGAACATTTACAGAGAGCCACCTAGTGGAGTGTTTTGGCATGTTTTCATGTGGTAACTCACCATGTCACTCAGCCTACACAAAACAGGAAATTGTCTTGAATTGCCTGAAGAAGGCAGTATGTGGCACTACGCGTGGGTTGCTTCTTCCTATGTCTTTTAAATTTTCTATTATGAAATAGCCAGCAACATAAAGGCTTTTTAAATCATTTTGAAGAAGAGTGCCTTGGTTTTCCCTTTTTTTCTACACTCAATTGAATTCCTGACCCCAAAGAGCACCTTCAAACATATGACTGAACTTCCTGAGCACCCTGGACTTTTTTGTTGTTGTTTTTGTTTGTTTTTTGTCTTTCCATTTTTTTTTTGTTCTGATGTCAATCACAGAATGAAAACAAAACAAAAATTGAGACAGCAGATGTTTGGATTGTGGCAGCCCACCGGTAGTTTGCTCTATCTTTCGCATAATGGCTTGTGATGGCTGGTTTGTTAGTATGAAACATTTGTCCATTTTGCATTGCCTTTATTTGAAAGCAAGATGAGTACGACAAAAAAGGAAAGATCACTTTCCAAAACCTGTCTCAGCCAGAAACAATTTACAGTCTGTCTCTCTTACAGTAAATACGTCAACATTGGGTAGTCTGTGTATTTTCTGCCAGGAACGTTTGAGCACTCTGGCGAACAGCATTCAAAGCAGGGGTTGAATTTTACTTTAACTTTTGAAGAAATAGCTTATTGTTCCACCGCTGGCTGCATTAGTGGTCTCATCCAGTCCTCATCAAAGTTGCATTAGTGGTTTTTAGACAAGAGGTGAGGCCTGGGGCCACTCCTAGCATCAGACCTGGGGTTGGTATGATTCCATTGCTTATGAGGTCTCATTCACTTTCCTTTCAAAGCCCCTGATTGTACCAGACAGCTGTGAAAACAATTATACAAACTACACAAGAGGAGCTGTGCCCTGCTGTCTTAAATCTGTGAGTAGTTATGGAAGAGGGAACGGGGGCGGAATCAGCACCGAGTAATAGAGCTCACACAGCCAGGAAAAAAATGCTAAGCAGACAGGCAGAAGGAGACAGGAAGGAGACAGGAAATGAACTGAGTATTTTTGAAGAATAGCATGAGCTGTGCTGCCCCCTCAGCCAGACATTTATTATATACCTCATTACACACCACTGAGACATAACTAACAGCATTGGACAGAGTTGTACTATGTTGTCATGATTACTCAAGGGTCTTTCAGTTTGCTATGATAAATTACTTTAGAGTTTTCTATGTGACATTTAATGTATTGTAATGTAAAGGATTCATAGAGTGTGTCTCTATAAACTTATGAAGGCTTGGGCCAGAGGTTCAAATTGCACACTAACATTACAAGGCTGTTAAATGTACTAAATGTTCATCATCATGTTATCATATCACAACATTTTTTTAACCATATTTCAGGTTTTATTTGCTGAGGTTTTGAGATAACCTTTGTGTTTGTGGTGTTCATTTTGTTGGAAAATTACATTTGAAAAACTCAATAGCAGCTTGTCTTTCCAGACTTATTGCATTGGTTAGTCAGAATAAACCACAGACCTTTCCTTCAGCACTTAACAGTTTTTTTCATGTTCAGTATTAAATCGTTTCAAATGGAAACTGTCAATACAATACAGACAAGCGACACCCTTTAGTTCTCCACCATCCCTGAAACAGGAAACACAAATGTGCACACAGCTAGTGCCAAAATAATGATTTGGTTGTTGTTTGTAGGAATAGTTTAAATAGTTTACTATTTTTTCTTTCATAATTTTCATAATTTAACTGTTTTATACAAAGCCTATTAGAACACATCATGAGTAGTTTTAACTGAGTCGGCCTTCCAGACATCACTAGGGGCAATTTTTAAATAGCTCATTTTAAATTCAGTATCAGATGGAGTAACATTTAAAATGAAATGAAAAGAAAAATCAATATTTGATTACATAAAATGCCACAAAGACAGCTTTCCATGTTCATTTGGTGTGATGTATTCCATTGATTTGGTTTATATAAAGATGTGGGGAATAGATTGTGGACCATTTGTTCAAATGGCAAGGAGCCCAGATCAAACTCAAGAGTTGTCTCTATATGTAAACAAATAGATTAATTGATTGTAGCTATGTATTCTGTTCATGTTTAGACGAGTCGTTACAAAATATATGGACAACCACCTACATGAACACAATACAGGGACAAAATAAAGTTCAGATAAAAAACGACAAACATACCAGAGCTTATTGGCAAACAGCGTGACATGAGAGACATGCAGGTCTGGGAGGATGTTGCCTAAGAGTCAAATATTTGGTCATATATTGCAGTCTGAAGTGAAAGTGCTTTAAGGAGTTGAATGTGTCGGAGCAACTGAAATAAATTGATATCATTGTTGGTATACTCTGAAATCAACCCTATCCATTTGAGGACCTCCATTGTGTGTGAGAAAGGTGTTACATAACTTCTTTTGTTTTATTGTTGTTACAGGATACTGTTTCCCTTGCTATGCATTTGGGTCCAAGGAAATGTCTTGTAAAAGTGTCATAAGTGGAAAGTCAATACTGCACAATACACTCAGTATAGTGCATAGAATGAATCATACAAGCCTATAAAGACATCCATCACATGAGACATCTCTCAAAAAGGAGGAAACAATATCTCCGTTGCAACACCAGGAAGTCTCTTGACTTAGCTGTTATTAGATTGTATAATAGACAACCTGACTTGTCAGGGGGAAATGATGGTGGGTGAAAGATTGGCGCCAGCACCAACTGGAAATCTACAACTGGTTGCTAATTACTTCAGCCTGGCTACAGGGCTCCTTCCTGCTTGAGGTGCCTTCAGGGTATCACTTAGATTATGAGCCTCAATGGTTTATGTGTAAGGACAGTTATAGTTTACAGTTATTAGCCAACAAACTATCATGAGGATGTTTGCTTCAATGTCTGTGTATATTTTGGAGCAACAGGAAGTGGCAAAACGGAAATTCATCATTGCAACATCATTTCAAGAAAGATCCCAGTCCTTGACACACTGTTATTCCGAATTAGTTGACTTTACCAGAAATTTACGTGGATACCCGTTGCCTTAAATCATCTAAGTTTCTACTCAACGTGAAACTTAACAGATCAAGTTGTATTTGTATGTATGTATGTACAGAGCGTTAAATTGATGCAGATTACAAATCAAGTTTATGTAAGTAATCATTACTAAAAATCATTAGTAAACTTTTTTTTCTTTTCTGGAGTCATGTTGTCTAAAATAAGCATGTTAAGTTAAAGCTTTAGTGCGTAATTCTTTGTAATGAAGGTCCGTTACATTCAAGCCATTGCCAAATGAAATACAAAACTGAAACCCGGATAACATAAACGCACATCCAACATTAAAGCTATAGAGCATAGTTTCTGTCGCCCCCATGAGGAACTGTAAGTAATGACAACAACACTGTCGGTGCGTCCACATGATACAGCCTACCGTGTTTCCGCATGCGCCCCCACCCCTCCTCCATGCTGTTGCTATTAGCCAAGAAGGACACAGAGGATTAAAAAAAACATGTTGTTTTCAGAAGAGGTAATTATCTTCACTTGAGTTTCTACGCGGGAAAGTCACCGGATGCCACAATCTTCTGAACATAGCCATACTGAGAAATACAGAGAGAGTTGTATGGAGCTGAAAGTTATATACTTATATATAGTTAGATACTTAATTAGCTTTGTAGCAACTAATTTGGCAATGGCTTGAATGTAACAGATGTTCATTAATATGAAAAAGTTACACACTAAAGCTTTAACAGAACATTATAAAAAAAACACACTAACTAGGACAGAAACCGTTCGGAACATGTTTTTTTCCCCATGAGCCTTTGCACCGCTTCAGGGCAGAACAGTTCAAATGACCCCGCCCCTCCCATACAGAAACTTAACATCCTTAGTTATTTCTGCTTTACATGATCTGTGCACTGCATATAATATACAAATATATATAATACAAACAACTAATGTGATTTAGTAATGAATATGGTTTTAAACAAAACAGTATCATACACCAGATTAGTTTTTACACATTGACTGCTTTTAAGACCTTTGTCAATTCTAATCAATGCTAACTTGAGAATGGCCTTCGGTTTAAAGCGCATTCTCCCTATTCAGCTCTTAATGTCTCGCAAATAGTCACGTTGGTCAGCCAAATGATGAAAAATGAACATGTCAGTTCTCATATAAGAGCTGATAATCACAAGCTTGATGATTAAGCCACCAGTCCATCTTGACGCATTGTTAGTAATACAAACACACACACACACTCCACACACACACACACACACACACACACACACACACACACACACACACACACACACACACACACACACACACACACACACACACACACACAGACACAGACACACACACACACACACACACACACACACACACACACACACACACACACACACACACACACACACACACACACACAGTATAGATCATGAATGTGATTGTGTAATTTTTCTATTATAAATCTTAATTTGGTAGATTAGGAAGAGATTGGAGGGTCATTATTGACATCAAACAAAGAGGAAAATGATGACGATAGGGTGAATTGTAGCAGTTTTCGGACTGTGCAACAAATAACCCTTTCTATCCAAAAATGACACTTAGCCTACAACAAGATAAGAGCAGGCAAAAGAGGATATACCAGCAACACCATCATCAGTCCAATCCTGTGGTTTTGGGTGAGTCAATAAGGAAACTAAGCACACTCATCCTTCCCAAACTTGCAACATGAAGGCCCAGGGTATTAGGTTTTGGAGGCGTTAGGTTGAAGGTGGGCCAAGTTTACAAATGTCTTGTAGAAGCCTGTTTCACCTTTGAGAAGAACTTGAAATGAGTGTTTAGAAATACCAACAATGTCAAAGCTTTATAGTGCTGACGTGTTTCTCTTTAGTGCCTCTTTCCATTCACGCGTAAAAAGAAGGACTTATATTGTGAAACAGTTAAATATAATCCAGGGAAAACAGGGACATTTATTTTATCCTCCATCATTGTGAACACAAGGCAAACAGTAGAAATTGTAAACAAGTCACATTACAAAGATCTGTCAGGAATGCATGCATGTATTGGCTTGAACATGTTTGGAGGCGGATTGTGAATGGTAAGCTATGGGTTCAGGCCCGACTCTGGAAGAGTTATTTACTGTAATAATAATCTTACAACAAACATAATGCGGTGCAGTAAATGGATTAATTTGTCTCTAATGCACAGCAAGCAGTGCATTATAACATTTAGTGGCTTTCTTTATAGTCCCAGTAAACATCTACTCCACTTTAACGCTGATGAAATAGCATTACTATGCTCAGATGCCAGATGTTTATGTTGTGGGAAATGTGAAATGATTGTGATTACCATTACACCTACAGTGTATTTACACAAAGACAGACGTCACCCACCCACTTTGGAACTTTAACTTCCATCTTAAGTGGCTGCATACTGAAAAATCTTTATCCAGTGATAAAACATCAAGCAAATAAACATCAACTATGCCAGATCACAAACTTACAGACATGATGTGTATGATCTTACTCAGAGAAGGGCAGGGGAGAGAGAGAGAGAGAGAGAGAGAGAGAGAGAGAGAGAGAGAGAGAGAGAGAGAAAGAGAGAGAGAGAGAGAGAGCATGCAGACTGAAGTCAGCTGGAATCTGTTAAATGACAGTTTCCTATAAGAGAGCGAGTCAGAGAGTAGACACAGGAGAGTAAGGGAGGGTTACTCAAGGAGTGTAGTCAGGCATCTGGGTATTTCACATCTGGATATACAGTACTCAGGAAAAATGACTCTTCAACCTACAAGGTATGTATAGGCTTCATTTGGTTTATGTTATTGTGAAATATTTCACATTAGAATTGATACATTATCTCTTATTTAACATTGAGAATTGACAATGTACAGTAGTTTTGTTCCTCATAATCATTTGTTGTCAATAATTATGTACATATTCTTGTTAAAAACATGTTCACATGTACAGTATTTATATTTATTTTACATTAAGATGTGTTGGGAAACAATATCTTGATACAAGAACCAGAATTATCCCTAGTAAAGACATGTCTTTTGGTATCTCATCTATTCCTCCAAACTTGTGTTGTTTTCACAATACAGTGAGCAGTTAGCTCTCTCTTGTTTTTGGTAGACACATTTTGGTTTGTTTGTACTTTGCTGATACACAAAAGTAGCAGTAATAGATGTGTTGATGGAAGGGAAAATTGAATGAAATGACTAATTGCAGTGTGTAATATCTGAGCACAATTTCAGCCCCAAGTATAAAAACCAGACATTTACAAACATTTGCACTTTGCAACCTTTACTCGTGTATTCATTTTGCCCACTGCCACAGAGCTGGTATCTTCTACTTACAATAATAAAAACAAACACATTGTGAAACATTTGATGTAGACCTACGCTCTTAAATTGCAGCTCTATTGATTATAATATATTTTTAATATGTTCAGAAACATTCTCAAATGCGTATCATTTAAAAATAGAGCCTAGTTGACTTTGATGTAATGGTTCAGTGCAAAACAGATCCTCAATTAAGATGATATCGCACAATGTGTAGAGCAAAGTCAAACACCCCCCCAAGGCAATTAGGGTGAACAGAGCCAAGCATATGTTTCTCATTGTTGGAACATGGTGACCACTGTACTACGTGACTTAGACACCATTATAATTGTAATACTTATGGATTTATGGGTGAAGACAGAGCTGCTGGTGGTGCATGCAAAGGTTGCAATGCAGCACTGAGTTCCAATAGCAGTCAGATATACAGTGTGGAGATGGACATTTAAATAGGACACTCTGTTTTATGATTGGATGTGTAGTTGGTGCTTAAAGAGCAGCTGTTTGCAGATGCCCAAATATTAAAGTCACGGTTCATATATGTTGTTAGGGCAGCTTATGTTGTTTTAGTGCAGTACAGTGCTCACTGCTGTTCACCTCTGCACCTGTAGAAAACATAAAGACAAAGTCAGGTGATGACCCTATATAGAAACATTTCCCCAACACGTACTTACTTTAATGTCACTATTTAATTCTCTTTGTTTTATGTTCTTCACAGCGTCCCAGACCTCAGCACCACAGCTTTATACAGAGACCAAAACAACACCAATGGCACTGATTGTCCTGATACGTATGACTGGGAGTGGCTCCACACCGGTCAGCCAGTGTATATCCTGCTCATTACTGTGCTGGGAATCGTGTTTAATGTGTTTGTCCTGATAGTTTTCTGCTTCCACAAGAAGGCCTGCACCGTGGCTGAAATCTACTTGAGCAACCTGGCTGCTGCCGACCTCGTCCTGGTGTCCTGTTTGCCTTTCTGGGCCGTCTACACATCCAACGGTTTCGATTGGCCTTTTGGTCTGTTCCTGTGCAAAGTCGTCAACCTGGGCATTAAGATGAATGCCTACAGTAGCATCTACTTTCTTGTTCTGGTTAGCATAGATCGCTATGTGGCACTGGTGCATACAATGTCCCATGGCAGAATGCGTAGGCCAAAATATGCAAAACTGGGTTGTTTGCTGATGTGGGGTTTCGGCTTGGTCTTGAGCATCCCTGTGCTCGTCTTCAGGGAGGTGAGATATTTCCCTGAGTTTGGTGTAAATGCATGCTTTCTGGACTACCCAACCCACACTGTAGAACTGCTTTTTGATGGGATGTTGATCGCTTTTAGCTTCATCATCCCAATTTCGATTATCTCATTCTGCACTGTCAAGATTATTCAGGCTTTGAAGATCCAGGCAATAGAGAGATTCAATGCTGTAAAAACAGAACGTAAGGCCACCACACTGATGCTGGCGGTCCTCCTGGCGTTTCTTATCTGCTGGGTGCCATTCCACGTGGTCACCACATTAGATGTGCTCTTACGGGCTGAAGTCCTGGGAGGGTGTCACCTTCTGTCTGTCATAGAAATCTGCAATCAGATCTTCACATACTTAGCCTTCTTCAACAGTGTTCTCAACCCCATCCTCTACGTCCTGGTAGGAAAGAACTTCCGTAAAAAAGTGTGTGAACTCTTCAAGCAGTGGAGCATTAGGAAAATAGTGACCTCTGAGTCCTCACGTTCATCAAACATATCCTCCACACTGAAGACTTTGGTATAAAATACTGCTTTCAAAACTGTTCCCCTCAAAAAAAGACTTTGCAGAAAGAGGACTGTGGTGGACAGGCATTTAACATTCTTGGCAAATGTAGACAATTTCAATGATGAGCTAAATTCATTATTTGATTTGTAGTGGATGTAATTGTGTAGTAATGGTATCAAATCATCTGTTCTCAAATCAATCTATGACGTGACGTCTTCTCAAAAAGCTAAACTAGCTTTAATTATCTTTAAGAAATGTAGTGATATGTGGAGGGACATGCAAGGTTTGAACGTTTCACCACATGCAATAAACTACAGCTGGTCTCTTGTTACAAACATTTGCAGACATCCGTATCTTAAACGTACATGTGGTGTGATCTAAATCAGCCTGGTTGCTGTAAAATAATTTATGTAAATACCTTTTTTTTAAAATATTCTGCTTGTATTGTTCATAACTCAGATTGTAAATAGTGCCAGTATTTGTTTTTCTCTGTACATAACAGGTCAAATAAAACATGCATGTGTGGTTTAATGGATGTCTCAATGTCTTTATAATTCATTTAAATTTTGAGTTGAGCACACAAACCAACATTTGCTTGCTAAGTGTTTTCTGGTGTTTCTGACTCATTGTCTGCAGAGTTAAAAACAGGAGATTTTCCAGTGGTGACACACAAACATGCTCCTTTTTGTTGGCTGTATGGGCATCAGTTGTCTCATTTTACATTTCTCACCACACCACCGTTCGATGGCCCAATGTTTACTCATTGTGGGTTGAGGGCAAGGGTACACCCTTAGTTGTCCCCAAAATGAAGGCCTGTCCTGCCAAACAGGAAATCTTTGTTAGGAGTCAGGCTTTACCATCATTGCCAGAGTTGGAAATTGTTGTGGAACAAAAAACATGCAGGCAGACAAAGTTACCTCAAAGCGTAGAATGCATGCCAAAAAAACAGTTTCTGACCTTGTTGGATGTATTTCTGTCTGCCTTTTAGTCTGAAGCTTAGAAGCTTTCTGAGCTTTTCGTGGTTTAACCGGGTTGTATATTTCCTTACACAAAAAGTGAGCAGCATTCAGTTGGACTTTTTTTATTGAATTTTTATTGTGTGTATGTAATCATACTGTATGTGTTTGTAAGTCCATGCAGGTATGAATGTGTAGCCTGGGTGAAGTGTGTGGCCTGGGGTATTTTTAATCACAGACATATTCCATACAGTATCTGTTGCTAAGACTCCCCTCTTTGACACTGGCATGTGCGTGCTGTGTGCTCTGACTGATAAAACAACATTAAATCACTAACACTCCATTAAATCATTTATCCCTTTTCACTTTAAAACTCAAATCATGACGTGAAGGTTGTGACACAGACATTAAACCTGTGTTGACACAGTTAAAAGGTTTTACTGGTATATATAGCCTGCCTACTAGTTTTGAACACACCCTGGTTTTTCTAACTCTAAAATCGCTGTTACTGTCCAACAGCTTTCACAGCGATCCACATTACTTATGGAGAGTGCCGCAAGAGCTGAGCTTGTCTGCAACCACACAGATGCATGGGACTGGGTTTATACCATGCAGCCTGCCTACATGTCCATTATCTGCCTTCTTGGAGTGATCGGCAACTCCTTTGTGCTTTGTGTATTCTGTCTCCAGAAGCGCCGCAGCTCTGTGGCCGACATCTACCTGAGCAACCTGGCAGCAGCTGATCTCCTCATGGTTTCTTGCTTGCCATTCTGGGTAGCAACCATTATCAACAAGTTCCACTGGAGGTTTGGGGGGCCCATGTGCCAGCTTATCAACATTGTCATTGGGATGAATTATTATTGCAGTGTGCTGTTCCTTACGCTTGTGAGCGTGGACAGATACCTGGCCCTTACTAGACCCCTAACCCAGGGGCGGGAGAGACGGGCCTTCTGGGCACGTGGGATTTGCTTCAGTATATGGGTTGCTGGGGTCTTGCTCAGCTTCCCTGCTATCCTCTTCCGCTCCGTCCAGTTCTTCCCTCATCTGGGCATTGACGCATGCTACCTAGCATATCCGCATGAAGGCTGGAGACTGCGCTACAACATGACTGTCAGCACAGTAGGCTTCCTTATCCCTGTTCCCATTGTGTCCTTCTGTAGTTACCACATCACTAAAGCTCTTCGGAGTAGCCAGAAGGTGAGAAATGGCAGCAGAGGCAGTGTGGAAAGAAAGGCGGCGTACCTTGTTCTTGTTGTTCTGGCTGTGTTCATTCTCTGCTGGCTGCCCTACCAGGTTCTGATCTTCTTGGACACCTTGGACCATTATGAAGTCATCACTGGATGTACTTGGGCGTATGTGTTGGACATTGGAAACCAGTTGGCTACCTACCTTGGCTATAGTAACAGCTCATTGAATCCTTTCCTGTACGTGATTGTGGGGAAGCACTTTAAGCTGAGGGCAAGGGAAGTGTTTAGGTTAGTGCTGTACAGAAGGAGGAAAAGGCAATGGGGGAAGTCCGGTCTTTCCAATGCCAACCGCAACTCAACTAAACAAACTGAGAGTACTAAAATCTAAATCTACCTAAACAGAGAGACACAACAGTTGTTAAATAACTCAGTTTATTTTACATGCAAATAGTGTATTTTATATAGACTTACCATCACACAATTAATTATTAACCTATGGCCACTTAAAGGAATAGTTTGACATTTTGGGAAAAATGCTTATTCACTTTCTTCACGAGAGTTAAATGAGATGTCAACACCACTCTCATGTCTGTAGGTTAAACATGAAGCTACAGCCAGCAGCCAATTAGCTTAACTTAGCATAAAGACTAGAAAGAGGGGAAAACAGAGGTCATGAGGTGACAAAATTGACCTGCCAGCACCTCTAAACCTCACAAATGAACATATTATATCTTGTTTGTTACTATGTAGAAAAAACAAAGAATTGTCTGACTCATAACCCCCTTAGAACTATACTATGTAGTTATTTAAATGTTGGTACAAATTAAATAAATTACATATAACGTGTTGATTAGTGATCTTAGAAATGATGGTTCCCTGATTTTGTTACCTTTGACCAGAGTCAGGCTTGCTGTTTCCCTCTGTTTCTAGTCTTTATGCTAAGCTAAACTAACCAGCTTCATGTTTACCATGAAGACATGAGAGTGGTATCAATCTTCTGTAAGTGATCTTTTGTAATGCAAAATCATTTTAGACGTTCTGTATATGGATTTTTGGAATTATACTTTTGGGAAGACTTGTAGTGACTGTGTTGTTTGTCAATGTTGAACTTCATGTCATATGATTATGATTTTTGTAAACAGTAGTTTCCTTTCAGAGCAGTTCCACTTCTGTTGGGACTGCACTTTCTATTTCTATAGCAACTATCAGGAAGCAGAGTTTTTTTTTTTCTAAGACAATGAAGTTTGTTTTCTTGAGAAACTTCACGTGTTGGAACTGATCTCTTACTTCAACTGATAACACAAAATATAAAATAAGTGATTAATCCATCATGTTTGTGTATTGGCCTGCCACTGTACTGTACTGTATGTGAAGAGTGAAATATAACTTATAAGCTTCTGCACTATCCACTAATAAAAAATAGAGTGAATCATATATCAACCACATAGCATTTCATAAGACAAAGTGTCCACTAGGGATTTTCAAGATTTTAACATTTTTCTAGTCTTTCAAAAATAAATAAGTGTTTCTTATCTTCAATAAAATATATATTCGAAGCATGGAGTGTCTTTGACAAAAAAGTGTTGTTCCTGCAATGACATATCCCATTCAGAATGTCCTAATGCACTGCATGATTCAAGTGTGCTGTTCATCATTTTGACCATAAAAGGGATGCTGCAGCCTCATACTCATTTTGAAATAACACTTCCCATTGCATACTGCCAAGAAACACTGTTTATATTTTGTATTATATCCAATTCATTTGTTTTTGGTTTTAAGCCATATCACGTTTGTTATTGTTGCCATTTCGTCATCTTGAGTTAGCATAACATTTAGAATGGATTAGGATAGGATTACACATAAGTGCAAGGATAGAAATGGATATAGATATATCAGTTTGTATTATTTAGACAAAATAAGAGGGTAGGAATAATATGTATGGTTTGTGAGGAATGTTGTAATGATGGCATACAAATTATTAATAAAGCAATACTATCTTTCATAATCGTTTCTTAATAGTCTGCAGTTGTGCTGATGAAATTGAACACTCTTTCCAACACATTTACTACTGCAGCTTTTCTCTAATATGTTGCACAGAACAAATTTTGACTCGCTGATAAACAAGTTGAAATATTGAACTCCTGGGTAGGGTGTGGAAGAATCCAACTATAAACATAAACGCTCTTAGCAGATCTCTCCTGACTCGCTGTGTACTCTCACAGGGATCTCAGTGTACACACATGAGCCCTGTTCCAGACGTGTCTTTTATCAGGAGCATTTTCATGAAACATATATGGTAAGAACTTTTCATGCTTTGTCTTATTCTTTGTTTTGAGCATCACATTATGTTTACTTTTAAAATACTAGTTATATGCAACAGTCTTAATACTCAGCTTGACAGAAATAATAATCAGTTGTTCAGCCATTGTGATAGCAGGAAATGATTTAAGGTACTACAATATAACACATTTTACCAAGTTATTTTGGCAAATTTGAAGTCTTGTTAAACTAAAGGGAAGTTATTCAACTTGTTAATGTGTGGCTGCTCGTTTTCCTTGGCACTAAAGCTGCCTAACTGTGAATAAACATGTTATCATAGGCAACATTTCTACTATCTATTTTACAATATGTTTTATTTTGTTAAAACTGAATATTATAATCCTACTATTTTTTTTATGCAGTAGTAACATAGCATCAGCTAAATAACAGTATTTTACTAATGAGTTATGTATAATTATTTTGTTCCTAGCCCATGGAGCCAGTGACACTATCTGTGGCAACACTGTGGTCTGAAAACAGCAGTCCAACATCCGGTCCAACAGATGATCCGACCTTGGCAGAATGGGAGCTTGTCCACACCATCATACCCCCGTACATCTTCATCTTATCCCTGTTAGGCCTTCTCTTTAACAGCTTTGTCCTGGGGGTGTTCTTTGCCCACAAGGATCGCCTGACTGTAGCGGAGATCTACCTGAGCAACCTGGCGCTGGCTGACTTTATTCTCCTGTGTGGCCTCCCCTTCTGGGCGATGAACATCCTCAACAACTTCAACTGGCCGTACGGAGATGCCTTATGCAAACTGGTCAACTCCATTATCATCATCAATTTATACACCAGCATCCAAACACTGGTCATGATTAGTGTTGACCGCTACCTGGCACTTGTGAAGACCATGAAGGCAAGGTGGCTGAGACGGACACTCTTTGCCAAGGTGATCTGCTCCATCCTGTGGATATCAGCGGTCTTACTGAGCACGCCAACCATTGTTCACAGAAAGGTGAAGTTTATCAAGGAGCTCGAGACAATGTCCTGTATACTGGATTATAGCCATGAAAGCTCTTGGAAGTTGGCCCATCAGTTTCTGGTAAATGTTGTAGGCTTTGTACTCCCTGTTCTGGTCATTCTTTTCAGCAGTGGGAACATAATCAAGGCTTTAGTCCAGAGGAGGGAGAGTGTAGCTTATCATGACACTAATGACACAAAGGCCACAGTACTGGTGTATGCTGTCACACTACTTTTCTTACTGTGCTGGGGTCCATTCCAGGTCTTTACCTTCCTCGACACACTCTGTGATCTCCACGTGCTGGATGAGAAGCTGTGGTCCCACACTCTCAATATAGGAGGCCAGGTTTCAGTGTATCTGGCATTTCTCAATAGTGCTCTGAACCCAGTGCTGTATGTCTTCTCAGGGCAGTACTTTAGGAGGAAGGTTAGCGCCATCTACAGGAGGACTAGACGTCGCAGAGAATCAGATATGACCACTTACCAACGCTCTGTTGTGTCCACTTACATTAACAGAACGGAGCAAATTAAGACCGTGGTAATTTTTAATGCAGGCTGAGATTTGACTCTACATGACATCATTCACTTCCGTTGCTGTTTTGGAAAATGCGATGCAATATACAGGATATGAGTCTCGAGGTTCTCATTTCATTTCATGAGACTTAACGTAATATGTATGTAATGCTGTTAAATTTTTTAAAGCCACTAACAAAGGATGTATTTGCAGATATAATGGGCACAGCCATAGTTAATGGCTGTAATTTGTAGAAGAAATGGAAGCAGATTATATGTTTACAATCTCCATAAAGATACTTATGTCTTGCTCTGCAGACATGCAGTATATATTTGAATTTGTTTTATTTAACTGACTCCAAAAAGCAGTTTAAATCTGCAGGCTACCGGGAGATAAAGGACACTTAACTTTGTATATATGTACATTCATAATTCCCCTTGCATGGTATGTCTTGACATGTAAACTTAAAATGTATTTAGTAGTGACATACACAATTTGCAAGTTTTTGAAACCTTTGATTGCAAACATTAGGCTATGTAATATAAATCTACCAGGTTCTCTTTAAGCATCTAATAACAGTGGGGAACTGCATCCTTTTCTCTTTGCATGATACATGTTTTGCATACAATTTAATTAGCCCTCAATGAACGAGCATGTGAGTTTTACAGCAGCTGAAAATGTTGTCTTTGCTGACCTCCAGTGGTTTCATTTCTAACCTTTTGGCACAGATGTACATCAAGGTGTGTCAATACACTGTGACATCGCTGTTGGTTGTGGCTACAGCTGCAACAGAGCATCAACCACACAGAGCAGCTTCTGACCACATGCAACCAACATATTAACAACTTGGACACATAGGGATAGGCCTGTGATATCATTGCTCATTGCCAAAGCCCTCCCCGAAACAATGACTGTCATAGTCATAGTTTAACAACTGTAATGAGGAATGTTTTGCATTCAAGTCAAGCTTGAAGTACATTTAGTAACCTAGTATTAATTAAACAAGACATCCAGTAAAAGTGATCTGCCAGTATGAGTTGGCAGTTTATTAATGCAGCTTTTTCCTGCTCTTTATTTAGTTAAGGGACGTTTACTCAAGATAAAGTTGTCAAGCTGGTTTGTTAGTCCTCTTTCTCAAAACCTTTCCTCTTGTAAAAGTGCTAAAGTGAAAGTACTACTACTATGAAGTATAATCCTCACCTTTGTGGTGGTTGTTCAAACAAGTCTTTCTATATCAAGTATCCATGGATGACATTACAGTGAGGGTGCTGACTTCCTCCTGCAACATGCAAGTTTTAGCATGTAGTTTCCAACCAACTCATCAAATTAAAGTGAGATTGAGTGCTAGCTACAGCCGATAAAATCTGCCAGCAGCAACTTATATTTGAGTGAAAATAAGAAACCTGCTTTTACATCTGTCTGAAAGCAAGGACAATATTTACTACTAATTTCAATTGGCAAATCTGCCACCATTGTACAGGATGACAAGAATGGAAAGTTTTGACAGGTGTAGCAAAGGGTCAGCGGCTAATATGTTTGCAGACCCAGACCCCCAGAGGATACTCATGATTTTGGTGATTCCCTGATGTTTAATAAAGCACCACCATGCAGCATGCATGCATTGACATTTAGCAATCATTTTTTCAGCCATTTGGTCTGTTGTTGCAACTTGACATCCATTTCCAGAGGCCTATTATGAAAATCTAATAACATGAACAATCACAGTTAATTACTGTGAAACTTTGTTTTGACCTGGTTTAATCTTGTTTATGCCCATGCATTGTTGTGATAATCCCATTTCCCTAGCATGCTACGCCTTCCATTCCAGATTCTTAGAGAAGTAAATTTTGCAGAGGGAAGGTCAACGTTTTGTGCTGCACTTGTACTGTACTGTATTTGTGTAAATGGGTTTATTTCAGTGTTTTGTCAGCACAGATTAATTTCAACTGGATGTTGCCAGATGCATCACCTCACCGTTCTCATTTGGCATGACATTAATTCCCTCTGGATTTTGTGCCACGGTCAGATTGACGAGAAGGAGGAAGCAGGTGAAGGAGGTTGGAGAGGAAATAGCGTGGGTGGGGTTGCAAGTCGCTGACGTTTTCTTGCCTCTACCTAACATTAGAATTCCACAAATTGAAAATGATTAAGGGATTCATGGTTTATGGATTTTTTTTTTTTTTATAGCAGGCAGACTCATCCTAGCAGGAAAACAACAGGTGTTAACATTAACAATCGCCCTTTTTTTTAGTAGCTCAATGTGAAATTTGAGAAAAAGTATTGCTAATCTGATAAGGCCTATTTGGGAATCAATATGACGACAAAAATAATAAAACCATCAAAAGAGCAAGACCCGTAGAAGCTTACCAATGTCAGCCACAGGTGGTATTATTTTGTTTACAGTATGGAAAATTGCCACCTTTAAAAGTATGCTTTTAACTGTTTGCAGATCCTGTTAGCAAGGTATGTACAACAACACGTATGACAACATGTACGACAACTATCACTGTATTACTTTGATAATAAAGAAAACTTGAAAGCATTAATTCTCAAGCAAGTTATGCATTTTTGTTCTAAGAGAATTCATGGACATTTATTGCTAATGGACATGAGGGATAATGGTATTCTCTAGAAGTGTAAATCTCCCTCCCCACGCCCCTTTTAGCCTGTGGGAAGGCTTTTGACTTTGTCCTTCTGCAGAATGTCCATGTTTAGTACCGACCACCCTGCAGTTTGCCAATGATGAAAATGCTGTCCAGTGGTTACCTTGAACGGTAGCTGGACTCTCGCGATATCACAAGATCATTCGAGAATCGCAGGATCACACATCACATGAAAATCCATCTTGTCAGACTTTAAGTAATGTGTGTGTGGCAGAACTACCAGCTTCTCGAACCAATCAGCATCCAGTGAGGAGCTACTGGCAGCTATGAGCGTGGTTCACGTGTGTGTGATGGCAGCGGCTGTTCGGTTCAGAACAACAATGGCAGACTTGATAGACAGCTGGTTCATCCAATCACCTGCCAGGTTTTATTTTTTAAAGTGCCTGCCCCTTTCCAAACGTTTCCAACGACGACTTTGTTTTGTATTTTGGGCTACTATAAGATCCGTAATTGAGATACACCTGATGGATTGTGTGTAACTTTAGCTTCCATTGTTGGTGTTAGCCATGCTGCTGTGAAGACATGCTGTCGGACTATTAAACGGTTAATATTCCGTCACTGTCTGGGTTATCATTGTAACAAAGGATCTGGTTCGTCAGGTCAGTTCCATGGAGGAGCACAGTGAACATTTCATGTCCCACCTTCCCCTGTAATGCTTCAATCACAATTATTATTATTTTAGATCAACTTTTTATTGTTTTTATATTTTTGAACATACAGAACAGACAAATACAATTGATCAAGAACAAAACCCCTCTCCCACCCTCTACGATCTCGAGGAAAACAAAACAAACAAATAAACAATAAATCACATAAAATAACACCTTGCCACCTAGTCACTCTCCTCTAATTCTTGTGATGCTGAGCTCATTAGGACTGATATTTGTGCTGCTGTGCTTTTCCATAGGTCTGTTATTGATGATTTGGCTTTGTTAATCCTTGCTGTAGAGAGCTCAAGCATAACTATGTCTAGAAAATACGCCAACCACTGTTGGCGTATTTACAAAGCGAGTGAGGGAGGAGCCAGAGTTGAGCTATCATTTTCTTGGTTGCAGTTGAGCTGGCTAGCCAAACTTTCTGCTGTCTCCCAAGCAGGTGTGATTTGGAGTCATCATTAAATAACAAAATAATCAGGTCGGTAGGAATTTGACATCCTATCACATCAGATATTATTGATGTTGTTTTATTCCAGAACTCATGCACCTGTTCACACTCCCAGACCATGTGCAGGAAAGTTCCAGTTTGTTCAGGTTGACACAACGTGCAATATGGAGTGGGAATGACTTTAGAGACGTATCTCTTCTGAGGAGTCCAATATGTCCTATGACATATGTTGAAGTGCATCTGCTGGTGATTTGGGTTCTTGGAACAATGGAAAATGTTGTCCCAAACTGTCTCCCAATGAATTGCGTTCCCCTCAGGGCTCAGCTCTCGCTCCCATTGCCTTGCTATTGGGAGTTCTCCTATGAATACTTGTTCAGTTTGGCATAGATCTTGGAGTAATAAATCCTCTCACAAGAAAATCAACAAACCATTTAATGACTGCGTGGCTCAAGACTGTTTTCCCATGGCACTCCATAAAATTTTAGGGCTAATCTTAAGCGCAGATACAAGAAGAAGGATGTCCTGGGGACCTCAAAGCTAGCTCTCAGGTCTTCAAAACTCAACATACTTTTCTCATTAAATAGCTGGTTTACAGTATAAATGCCTCTGTCACTCCACTGCTTACAAGCAAGAGGTGGTGTGCATTAAGTGTGCATTGTGCCAAATTTGGGTGTTCAAATGCCACTTATTGGTGTAGCGCAGTTGCTCCTTCACCTGTTTAAAGTTGGTCAATGTGCTGGTAATAATAGGGCCCTTCAGTCACAATTATGAAAATGAGTTCCAGTGTAACTTTGATGCTTTAAAAATGTCCCTGAAACATTACTGAAAAGAGAGGTCCATTTAAAACAGACAATTCGGTCACTCACTCCATCACTTTGGTCCACTACTGAAATATTTTAACAACCATTATGGATTGCCATAAAATTTAAATTTACACTCCCTAGAAAATAAAGCCTACTGATTGTGGTAATCCCTGACTTTTCCTGTAGTGCCAACATGAGGTTAACATTTTTCATGTTTACTGAAATATACTACACTCTGCTGTGGAAAATTTCCCCTACTCAGAAGTGTTGATTTTAGCATCAAATCTTCAAGGGAATGAACTGGTGGCCGCTGGGTTAATGCCGTGACCATGAACCGCAACTTCCTTTGTCCGCATCTGGCTCACCTTTGAGGCATGTCATTCTCTCTCTCTCTCTCCCCCCCCCCCCCCCCCCCCCCCCCCCCCTCATTTCCTGCAGAGCATCTGTAGGTCTTGAAAAGTCATAAAAAGAATTTAAGGGGCGGCCTCTAGCTCACCCAAAGAGCATTCGGCCCATGTTGGCTGAGTCCTACCATGGCGCATTCCTTCCAAAGGAAAGGGGATATACTGTATTATGCTCATTCCAAGTTCATACTTGTATTTTGGGTTTCTAATAGAACATGTTTTACATGTTTTAATATTAAAAAACACATTATTTTTCTCATCCTCTGCCTGAAATGCTTTGTTTTAGCGCTTGTCTCTTTAGCCCCCCTGCTGAAAAAGCCTAATATGCTCTCATTGGTCAGTTTTTCTTTTTCTGGAGTCATGTTGTCTAAAATAAGCATGCTAAGTTAAAGCTTTAGTGTGTAACTTTTTCATATTTTCATTAATTAACTAATGACTGGCTTAGATGCGAGATCAAGGAGTGATAAGTGTTCTGGTGGGGGACAGCAGGAGTAAGCTGTGGAAACGACCTGAGGTGGTGCGGGACTAGAAGGTGTTAAGCGTGGATTATACCACCATAATATATATCGCCATAACTATTTATACTTGCGCTGGTGGTCACGACAAGTTGCAGTCTTCTCCTGAACAGAGGTGGCGCTAATGAGGAAAGGCTCCCGACTTTGCTATTTCTATGGACTAGAAGAAGAAGAAAAAAAACGTAAACAACGACGGAACTGGCAGCAGCATTGATGTCAATGCTTCGATTTGATTTGATTGATGAGCTACTACGTCAGATCAAGCCTTTCATTCACCAAAAAAGAACTCATCTTAACCCAGTAACTTTACAAGAGAGACTTGCAGTCACTCTGAGTCCTGGCATCCGGTTGCCCAGGAGCTCGTTCATGCTTCCTGTTTCCGCTTTGTCGCGCGCCGCTGGAAAGAAAAAAGTGGTGCAGTTGGGAACGAGCAGTATATTTCACACTTCACCCCGACCAGGAAGAGCGGTCTGGACAATACGGGTGGCACTAGCCCCTTCCCGGTCTCCGTCAGGGTAAAGACTGTAGTCCCTTCTTTACAGATTGCTTTATAGACTGCATTACATTGGATTTTCTTTCTTTTTTTGTGTCCACTACAAATGTACATTTGCTGCTACTAAAAAAGAAAACCCTATAAAGACCATTTTCAAACTATAAAGCAACGTTTCTGTGTGTGTGTGTGTGTGTGTGTGTGTGTGTGTGTGTGTGTGTGTGTGTGTGTGTGTGTGTGTGTGTGTGTGTGTGTGTGTGTGTGTGTGTGTGTGTGTGTGTGTGATATCAAGCCTGGGAATTTTAAAAGGACCTGAAGTGTCTACTTTGTGACAAACATACAACCTATTCCCACAGCTTGTTTGCAAATATTTGTTAAGTGGAATGTAGGCTATGCAAATTACAATGTATGAACAGTTCTTTAGCAGGCCTGCTCTACTGAGTTGTGAGCAGAACAGAGATCTTATCATATAGTCACACTCCATGGCAGACAGGCTGAGTATACAATGCTACTAGGAGGGAGGGAAAACAGAAGAGGAATAGAATGGAGGAGGGACCATGCCAACTAATAGTTCCAAGTTATCTGACATCATAATATATTTTTTCCTTTCCTTAAGAGAGTCAGAGACAGACAGAGAACAGTAGAAGATGGTATGCTACTGGAGCAGTGCAATTTACATCTGGACTTCCTGAGGAAGAATGGATCTTTTGCCTACAAGGTACGCATAAGCTTTATTCTGATTGTATATTACTTTTTTATGTTTTGCGATTATTCACTGTAGTTAGACTATTAACAAGGTCCATTAACAACTTAACAATATTTACTGTCAGCATTATGTTGTGCTTTATAACATTGTCTGTGAATGGGAGTATACAGATAATTTCTAAAAGATGTACTCCCCTTTACAAAAACGTGATCTCAAACAGAAAAGGGTTAATCCTAGAAACCAAGTATACATGTCTACATCTAGATTGCATTGCTCTCACTCTATTTGTCTCAACACGTTTAGTGCAGGATGATGATGAGATTTTTTTAGTCAGTAAGATCCGTTTAAAAGTGCTGTACTGTTTGTACTATGCTGATACAGAAATATTGTAAGAGTTCAACAAAGGCTCTTAATGCATTTCAATTGAAAGCAATAAATACGTGCTAAATGATAATCAGTGGTGGAGAATATTGTTAGGCAATTACATTTCCGTACTTCAGTACAATTTTGAGGTGCATTATCTGCTTATTTATACTTCTACTTCACTTACTTTGCATATTCCAATTAATAATACAAAACATAATCTACAAATAAATGATGATGTAAAATTATAGATGCAACTGTATTGATGTGCATGTATCAATAATTAGAATCCAATAAACAAATTATTCTGAAATGGCCCATTCTGCATACCTTTTAATATTTTTTAATTTAACATAAGGAAAAAGATCTGGGTAATTCTTCCACCTTATAATACACAAGACAAAGTTCAACTGTAACATGCACACAAGTGCAAGAAAAATTCTGCGGTGTTGTTACTGGTAGACAAACAGCCTGTCCAACAACTGCTTTCATTTAAAAAAATAAAACAAAGTTGTGTTTTGCTAAAACATAAATATAGTTATACGTATATATATGTATGATATTAAATTAAATGTATCATAATGAATGCCAACCCTATTTCATATGTGAATACTTTCAAAAAGAATATTCTAAATTGCATATGGCTTACAGAAGTCTCACATTGCCAGACCTATCTCACAGCGCTGTGGAGTAAGGTCTGGCTACACCAAACACACATTCTGGGATAGGAGAAAAAAACACTCTGGATTGTTTGCATTTTCTGTAAGAAATCCTAATCTTCTTGGCAGTGCTAGACTCTGGATGGTGGCTCTGTAGAAATAGTCTCCAGAAGGAATGTTATCTTTCATCCCCCATTTGACAGGGAAGCTGCCACCAACTCATGTAACTCAGATATTATTCCATTATTTCTTTCTTTCACTATTTTTGTGTTTTTGGAAACATCTGATTCCACAATTTTATTTCCCTTGCTTGCACAAGTGATTTTTGGTTTTGCACTTTCACCCCCAGAAATAGAGTGAATGTTTAGGAAAACGATCAGTCAAATTCTCATCAATATATATGACACAATGGTAGTTTTGTTTGTCTCTCACGTCTGCAAACATTCTGCCTTCTCTATCATGCCCACTCTTTATAATGTAAGATGCTCAAGTTTTCCTTAGGAGAATTTTGTATTGGGCATTCGTGAGAACAATGCTCTAACACAGTTACATACTCTCGGAACGTACACATACACACCAACATCACTATATTAAGAGTAGTCAGCTCACAAAATAAGTATAGTATCAAACAAATGATTTATTCATCCTTACATTTTTTTAAAGGATTTTCATTAAAAAAAATTATGAATATTTCTTTAATTTTGTGCATTCCAGGTCAAACCACAATCAAAATGGTGTTTCTTTGATTACATAAAAATAACTCAAAATATTGTTCACAATTCACATACAACCTTAAGAGGTATGATATGCAGTGCTTCCCTAAAAAAATAAAAAATAAATGATGTATAAGCTAATACAAAAGTAATCCCTCTTATGACCCACTAGAATAGTGTGGTGGTGTCTGTGCCTATCTTCAGAGACCCTGCCCTCAGCATGTGTTTTCTGTTTTCTTTTTCTTTTGGTGATTGTGGGACAGTTGTAGGTGTGTACTGTAACTCCCAGCCAGTAACAGTGTGCAGGTATGCAGCCCTTCTAGTTTCCAACTGCCGATTTATAACACAGCACCTTCCTGCGGAGTTGTGTGTATGGATATTTATGCTTTAGAACAATACTGCCATGCAACAATCTGAAAAGAGAATTGTATTCCTCTGATTCACTGCTTTGTGGCGCTCCCCCTCTTAATTTACTCTCTAGTTTACTCCACCACCACCTCTCTCTCTCTCTCTCTCTCTCTCTCTCTCTCTCTCTCTCTCTCTCTCTCTCTCTCCGTAATTGTTGTGGTACAGCCAGTCCAACAAAGTGCTGCCGCGAGGGACTAAACAATAAGAGATGCATAAACACACTGTGACACGCTTGAGATTGTATTGCAATGATTTAATGATTTATTCCTCCACACGTAAAATACAACTAGCAAATGTAAAGTTACTTTGTGAGTCGAAATAAGTGCATTAGTGCGGCGGCAAACAGAAAGTGTTCGCTCCCAGGCTCACCCCCTCTCTGTCAAAGCCCAAAAAACCCAGGTGAACAGGTGAAGCAAACAAATATGTTATCACTTCCGCCCACCACCTACAATATAAGTGCACAATATAATAATCAATAAAAAATATAAATGAGACCATAAACAACATACAATATGTGGCTCCTACAGTCATGCTCTGGAAGTACAATGTCTGGAAGTAGTAAGTTCCATGCTATGGAAGTACAATTGTCTGGAAAACAATGTCATTTATTTATTTATTTACCTGCAGAGTTTAATGAGAACTCATCGAACCCGATCCGTTTTATTTAAAAAGCTACCAACGAGATGTGATAAGATCATGGTAAAACTGACTCGATGCTGTCGCACCAAATGAACGCTCTTGGGGGTTTTGTCAGGTTTCTGGTAGTGTGGTCCAGACCTACTTTATCAGAGTGTCCTGAGATAACTGTTAGGATTTGACATTATAAATAAAACTGGATTGGATATTTCACAGTATTTAACTTAGTAATCATGATAATAACAAAATGTTAAAGAAAACTTTAAAGTTACTTCCAAATTGTCTTTGTTTTAAATCTTGTCTGGTTTGCCTTCCCTACAGCGACTCTGCTAATTTTAGCACTGCGACTACATTTGGAGACCAAAACAAGACCACGGACAAGTGTCCTCCAGAAGAATTCAAAGATTGGCTGTCGACTGTGTTCCCGGCGTGTTTGCTGCTGATCAGTGTGCTGGGAGTCGGGATGAATGTGTTTGTCCTGATGGTTTTCTGCCTTCATAAGAAGGCCTGCACTGTGGCTGAGATCTACTTGAGCAACCTGGCTGCTGCTGACCTTTTCTTAACGGCGTGTTTGCCTTTGTGGGCTGCAAATGCATTCAACAGATATGACTGGCCCTTTTCTCGTCCCCTGTGCTCACTGTTCACCCTTCCCATCAACATGAACGCCTACTGCAGCATCTACTTCCTCGTCCTGATTAGCAGAGATCGCTATATTGCACTGGTGCACCCGCTGTCCTATAATAACATAGGAATAAGTAGGACAAAATTTGCCAAACTGTGCTGTCTGCTTGTGTGGGGTTTCGGCTTGCTCCTGAGCGTCCCCACACTTGTGTACAGGAAAGTGTCCCCCTTCCCTCAATATAATAAAAGTCTATGCTTTCTTAATTACACTCTTAACGAACAGCTCCTGTTTGATGGGATGCAGAATACATTTGGCTTTATCATACCCATTTGCATCATTTCCTACTGCACTTTCATTATTATTCGCTCTCTGAATAACCGGTTAGTTGAGAGGTCAAACAGCCAGAAAATGGAGCAGAAGGCCACCACTCTGGTGCTGGTGGTCCTCTTGACGTTTGTGATTTGCTGGGTGCCACACCATGTGGTAATGATGCTGAAAACACTCACAAGAGCTGATGTCCTGAGAGAATGTAGCATCATCGCCAACCTAGTAATCTGCAGTCCAATCTTCATGTGTTTAGCTTTCTTCAACAGTGTTCTTAACCCCATCCTCTATGTCATTGTAGGAAAGAACTTCAGGAAAAAAGTCAGGGGTCTATTCAAGCAATGGAACATTATCAGAACAAGGACTGTCCACACCACCTCCACAAGCTCGAACCTGTTGAGAAGTGTTAAAACTAAAGTTGACTCAATCTGATCTGATCTGCAGGATTGTTTTAATGAGTCTTGCAATTTCACATAATGAAATTGTTAGTCATTTTCACAAACGTAAGATAAGAAAACTATTTGAGGTAATACTTATGTAATCTGAATTCACATTAAATAAGACCCTGCTCAATATTGTGAGGTTTGAACTCCCTCTTTGATTGTTTGCTCTGCATGGGACATACTGTAACCCTAAAAGACTAAAAGAGGAGGGGGGTCTTCTGGGGAACATCATTCGGCCTTTCTTAATAGTGTCCTGAACCCATGTCTTCCCTGGGCAGGCAACACTTCAGGAGGAAAGTTAGGGAGAAGGAGGGCGAGACATCATCACAGATGATCACATACGGCCAGACATCAACACTCCTCACTAGTCATATCAACAGACCAGAGGAAAGCGTGACCATTTTTAATGCAGAGAAGATTTTATTATAGGATATGGGACTCAATTTACCGGTTATGCCATTCTAACACTTATGCTCTAACTGTTGTTTCGTTAGAAATGCTTTCAGACTTAATACAATAACAACACTGTTACATAATTAAACAGCATTACCACATTGTGTTGTATATTGCAGAAATAATGGGCATCAAACTAAGATAATGGAAGTAATGTACCAAAAAGATGGAAACAGACTTTGTGTCTCTGTGTAACAGCAAGCATTTTATATGACACTTTAATGGTAAGATGCCCCACGCCCATCTGTGTGCATGTCTCTGTATATATGTCTCAGTCTGTGTCTCTGTACTGTTACATGGTGTTGCTGTTACTGTCTTGTAATATTTTACTGGTGAACACCCAAAAACAAATATTTTATAACCATGTATTCTCCCTTCTGTTTCTGACGTTGTAACTCATGTTTCCTTTCTTTGACTCCAACATAAGAGAATGGACACCTACACACTGCGCATGCATTTGCATGCTTGTACAATTTGTTGCTTTGTACAGTTTATTTACAATTCAAAGTCACAGTAGCCTAACGGGTAGTGACTCACAGTCATGTTGGTATTACTTTATAGTGTGAACAACTGTCACTGTTACTGAAACATCTGTGGAAATGAACTATTTGCAACATTAATTTAATGTGACACCTGGAGTGGCATAAATGCAAAAATGTAATCTTTTGCTTACTTATGAATAAACTTACACCTATGTGACTGTATGAAGACATGCTCCTGGAATGATTTCTTTTTGTCAGCACTGCAAAGTTTTGACAAATCTTTTCACGATGAATAAAGTTTTTGTAGTTAAGTATCGAATTCTATAAAAAAAAAAAAAAAAAATCCATCAAGCAAAAGGCTGGTTGTTTAACTTTTCAACATGACCCAAATATTAATGTATAATAGCTGTATATTGCATATCAGTTATTTTCATAGATTTCTTTTCCTCGGTTATGATAACATTGTTGTTTCCAAGTTAATTGCTGAGATCTTGGAACAGAATGTCATCGCTACAACAGCGGTTAATCAGGCAGGTTGTAAACAAGCGAACACTACCAAAATGAGCAACGGTGAAAGCAGTGACATAACAATGAGTCAGACTGGGTAAGAAACACAAGCACTCGTGATTTTTTTTAAATCTGGTAATTGGTGGCACCGGCCCAGTTGCCTGAACCATGTGCTGTGTTCCCAGATCTTAGCAATTAACTTAGTAAGAACAATGTTTATTGGCAACAGGAAGAGTAGCCCAAACTATGAAAATATGAAATATTAAAGTCTGGGGAGTACTAAAGATTGGCTATGTTCCACAGATCGGAGTGGGCGGATGTTTTTCGTATTTATATTTTTACACTGGAACTCCAACACATCCAACAAGCCTTATTTGGTGAAGAAAAGGAAATATTTGTAATGTGTGATTTGTGATCCCCAATGGCAAATTATATTTGTACACACAGGCAAACATGCACTAAGTACAGCGATGTGAGAGTGAGGGGGGCTGCTCATTAAAAGCACTCCAAGGAGTTGGGGGGTTTGGTGCCTTGCTCAAGGACCTCAGCAGTGCCCAGGAGGTGAACTGGCACCTCCCCAGCTACCAGTCTAAACCCATACTACCACACCGGTGACCCTATGGTTGCCAAGCCAAGTCCCTAACCCCAGAGCTGTGAGGGATTTTTAAATTTTGTGTTTTGAAGTGTGCCAATTTTACACATCAAAGTTTGTTTACAGGTCTTGGGGAGTACTACTGCATATATATATATATAAAAAAAATAATAATTATGAAGCCTTTTGCAGCTCCAGAGGCACCTGCTTAAAGTCTACTAAATGTCTCTAGAGATGTTATTTTAGTCAGTCAGTTAGATCTGAAGACTACAAGTTTTAACTTGTTTGAAAATGAACACAACCTCTGGTTCCTCACCTGTGCTTGACGCTTGAGGCTCCAGGCTACCTGGTGGTTGAATTCCATTAAGGGTAAGTATGTAAGCACCCGTTCTTGACAAGGATTAATAATAAAGCCAATTTCTCTGTTTCTTTTTGATACAATGTTATGGTTAGAGGTGCAATGTTAAATTGATAAAATACTATCTTAATGTTCTCAGGCTCAGAGGAGATTCTGTTTCATTCAACCCATCATAGATCCAGTGTTGGTCAAGTTACTTTGAAATAGTAATTAGTTACTGATTACTGATTACTTCTCCAAGAAAGTAATCCAGTTACTTTACTGATTACTTATTTTCAAAAGCAATTAGTTACTTTACTAGTTACTTTACTAAGTTACTTTTCAAACAATAATATAGCCAGCGACGAGCTTCATCAGTTCAGTGGCACTAAGTCCTTTCGCTTTTAAGTCTATTTTCACCTGTTTAGCAGGAGAGGGGCCCTCAGAGGTTCCCCCGGAGGAATTGGATGTAGCACAGCGGTCATGTCAGTTGGGGGTTCAGGTTTTTTTTCAGAGAGTTTCACATTCCTGTGCCGGCTTGCTAGGTGCTTGCTCAGATTTGAGGTGTAATTTTTCGCTGTAGATAAAAGTTTTCTTCCCACACAGAGTGTACAGCGGACGCTGATGTTTTTGTCACCTTTAACCAAATCAAAGTCAAAGTAATGTTGGTACTTCCGAGCATTAAACGGTGCATGATCCTGCTCTCTCCCGCACTCCATGTTGTCTCGTGTTCAACACTACACATGTCGGTGTTCACACTGACGTTGCGGTGCTCATTCGTCATTGTCACTCATGAGACAGTTTTTAAACTTTTTTACTTAATCACGGTTAAGTAACGCAGTAACGCAGCCTGCTTAAGGGGAAGTAACATGAATCTAATTACTGTTTTTGCAATTGTAATCCCTTACTTTACTCGTTACTTGAAAAAAGTAATCGGATTACTACACGTTCGAAGTAACGCGTTACTGTAATGCTCATCAGTGCATAGATCAGTGTCACCACTTTATTTAGTCAGGTTCTACCTTGTGTACATCTATAACATAGCCTCTCTCAGTAACTGTATTGGTTTAAATATATCTGTATTACAGTGCATTGTATATTATTGCTGTTAGAAACCACAAGAGAATGAAAACTGTTGAAATACAATGTAAATCCGGATTACAATGTTACCAACATTCAAATACTTTATAGAAAATAGGAAAAGCATCCACACTGCCTGCTCTGTGAATCATTAATTTATAGGAAAGATTTTGTTGGCAGTCGTTGCACAGATCAGAGTGGACGGATGTTTTTCCTATTAATTTATTTTAACATTGGAACACCAGCACATCCGGCAAGCCTTTATTTGGTGAGCTGTGATTCCTAGTTATTAATCTAAAAATGGACTAAAAACAAATAACGGGCCAGGCCTCACTGTCATCTCAGTGGAAAGGCTTCTTGATAGAGACCATCTTGCGATGGGACCACACCAGCCACAAAGACAAATCCGGCCATCGGAGTAAAGTAGGGGGAACCATTTCCTACTTCCTACCTCCCTACTTCTGGCGAAATTTGTTCAGACCACACCCAGTTTCGAACTCTGCTTTCATTTTGATCTCAAATACACATGTGTAAAGTTTCCTGAATATTCCAGATATGGCCCTTTGCAGTGACAAAGTCTGGCCACAGACAGAAATATAAACAGTGATGGTAATAACGGGGTTATAAATAACTAACGGTGTTACATTTTTCAGTAACGAGTAATCTAATTGATTACTCTTCCCATCTTAATAACGCTGTTACCGTTACTGCCAAAAAATGTGGCACGTTACCATAATTGAAGCTGTTTTTTTTATCAGACCAACTAGATCTCTGAGCCGAGAGGCAAATACTTTTTTACTGTTCTTCCTTGGTTAGTGGGCAGTGCACGAGACAAGCGCATAAATGCTGACGATTGGCTGAGGTTGAGTAAAATTTCATGGTAAGCCAATCAGAGGTAGAGTTGGGCGAGAAAGCACGCATATAGCCAGACACACAATGAACAACCCAGGCATGTCAGTCAACAAGAGACAGGTATGGTGAGCCCAAATAATCCAAAAGCAGCCTTCTCTAAATGGAAGCACGCATGACCTCCATTTTCCACAGTGGTGAGCTGGAGGTCTGGGGACGATTAGAGGCTTCAGCTATGGCTGAACGCACCTCATATTGTTACACTGTTCTACTTTTTCGAGGAAGAAAATAGTTGAAGTACATATCTACCAATTGTCTGATGTTTTTTTTTTTTGTACTACAAAGAGTGTATATATTTGTTATTTATTTTTGGTGCTTAACAAGCATAATTTAATTTTGCCCAGTTGTGGCCTGTTGAGGGGCAATAAATATCAAAAGTTATCAAAACATCTATTGTGTTATTTGTATAGATCCACTATATAAACATAATATCTATATACATGGCATGTGATTGGAGGCTAGTCTCACTTTGTCCCACAGCAACATTAAAATAGTTTAAATTTGTGTACATTGTTTTTGTTAATAATGTATTGTATTAAGTGTCCCTTTCATTATAATATTTAGATTTGTCATCCGCCTCTGTGGTAGTTCCTGCTACAGTAGATGACTCCCAGACCAAATGTTTCCACGATGACACACACACACAAACACGTACACAGACTCTTAAGGTCAAAACAATCCCAGCACCATTGTCAGATCTGGTAACCAGATCCCTATTTATATTCTGGTGCTGCTTAGCAGGCTGTCTGAGCCTGGCTTTTCATCAGGAGCTCAATGCTTTGCCAAATTCCAACTTAATGAAACACAACTGAACTAACAGAGTTCTCCATTACCAATACCACAATGTAAAAAACACTTAATTATAAGTAAAAGCCCTGCGTTCAAAAGAGACAAATATTTCTATAGAGTTTTGTGAAGAGGGAATGTGTCATTTTGAACCCATAATTGCAAATCAAATTGCAAAGAAATCATCATTTGGGGCTATGTCTACTAAGACACCAAGGGTGGAAATGGTTTATTTACTGATGCCATTTTACTGACATGTTGACGCAAGGGAGAAGATTTATTTATTTACAATGGAAGTCATCCAACAAGCCTTTATTTAGTGGCCTGTGGTCCTTAGATATTATAGGCTACTAAATATGGACTTAAAGCAAACACCAGGGGCCTCATGTATAAACGTTGCGTACGCACGAAAAGCTTGTGTACGCTGGTTGTCACGGACACTTTGTGATGTATAAAAAAAAACTTGACGTGAGAATGTGCGGGCCGTCACGCAAACTGTTGAGCAGTCGTGAGAATGTGTGGGCCGTCAGCAAAGTCTTGTCTGGCTCTGTAACGTGGCGAATTCTAAGTTAAAAGTGCTGAAAATCACCATTATTTACAAAATAAAGTTTCCACTTGACTTACTGGCATATGTCTATGACGTTGTCTATGAAAAAAACATATTTATATCCGCTGATACTCCATAAAAGTTTGATCATGTATGTGGCTAATGTTTCACATCTTTCACACTATTAACTGTTTAATCTGCAGGCTACTTAACCTCTGTTAAACATGAGGACGGGAAATGAATGATAAATCCACTTAGAAAATATTTTCAGTCATCCTCTGTATTTCCCATAGATGAAATATATACTCACTGTGCAGCAAAAAGATCGGCATGGAAAAATGTAACAGTCTATTTTACATTTTTCCGTGGCGATCTTTTTGTTAGTGTCTGTAAGTCTGTAGTTACTGAGGCTCAGACATCCATGGCGCACGGGATGCGGGACGCACGGCTCCATCTCCCCAGGAACAAACGCTGTGTCGGGTGGGCAAACTCGTGATGCGTAATTGATCCCGTGGATGATTTGTAGGCTATTAAGTGAACAAAGTGTACCCGGTCCACCAAACACTGGGCCGTCTTGACTGTCTTGATTCTGCACATATTTCTGTTACTGTAGTCCTATTTACTGTTTCATTATTTCATCCATGTCTGGCGCAGCGGATCCATGCGCTCGTTCATGTGCGCTCAATTCCACGTTGATTATGATGTATAAAGGAAAGATGCGAAGGACCTGGCGTAAGACCGGTTTTATACATCTGAATATTTCTGTGCGTAGGTACTTTTCAAGTTTTTGGTCGTACGCCATCTTCTGGTATGAAAGCTGCGCAATCTTTTATACATGAGGCCCCTGACCTCTCTTGGTGTCATCGGATTCTTGTTACATGGAAGTGATTTTCCCTATTCAATTGCTGCATTGACGTTTTAGAAAATGCTTAGTATAAAACGATTCATCTCATAGCAGACTGGCTTGAGATGAATCCTAACTACAAAAGTAAAAAACATTTTTAAAAACTGAAAGAAAGACAAAGGTACAAAACTGTGTACATAAACGATCATAGACTTCAGTGGTAGCAGCTCACTTGCTGTTCACCGGTTTGTGGGTGCGGTAAACATTTCCATGGTAACAGAGAGCACCACCAATCAGAGACATCACTGCTATGCTTAAGGTAGTGTAGTACTTCTTCATCACATCGCAAATAAAACAAGTTTTTCTTAAAACAAGGTTGATTTTATACGAACTTGTGGCTTCTACAGGAGCATAAACTTTCATTTCACAATCATGTGGCTCACGATAAGCCCTTGGATGGTTTAGACATTGCTGGCTAATAATCAAAATCCTTATGGAGAAAAGTCCTGGACCACAATCTTGAGCTCTGGTTCTGCTTAGTGTGCTGTTTTATGGATGTATAAGAACCGGTTACAGTGTTTGAGCCATGGACCCGTCCATTCCTATGAGAGTTGCTTAGTGATGCATGAATCCCGCACTGTGTGGCCCATAGAGCAGGCACACTAGAGAATTCCCCAGACCGAGCTGGCTACTTCAGGTTTGGCGCTCCGCCAACTTGAATGGGGATTAAATTACTTTATTGTGCAGCTTTTCTAGACTTTCCAAAATGTTATTGGACCAAATAGATACATTTCTGATTCTCTCGTTTCAAGGGGGTTGTGACGCTCAAAAGAATTATCCACTGATATACAGACGTCTCCTTCTGCCATGTAAGTCTATGGGGGAAACATATTTTTGGGCCAGAGGGCTACTTTTTTATTTACTTGAAAGTCCTCCGCACCAATCCAAATATTCACATTTTGGTCAGAGTAAGTATGTGTTAGCGTCAAAATGTTTTCCAAAGTCTTTTCCCACGTGACCTGACAGGTTTATTATTATACACTTAAATCTATTATTAGATTTTTAATACTGATGCTTCAATGGTTATAATGGGATATGAAAAAAGAAAAAACTGAATTTTGCCACACAAGTTTCTCAGTGTATATATATATATATATATATATATATATATATATATATATATATATATATATATATACAGTAATAATTATCTAACATGTTCTGTTCTATGAAATATTGGATCATTTCCTCTCTTTATTATTTCAATGAAAACATCTGAGTGGTTCAGAGCTAAATCTTTAGTTTCCTTCTGTGTGTACTATAAAAGTTGCGGAAATAAAATTACAGTCACAATGAAAGCATTGGATGTTGTTTTCATTTCGGGCATGGCAAAGCATGTTTTACCAGGAACTATTTGCATTGCGAAGCTTATCTCAGTTCAACAAAACACAGGGCTCTCTCCATTTCCATCCACATTCAGGTTTGGTCATCATCACGTTACAATGGATGCAGCGCCTCTTAACCAAACAAACACAAGTACATCTACCTCCTGCACCGTGGAGTCTTCAGTGGAAAAAAACATGTATCCAGCTGTCTATTCTCTTTTTTTTATTGTGGGCTTTCCGGCTAACTGCCTGTCTCTGTATGTAGCCTGGATGCTGATGAGGAATGGGAACAGCACGGCGGTCTACCTCATCAACCTGTCCATTTCAGACCTGCTCTACACAATCTCTCTGCCTGTGTGGATTGAGCTGGCCCTGCAGAGGCCCCTGGGTGGTCTCTGCAGTTTAGTGGCTGTGATCATGCACAACAGCTTTTACGTCGGCTCAGGCCTCCTTTGCTGCATCTCTGTCGATCGCTACCTAGCAGTGGTCTATCCTCTCCACTTTCACTGGGTCCGAGAGGTGCAGACAGCAGCAATTGTGAGTATTGCAGTTTGGACTTTGGAGATTGCCATCCACATCATCTTGCTTGACCACACGGGGGCGCTGCAAGCTTTCTCCTCAAGAAACTTGTGTGAGGAGCGAATACCCATGACACAAGAACATGCCAACGTCGCCCTTACACGAGTCACCCTGGGTTTCTTGGTCCCTGTCTTTATCATGACCTTTTGTTTTCAGCAGATCATGTGGTCACTGCGACAGAGCAACTCCATCCAAACAGAAGAGCGCAGGAAAGTGGGACTACTGCTGTTTTTCCTTATTCTAACATACATAGTGGCCTTTATGCCCTATCAGACTGTCATGCTGCTCAGGGCCATACTGGAGCGCGGGGCCTGCGTCTGGGCCACGAGGCTCAGAGATCTATACCTGGTCACAGTTGCCACGACTACCATAAACAGTACAGTGGATCCTATAATATACTGTTTAATCAGTGAGGCTGCTCAGAAAGAGATTAGGAAAGCTTTAGAGAAATGTTGGGGAGTTTTTGTGAGGAGGAAATGGCCAGAGAGCGCTCATGGAATTCAGTCTGTTTCCTAACAACACAATTATCTATTTGTTCCATTTTAATTAGCAAATCAAATGGAAAACAAATTATTATTTGGGACTGTGTATTTTAAGAGGTAGGCCTAATACTAAAGGTGGAAACTAAATGTTCACATACTAATGCCGTTTTACTGACAATTTTATGTTAATGCAAAGGCATAATTTTCTCTGGGGACATTTTTTAAAAACTTTATTTTGGCCCCTTCACTTCTGAAAGCAAACCTATTCCCTTGTGTTGATTTTATATTGAACAAATTATCTCTTTTATTGTTGAAATGTACAATGGTTGACTGTGAACAAGATCACATCTACATGTATTTCTTAATTGATTTTATAATTGATTATTCAAGTTGAGCAATAAAAATATAAAATAGCCTCCTCTGGATTGTCATATCTGTTGCCTTATTTCATTAAAGGATAGTTCAGTTAAAGATTCAGGTATTTCTTACTGCAGTTCTTAGATGCCCATATGTACAATGAAAAAAAAATGGTATTACTTTGGAAGATCCCTTTTTTATTTGTCTAACTTTGCTGACGCCTTACATTAACTTTAGCTGAACTTTGGAATTTATTTTTACCCAGAACGAGGAGTGTGTATTTTTTCCCTGTCACTTACATTGAAATTACTTTAAGAAGGGGTCTTTTTGTGGCAAGCATGGGCAAGAGAAACGATTACATCAACTAATAATGTTTTTAATGTACATATAGACATGTGAGTATTGCTTTTAAGACTATATATTTAAATATATACATATGTACCTATCCTTTAGGAGCACGTAGACTCAGCCATAACAAGATAGCAACGCCATGGAAACAATTATGTTCAAACAGATGTGCATGTCCTTTATCTGACAATAATCAGCATCACCTTACTTTAGTCCATATCTATATTGACACACCACAAATATAAAGACAAACAACGTCATAGACTCAGTACCTAAATTAAATCTGCCATGTGGTCCTCCAACCCCGGTAGTTTGTTCTGTCATGGCCTGTTTCCCAGTAAATAATATTCGGTAGTCAGGGCCGACAATGAGACAGCTGCTGACTCTTCCTGTTTCTTTAAGCTGACTGATTGAGCAGTGGAAGACAAGACAACTGGATGTTCATCCATTTTGATAATAATACATTTTATGAACAGAATTTGGAGCAAAAACACAACTGAATAAAGAGTAAGTAGACCTTCATTTGAGTTGAATTGAGTTCATGCTTTTCTTTATGAAATACCTGCAGAGTACTGTAAATGTATGTTTATGGTAGACACTTTGAAACTTAAAGGACCATACCAACAGGTTTTTTTATGCTCTAGCGCATTAAGTAGCGTGTTACTAGTGTATAGGCCCATACTAAATTATTGCTAATCGCTCCAAAGCATTAAAGAAAAGCAAGTTTTTAGATTCCAGGAGGCCATTAGTTTCGATTAATTTCAGCAAATTGTGACGAATTACATTTAGACTTGAAACTTGCTTTATAACAATAATACATTCATTTATATAGCACTTTTTTAAAAACAGGTGTTACAAAGTGCTTCACAAGACAATGCAATGACAGCCCATCACAGATAACATCTGATCAACAATTGTTAAAAAAGTTTGAAAGTGGCTACACATGTTGTGAATGAAATGTCTTAGGCAGATCACTTTTAGTAGTCTGATTCATAGAAAATGAAGCAGATTAAAGTTACTACACCGTGCAAGATGATAATCCTAATTTACTGAAATGTGCCAAAACCAAACATTTCCTGGAAGATGGAAACAAATCTCAAGACTTCTGAGAAAATGTTCAGCAGTAGGGTAAAGCAATTTGTCATTAATTTGCTAAAATAGAGCAAAACTCCTTGCGTAGTACTTTAAAGGGTTTCTCCAGCGATTTAGAAATTGACTTCAAAAAAGTTGGGGCTCTCACATGACACATTGGGCCAGATGTACTAACGCTTTTGCGCCCACTTCAGGCGTATTTGTGTCGCAACGTGCGCGTAAAATCATGGCGAGGTATGTACAAACAGGCCGCAATGATGTAAAAGCGCAAACTGCATGTCGTGGGAGCTGAAAAGGGCAAATTGCGTTTTTCGTGTCATGCATATTTATTCATGGGAGGGTCGCGGGGAAAGTGGGAGTTTACCGTAAAGAGATGGGAGGGGAAGCGTAAAGAGCGCTTAATTACGTATTCCGCGGTATGTACAAACACCGCCAGTGATAGCGCGCCTCTATTTTGGGGTGAAAATTCTCCGCCTCGTAAAAGCAGGTGTAAACCTGGAAGCGGGTTTCCTCACATATGCCTCCTGGTGAAATGACAGCAGTAATCCGAGCAAGACGAAGACATAGGCCAAGGAGACGAGCTGAAAGTTTTGCCACAAGGATCACAGATTAAGCAGCCATGCAAGATTACAGTTACTGGAAGAAATCAAAGATGACATCGAATCTCCGACTCAGAGTTCACATTCCAGCAGTTGTTAAACTCCTCGCTACATTACAAATATTGGCATCAGGATAATTTCAAACAGTCATAGCATCAGCAGTGGGAATATCGCAGTCTGCACTCAGCCGTATCATAGCACAAGTGCTTACAGTTTACGGTATAGTGGGCGGAGAAAGGCGCTAATTACGGATGACCTGCAGGTTTGGTAAATATGGCGTAAACTATGGTATCATTGCGTTCGCTATCTGCGGGTGAGCCATGGCGCTGATAACGCTACGTTCGCAAATGTACGTACATCTGGCCCATTGTGTTTTATTTAATGTAAAAATCAAAGCAGCAGAGGCTGAGGTATCCTGACTTTAAGTCTCAAGCATGTGTCAAGCTCCCATACACAGAATCCTGCATATCCCATGATGCAACTCATTAGCATCTTTTAGTAGATTCTCTCTGACTTCTAAATACCCATGTCTTTCGAACTCCACACCTCTAGTTCATAATACAGGCTTTCAAGTTGAGATAACCCTTATGACATCAGGGTTTAATTTTCAAACTTTAGAAAGTTCCCAACAATGCCATATAATGTATTATTTAACTGTTTTCACAGGCTGAATAGTACTCTCTGATGAATAAACTGAATTCATATACATTGTGTTATTCCTTACTTATTTCCTTCCTTGTTTCCCTACAAGGTGTGTGTATTCAAACGTCACATATGCAATGGAAAATTTAACCCTGGCAGCAAATCATTCAGAGTGTTACTTGGTTGACAGCGCATCCAGGAGAAGGCCTTTTCTGTTTTTCTACCTGGCTATCATCATCACTGCCATCCCGTCCAACATCTTCTTCCTCTATGTGTCCTGGCAGCATATTAGACAGAAGAACGAGCTTGGTGTGTATCTATTCAATCTGGCCCTGAGTGACCTGATCTTCACTATCGGCCTTTCTCTGTGGCTGGACTTCCTGTGGAATGGAGTTTGGGCCCACGGGGGCTACGTTTGCGTGCTATCTGTCTACTCTCTCTTCACTAACTTTTACACCAGCGATGCTCTCCTCTGCTGCATCGCTATTGACCGCTACCTGGCAGTGGTTCATCCATTAAAGTACACTTTCTTGAGGAAGGTTAGCACTGCAACTGCAGTCAGTGTTGTCATTTGGGTGTTGGTGGTCTGTTTCAATGCCACCACCATCAGCTGGGAGGACTCATACCATGAAAACAATGAGTTTTCATTGTGCTTTGATACCTTTATCCCACTGTCAGAGAACCTGGCTCGGGCTAATGTAGCACGCTTCATCCTAGGCTTCATTGTTCCTGTTCTCCTGGTAGTGTTTTCCACCTGGAGGATCTGTGTGGCGGTGAACTCCAACCAGGCCACAGAGGAACAGGAACGTAAACGGATTTCAAAGCTGCTGACAGTAATCCTACTCTCCCTTTTGTTTTGCTTTGGACCTACCCACATCATGATGCTCCTCCGCATAGTAGTCAATGACTGCAGGAATTATGCATGGCTTTTTTATCTATACAAGATCAGCATAGCTATCTCAAGCCTAAACTGCCTTGCAGACCCTCTCCTTTACTGCTTCATTACTAGAACGGGGAAGGCAAATGTCAATCAGGTTGTTCTCTTCTTCCGGTGTAGGTTAAATAATGTTGGAACAATCAAATAAATGTAACAACCCTGTGGTTAACTTTACAGTTAGACATTAAACAGTAGAACACAATCCTGAAGTTAACAAGAAAAGTACAGACAGAGCCTGAAATGTGAAACAGTTGTTAAATGGCAAAAGTTGTCAGCTATTAAAGGACAAAGCTGGCAGTGTTAACAAATCTCTTTAAAAGACCAAAGCCAACAACGAGTTAGTGTATCTCTAAAAACTTTCTGATAGCTTGGCTGTGGCACTCTGCCCAAACCCCATCATTGGTGGAAGAAGCATTCAGATCTTTTTTTGTATTCAGGTAAACGTATGTAAGTATTATCAGCAACATTTTCTCATCTTAAGTATCAAAAATAAAAGTACTCAGTGTGCAGTAAAATGGTTCCTGTCATATTGGATTAATATTACTGGTGCATTTATGTGACCAGTATATTGCATTGTACTGCTGCAATCTGTAGCAACGCATCACATTTTTTGCATTTTATGTTTGTAAACTTTCCATGAGCTCAGAAAAACAGCCCTGTTTTCAGCTTTGTGATAATGCATTTTCCAGTTGATCCAAGAGGGTTCTCAAAGTTTATTTATCTTATGAAGTAAGATAATTTCTCAACCCATAACAGAACCCTTCATTTTTTAGTTTATGAGATAGATTCAAATACAAAATCACCAAATTTAGAGATACGTGGTTTTAACTGGACAGGAAGTGTATGAAAAACTGTAATCTGGAAAGAAAGTAAATAAAGCTGTCAGACAATTGAGTAAGCCTCTAAGATGTAGTGCAGTAGAAGTATATTTATTAGTTAGTTAGTTAGTTAGTTAGTTAGTTAGTTAGTTAAAAACACGTAATTTACAAATGTGAAATTTGATTTTAAAGAATGAATTAAAAGGTTAAGTTGCGATAAAATGGAAATACATGCATGAAAGTAAAGTACAACTATGTTAAATTTGTACTTAAGTACAGCACTTAAGTGGATGTAGGCTACCACTTAATGAACATCAAACATTCCTAATAATAACATAAATCTCTAAAGATCCTCTCCAACCACTGGACACAAGATGTCTCCTACTTTTAAAATATGTAAAAGTCCATTCTCAGTTTGCTGCCACATCACACTTGCGTAAGTTTGCATATTGGCATCCAAAATATTTGTAAGGTTACAAATTCATGTTTGCATGCATGCATCTTAAACTAACGTTAAGCACAGAAAACCCTCAGCAGATGAATTTTAAAACAGCCTTCTAGTATCAAACTCTGCCCATACATCATTCTGCACAGTTACATTATTTTTTCTATTTAACGCATGTTTAAACTGACAGTTTGCTTTGCTTGTACCGTCCATATCTGCTATCAAGGTAGACAGCTGAATACCCTTTATGTGGCTTCAGTGACTTATGTGCAGCTGTTCCATGGTGAATTATTATTATTATTATTATTATTATTATTATAACATCACAGTTGTTTTGTTGTGTAAAACTTCTATACAGGCCCAAAGAAAATAGAGGGATTTTAATGCAAATTTGACACATCATCATCATTTGAATAATGTGTAAGTAGGAAAAGAATATTTTAACTAGCACTGTGACTATATGACAACCCATTTGACCATGGTTTCACTTCAGCTTTTTGTGTCACACTATTTGTACTTTTGAAACAGAGGTCATGGGACGGGTGTATTTGAATTTAACAGCCGAACATTATTTCCTCATTTCCTTGAGTGCCATCATCCCATTAAAAACACAATGGAAGGACAGATTCATAGAAAAGTTCATCACTCACTACCAACACAGTATGCTGTAATTTTGGAAATAAATGGCTCAAGAACCTTTTCAGTAATGATAGTGAATTGTACAAGTGCTGGTCTGAGGTGTGGCAGAGTAAAGGTGGATATCTGGCGCTCTCTAGTGGACAGTTATGGAAGTACAGCAAACTTCAGCAAATTTCAGATATATCTCTTCTGTGGTGCCCTTACACAATGTTTTACATGTTTTATTACATAACCTGTAGTGTTTTATTACAGCAATTAAACCTAACACAGAAATAGATGTATGCCATAAACATTGTCCTCTTGTATCAAAATCCTGCAGCTCATACACAAGTGCATGTACAACCATAGAAACACACACATGCACACACAGGCTTTGACCATTAAAAAACAACAACCAGGGAGCAGCATAATGCACTCAAAAAATGCACTCTTTATATTTATATATTTTAATATATATTGTGACAAATTGCAAGAGTTTGAAACGTTTTATTTTTAAAATGTAACATTTTGTCATCCTGCCATCATAGCAACAAAGGCTGGCAAGGACACCTGCTCTTCCATGTGAGTCCTTGGTCTGCCTCTTTCTTCCATCCATTCATCGATGATGAATGGATGGATACAATGCTTCACTTAACACTAAATAACCTGCATCAGCAGAAGCTGGAGGCTATAAAGGCTATATATATAAATATATATTCTCACCCATCTTCTCACTTCTCATCTCCCACTGTCCTTGACACTGGTGATCTGATTGTATGTGCACACATGTCATAAAAACATGATCCTAGTTGGAATAAAAGGGTTGAGTGCAAAGTGAGCTGCAGTGCTGTAGTTGATTCTGTATCATAGTAAACGTGTTGGAAAGTTGGTTGAAAGAATAAAACAGATCTTGAATCAGGATAATCAGACACATTTTGTTGAATCTCATGCCCTGACAGCTGTGACCCGCACTGGTTGTTGGCAGGAAAGCTGTGGGAAAAGTCAGGGCAATGAGCTACACAGTTTATCTGTGTTTTAAGCCCCCAGGGTCTGCCTGGAAGGCACTAGGATTAGGCAATGGTTATGGTAGGTTTGGGTTAAAACCTAAGGTTAGGGTTAGGTGCCTTGAAGTCAATGGTCGCAGCGCTGCCTGGAAGGAGATGTTGGGGGCTTAAAACACCATTGAGCATGTACACATACATGTGTATGATACATGCCGCGGAGAAAATCCTAACTGCAGATGTGCTAATGAAGGAAACAGATGGACAAATATAGCAGTGTAGAGTTGTGTGGTAACAATATTACATAAGCCATTTGTAATGTAACCTAAGAGACTAATAGATTTAATAGGTTTTACTGTATTTACTACAGATGTTTTACTGTAGTTTATGCAACTATAAACTGGATTTGCTGCAGTCAAAATATAACACAGCATATAATATATAACCATAACATTTCTTTCATTTAAATATTTTCCTTTCATTAATGTTGCCACAAATTTTCATGCCGTTTGAAATTTCATGTCCATTTAAATATTATATTTATTTATATATTTATTTATTTCTCACCGTCCCTCGCTTGTTTCTTTCCCACTTGCCAGACATCCACAGTCAGACTCAGCCATAATAACAGTTATCTTAGTCATTAGGGAGCAGAGTAGGGAGAGCTCTTTGTTTCACTGTGACTCTTTTCCAAGTATAATGTGAGCATTTGTTTTTTCTACAAGGGCGTGATATTCAAGTCTAAGCCATGAAGTCAAAACTTGACTCAAACTTGCCATGATTATTCATACATGTAAATCTACTATAGGTAACAATGTAAATAAAGTAAAACCTTCACTCCACTCAGCTTGAAGCAAGAGCCTGACACCGAGGCCTCCAGAGGGATTCAGCACCTAGGAGAAAGAAACTAAACTCTTCTTAGCTCTGGGACTGAGTGAAGAAGGGATCCAGTCCCAGAAGGCATTGTACTCCCATAACACAGTCTCCCAAGCACAACCCAGATGATCCAAGGTTACATTACGCCGGGATGGGGCATATTTGCCTATGACTATCCCTGCAGCCTTTAGCTCTATGGCTTTTGAGCTTGTGAGCTTTTGTCTCCCTGCTTTTGCTTCTGAGGAGCAGATGAGGTTGCATCTCCTGTGTCCTGTGCATGTGCCACGCACCTGAACAGACTACACTCAGAGTGTGTGTTTATGTGACCAGTTGGACCAGGGGCTATCGCACTGAGGGAGGAGTTAGTTAGTTATAGTTAGTTTGTCTTGTGCGTGGGGGATAGTTCAAGGCTTGTGCCCTTTTCTATCCATGAATACAGCATGTGAGGGGAGGAGCTGGAGGAGGAGCCCACTTGGGAGGAATGAAGGCAGCATGTGACCAAAATGATTATTACATCATGTACATATTCTTTTTCATTAAGAATAAATCAAAGAAATAGATATACGTAAATATTGAAAAAAACTATACACAAATGGGCACAAATAGAATTAAAGATCTAATAACAGATAAAGCCAACAGAACTGAGCAAAGAGAAACCTACATTTCTCATACTCTGCATAGCGGCCACATCCGTTCCCTCTGAGAGGGTCTTCTCGAAAACAGGACAGCCTATTACTGAGAGAAGAAACCGCATCAGCCCCTTGAAAGCGAGGCATTTCTGAATGCAAATCTCTCATAAAATAAAAATATGATCAGCATTGTGTGTGTTAATGCTAGTTATACAAAACATAACTAGTGAGATAGTTCATGCTGGTTATAACATCCCAATAAAGAAGAGAGAAAAAGAGGGACCAGTTTAATCCTTTCAGTTATTTATTTTTCTTTAATATGGGTTCTATTATGTTGTTCAGATTCAGATTGTATTTGTTTTGAATGTTGTTTCTATACATTAAAAAGTTGTAATTTAAATGCAAATGTTTAATAGTATTCTTTGTTCATAACAAATAAATGCATTTTTAAAGAAATTGTGAGACATTGTGAGTATGATTTAATTTAATAATTTAATTAGAATTGTTTTTCACACCTATCATAGTCAAAACATTTTTTTTGTTTGTTTCTGAGCCAAAATAGCCGGCTCACGAAAAAGAGCAGGAATGCCCATCACTAATGCGCAGGCGGGGCCCCACATAGGTCACTACAGGTCATCTGCCTTAAAAGGAGTGAATAGAGGTGTCTTCACTCAGGTCATGCGGGGCGTGACATCCCTAAATTATATGTGCTGTACCTCATTCCTCTCATTCAGGGAACAAAAGCTGAAGTCATCAACAATTCCGTTCCTTGAAGCAGTTTTGTCTCAGAGTTATTCTAAAGAGTTTCTATCATTGTTATTACCCTAAAGGTAAATTGGATGGCATAAGATGCAATTATCTCTCTACTTTCTATAGGTAACTTGAAAATCATGGTTTATAATGTTTCTTTTAGAAACATATTCATTTAGCTGAAATCAGTCTTACAAACTGGCTCTATCTTAAATCATTTAAACAAAATACAGACTAAAAAAAAATACATTTGAAAGTTGTAGTGTGTTAATAAAGTTGCAAAATGTATAAAAACAAACAGTGACACGGCTGAAGCAACCAACAAAGACAAACCAGAAATGTTAGGAAGAGGGAGGCTTTAAAAGACTGCAGTAGTGCAGATCAGGTGTAATCAATTTGACTGATTATGTATCCAATTAACCTGGCAGCTGGTGTTGAAAATAGGAAAAGGACATTTTGTTGCCTTTTTGAATGACTTCTATATTTAAAAGGCAGTTTACAAACCAACTTCTCCAACAGAAATCTGAATGATTGAAATCGAAACTGCCTTTTTTCCAACATAGTTTTGTTAATGCTCCATGAGCCATGACAAAAGCGCAGGTAACTGAACATGCACATTTGACGCTCATGTGTGTCTCCCATTGTAATGAAATATATATATATATATATAATCTATATCAAGAACCTTTGTGTGACTTGCTAATTCTGCTTTTTACAATAATTTCACTTGGCAGGATCAGGGGTTTGTTCTCCTACATCTTATTCAGACATCAAATAACAGAGTGAAATAGTGGTGGGGCTGATAGCGTTGCTGAAATTATAGGGCTGCTGTGGTGTGCTTGGTCTAGCTAGTTAAAATTAGCCCCAGTAAACTGAAAAATATGTTAACATATTTCTATCATGCATTTCGGTGATTACCTAAAATGGCAACAATGCTTCCACCATTTTAAATTTTTGGAGAAACCACAAGTTGAATCCCACCCACAGCCTTGGTGAGTCATACTACTTTGCAGGTTCAGCACAGTAGAGCTCTGTATAACAAGAATGCTTTAGGATCCTAGTTATACTAACAAGAGGGAGCCAAGTCCAATTTCTGTCTGAAAAAAAGCTGTAGTTTTTGGTGCAAGGTTAATGCATGACTAAAGATGCACAAACATAGGAAATGAGTTAGCCCCCGCAGAGGCCTTCCTTGTGGGTGATTCATGGCCATTTTGAACATGTTTAAAACCACAAGTGAAAGTGGGCAGGATTCACAATTACAATCCCAGTACTTGATCTATTTGCAACAGGCAGTGAATTTGTTCCATGTCCTTCATCACTCAGACTGAATATAAATAGAAGTGATTTTTTTTTCTGTTGTTGCTGTAGCTGCCTTAACTGAAATTGCACTTGTTAGACTTGGTAAGCTCAGGATGCAGGGCCAACCTCTGTGGGTGAGATACAAAAGCCTATTTTGTCATTCACACTCTCAAACAATTCTTGATAGATGAAATTGTAATTCTGCAGCAGCCCTCTGGGTAAATTGCACAGCTCTTTAATGGATCTCTAAGAGCTGTAAAGCTAACACATCAGTTAATGTTTATTTAACCGTCAGTATGCCAGGAGAAATTAGGAGCCATAAAAGATGCTTTTTGGCATCAGAGAAGTTGTAAGACCAGGAATGTTCAGTGTTTTTCTCGCTCTAGCTAAGTGTCATGATTTATGAAGGCCAGGTGGATGAAAATGCTTTGCCAAGTATCAAATGAATAAATGTTTTTCTGTTGCATACAGCAATCTTGTGGAAACATAACTAAAATAGAAGAAGTCTGTCTGTCCATCAATTTTCTCAACAAGCATTCATCCAATCAACATCACACTTGGTGGGTGAAATGCTGAGGACCCAAGGAAGTGCAATGTTGAGTGCAAGCTTTTGAGTTCTACGGGATATATTTGTTACTGTGGAGAGACCCCTATCTACTGTTACACCGCCTAACAGCATGCTAGGCCCAGCTGGCTCTCTGTCGCTCGCTACAGTACATTCGAGAACAAATGAAGAAAGAGAAACTGGAGATGTTACATTGTAGTAACTCAATCAGTTCAAGCATCAGCGACGTCATTTTCAGACTGAACACTTTCATTCCCCGGAAATAGCCTGGTCCCAAATAACCAACTGTTAGCAAATGGCGCGTATACTCTAGCAATGCTGGCAACTATGTCATGTCAGGTGTATTGCTCAGGACCTAAGGAAGCGAGGTGTCAGTGTGAAGTTCTTTGGTTAGCAGTTCTAGAAAAAGCTGTAAGCAGCAATACCACAAGCCAAGCAATAGTCTCCCTTCCGAACAGGCATGTTTTGAACAGGCACTGCAATAGTCACATTAAATCCCAAATGTCCAAATTTCATTTAAATTGCACTACAACTGGATGTGCCAATGAGATAGATGCAGTCTCTCAAGCGCTTGATCACTCAAGTTAATAGGGAGGTAATGAATCAAACTCACGCCATCATGGTAAAGCTCTTCCTTCTCATTTTTTATTACTTTGGGTGCAATCAGATGTGAGCAGCCACCCATCACAGTTCTTTTCTCCCTGTACTGTTGTAAAATAACACAGTTGATAGATGGAAGGTTCAACAATACTAAGAACACAAAAGGAAAAGAAATAAAGGAAGGAAGCAAACGAAGATTTAGTGCAGATTATTAAATGGTTTTGATTTGTTTAAAAGGGGGCAAGGAAGTAAAAAGACATGAAAGTACACAAGAAGTAAGGTACTAAGACAGTTAACACTGAAGTCGTGTCCGTTGAGCAGGAGCTAATTAAGCAGAGAGCAGCAGATGTATATTTTTTTAAATGTTTACATGTCTCTTAGTACATTGCTGTGTACATCCCAATAGGTACTGCAATAATGATAATGAGTCAACCCACCCACTCACTTGAGGTTGCAAATGTAAAATCAGAGTTTATATATTAAAAATGAAATGCCCCCCCCCCCCCCCCCAACAACTAATGTGATTTAGTAATGACTATGTTTTTTAACAACACATGAAAGAATAAGTAGTGACCACTAACAAGTTTAATTACAACTAAATCTGGGTTTACAGTATCGACTCAGCTCCTTGTTTGATTCATCAAAAACATGCCATCATATGATACAATGTGTAAAAAATTGGATATTTTTAACTAGGAGGGTGTGAGGGTCAAAAAAGACATTTTGTTGCCTCAGAGCAATGATATGCTGTACCAGTTAATTAGTTCTGTGTAAGGTATGTTCTGTAATGTGTTGTTATATCTGAACCTGTATTCAGTGGAGTGTTGTGGGATTGCATTAAATAGGTAATTGTATTCATTACATCACATTTACTTTAAACACTGCACATGGCGACAGATACTTTAAATGACCAAATATTTTTGAAAAAAAAAGATCTTAATTTTCATCTAGGTATAATTATTAAGTTATGAATGTTGCTACTGTAATTTATGTGGTGAAAAATACTTTTTATGGCATAGACATGTTTGTCAAGAGAATGTTTTTCTGTTTCCTGTAGTAAATCCTCCTCTTCCATATCGATGACTCCGATCAACTGTCTAAGGACATGAGTAAATAGACTAATGAACAACTCACAAATAGAAAAAAATTATAATTAATAAAAAACATGTTTGATTCATTGAGAGAGAGAGAGAGAGAGAGAGAGTCACTTCCACCTTGAAGGAAAAGCCTCCACACGCGCACACACACACTTTCTATTACATGCAATTTATAGCTCTGCCTTTACTGACCTGTCTTCCTGATTAATTTCTTTTGTGGCGCTGTCAGCTGGGTCTGTTTTCCTGGGTGACATGCACACTTTGACACACGTGACAGTGGCTCCCAGCTACAGACACAAACATGTGTCTGTAGGCTATAGTAATGGTTAGGCTCAAATTTGGAGCTGAATGAAAAAAGGAAAAGGATTTCAAATGAATTTAAGTGTGCAGAGAAGCGATGCTTTGAATAAACTCAGTAAATTGAGAGTATTTGCAGTGTATCTTTGTGTGATATATCTTTGTCTTCATTACCTTGTTTTTTTAAGGGCAAAAGGGTGAATAATAGACTAAATAGATGTTCAATTTGAGATTATTAAATAGTTCATAATATAGTACTAGTACTAGTAAAGTACGTAGCAGCATTTAGTAGTTTTTGAAATAACTGTAGAGATGTTTGAATAATGACATTAAACTAGCCTACATAAAATGCTAAAGAATATTTTCAAATGTGTCTACATTGTTTTACAGGAAAGTATGTCACTAGAAATACATGCAATAAATGATGCTAGAGGTACCATTAACCAGTAACCATTTTCTATTCAGTGCTATTAAATGGACCACAATTCCTCACAGTCACCTACCAGAGGAACATCATCCATTAGAAATTTCAAGGGAAGATGTATTAGGCCAAGAAAATTGAAAAAGAAATGTAAACTGAACAACAGTCTTCTAAATACACATTCATCTGAAAACTGCCCGTTTTATGTGTGCCAAAATATTTCGTGAGGATGATGCCCAAAACATCAGTAAAAGTGTAACCCGTAACCAGTACCCAGTAAGAGCAGGTTGCATGCTGGCAACATTCACGCCAGTGTCATTTGTGCCACCAAGCCAGCAAAATACATTTGTTGTTCTAGGTGCGTAGCTCAGCCAAATTACAAGATTATTTCCCTGTATTGTGTAGCCAAGAGCATCTGGGGCTAGCGTGAATGATTAGACAAGTATATGTTTAACCAACAATAAGCCTTTTTCAGGAGAGACATGTTGACATGTCACAAAAGCACATGCGTGATTAATCAAATGAATAATGGCCAAATCCCATTTAGCTGTTCCAGTTTCAGGGTCCTGGTATTGTGCATGCTGTCCCATATGCTAATGCTGTTATAACAATTACCAGCTTTCAAATGTATTATCATGTTTATTATCTGGAAAAAGGCACTCACTACATTTAATGTGATGTGTTCATAAAATAAACTGTATACAACAAACTTGTCACAGGTCATGGTCATGAAAATGTTAATGATATCAGATAAACAGGTTACAGGTACAACCAGTGTGTGTGTATTTCATCTTTAGAAATGCATGCAATGCACGCTACTGATACATTTAATAATTTTGTAAAATGTAAAGAAGGCGTTGGGTAGTAGTGTCAGTGCCTGTTTGTAAAATATGACTAAAGTTAAAGCTTGTGTCAAACATTTTAGTGAGTAAAGATCTAGGAACTACAGGAAAACATATTTCAGTGGGAAGATGATTGAAGCCACAATGTTTGACCGTTTCAGAAAAGAAATACAAAAAAAGAAACATGACATATTAGGTTCATATTTTACAGTTAAATGGAAAATTCAACTCAAGTGCTTGACTGATATAAAAAGGAGTATACAGAGATTCAAACATGCTTGATGAATACAAAATCAACAGCATCACATTCATTCATTAAAAAGTAATTTAAGAAAAATGACTGAAGTCTGAAGACATTTGTGATAAAAGTAAATGTCATATACAAAAATGTGACATGGCTGACAATCCCATGGCCAAAGGTGATTAAATGTCTGTCAGTTGAATTCCAGCTCAGTGTTGATCCACAATGGTGGCAATCATTACTGAAATACATGTTTTTTTTTCACAAAATATGAAAGAAAGCAGTACATTTCAGCTAATTAAAACAAAAATAAACATTATTACAGCTGTCATTTTAAGCTTTAAAGTTAGTCAATCAACTGCTATGATTGTGTTATAATATCCATGCACAATCAAGGTGAATAGATATGAGCTTTTAGTATGTAGTAGTTTTACTGTTGGTTGCATTTTCAAAGTCACATACCATGTAGGAATAATTGTACATGTCAGCTAGGCAGATGCTCGTATTGTCTATTGATACAGCAGAAATACAACCTCCCACCCTCCATTCATTTAATGTTGTAGTACTTTAGTAGCTGAGCTAAAAAATAGCCTCCACAGTATGATAACAAAGTTGAGATCGATAATGTTTCTGAAGATGGATACCATGAACCTAGCTCTCTGGATGTCCTGCCCACATTGTTAAAAAACAAGATTCAACATTAACAGACCGCTGTTGCCTAATTGTCTCTTAAGAGTCATCAAGGCTGAAAGACAACAAAGCTGGAAAGATAGCTCCTATAGAAATGAAAGTTCTTAAGAAGCCCATCCTACAGTAACAGCCGATATGAGGTATTTTAAGTACAGCCTCTTCTGTCTCTTCAATTTTTGGCAACATATTTTCCTCCCATGGCTATGGCACGATGACTAAATTTCCTGGGAGCAGTTCAAATATAAGCATAGGAAACAGAAAGGCACATTTATTGACATCTCAAAGGATCATGCACTCTTGTTCTCTGTCTCTGTCTCTGTATCTTTCACTCTGTTTCTCTGTATATGTCTCTGAAGCACTCTTCCATTCAGTGCCTAGTCGTTCCCTCTGTCTTTGGTATCCCCTGGTGTGAACCCATTCAACCTGCTGCGCTCAATTGCGCACTGTGCCAGGTTTGTCAGACTGGTGTTTCCTTCTTTTCTTTCTTCGTTTTCGTCATCTGGCTCCCCGTCTTCTTCTACTTCCGTCCTCTCCTCACCCAACATGGAACTACCATTGCTTATGCCTACACTCGCCCGTCGCTCAACTTCATCAATGTTCCTCCGCAGCTCGCGGTTCTTGTTACGTCTGGCCAGCTTGGTGAGGGATCCAAAGCGCAGGTTGAAGAGATTCTCTTCTGAGGACGACGCCGTCTGTTGCGTTTGCTCACTCCCCTGATGGTCGTACGGCCCACAGGCCCCCTTCAGCCTCAGGTTATTGAGCTTGGTGTCGATGCTCTCCTGAGAGGAAGTCTTGAAGCGACCGGCATCCAGGCTGGCGAACAAGGCTCGCTTCTCTGGAGACAGCATGTCCAGGGAGTGAGCTCGCTGCTCCAGGCCAAGTTGACGGCGCTCCATGCTGCGGATGGTGGCGGCCCGCTGGAGCTTGTCATGGATCTCAACACTCAGGCGGCGCCGCGTTTCACGGAACTCTGCTCGAACATTTGCCTTCCATTCAGCTGCATGAGCTTTAATCTCCCCAACCTGTGACGACAGTGCAGTAAGGAAAGGATCCGGAAAATATTTGGAAAACACATGGGGTATAATCTGCAGCAGCAAGACATTGTCATTGTGATATATTATTCTTTCTAAAGGCCCTGAAAAAAATTTCTCAGTCAGCTTCTTAGTGTGAGTGATGGGGTCTTGAATGATAACAAAATATTCTGACAAATATGGAAAGGTTTTGGTTATTTCCAGATACCCATATCTGGACTGGTTCTCCTCCCATCTCTCAGATTCTGTGTCACATGGTCCTACATTTCTGAAACTGTGCCTCAGGGTTCTGTGTTGGGTCCTATATTGTTTGCATTGTACATGCTTCCCCTCTGTCTTATTATTAACCAATTTAAAATGTATCTCATTTCAATGTTACGCTGGTGACATCTAGTTGTATGTCTCCTTTAAACCTGATGATACTGACAAATTGGCGGTTTTGCACAATTGTCTGACTGCCATTAAGGACTGGATGGCGAACAACTTTTTACAGGTCAATGCAGAAAAGACTGAGGTCCTTATCATTGTTTCAGATAACACAGTTTCCAAAGTGGTGTTTGGGGTCTCTTGCTTAAGCTGTAGAGTCTAATCTCAGAAATCTCGCTGTTACATTTGATTATGCTATGTATTTTCATCAACATATCAAATCATTGACTTCTTCTAACTAAGAAACATTGCCAAACTGGTTGTTGTATCACAATCGGAATGAACCTCACCTCCTCTTTTGTCTTTTTAGACAGTACTCTGAGCCAGTCTCCGATCATGCTGAGGACAGCCGCAAAGTACGCCAAACCAATCAAGATCCAGAACCACACCAGAGGCTTGTACCACTTCATATAGTCAATCCTACGGTTACCACCTGGATAGGGGGGAATACCAAAAATAAGTCATGATAGTTCGACAAAACAGTAATCTACATCATGACAGAAACAACCATCCGCCACATAGATCTACCTGCCACATAGTCTCCTATTCCCACTGTAGTGAGTGTGATCACAACAAAGTATATAGCTTCTAGTGTGGTCCAGCTCTCGATGTGTTTAAAGATGACAGCAGGGATGGTGACGAAAACAATGCAGCCAGCCAGGATGAACAGGATGGTGGACGTCACTCTGATCTTAGTCTGGCTGATCTGTTTGTGTTTTTGCTGAGAAAACCAAACAGGAGAAATGCTATGAGAACAATACACCAATTAAACAAGATTTAATGATGATAGTGTGATCAACAAAGGCGCAGAGGAACAAATATGAAATAAAAAGAGCTAAAAATTGCAACTCACCCTGAATATCTTCTCAACTCTCAAGATGCTTTTCACAAAGATGGTCCCCAGCTGGTCTCCAATCCCCGCCAACAAGAAGCCAAAGAGAGGTATGCCAAATATAGCATAAAGGATGCAAAAGATTTTCCCGCCCTCCGTGCTTGGAGCTATGTTTCCATAACCTGTCACAAACAATGAAAACAGGAGGAAGAGGAAAGAAGGAAAAAAAAAAACAGTGATAATATATGGCCGAGAAGACATTGTCAGGGGGAGGCGGAGGAGGTGGAGTGTAAAGAGTAAGATGGGAAGCAGAATAATACAATCAAGATTTTCTTATGCAACATAATCAATTGAAGCCCATATGTAATATGTATTAGTTCCTGCTGCAGGGGTCTGTGACTGGAGGTATTAGTTATTGTATTCTAACTTCTGATATTTCAAAATTAAAAAATATGGACAGAGAAATAAATGAAGCCACTGAAAGCCAATGTTTAGCAGTATATTAGCAAATGCCAGTTGGTTTGTTTTTAATCATGTATTTTTTATTTATTTAATATTTAACACTTCCGCCTTCCGTAGCTTCTGACCATACTGTGGGTAACTTTTTATTTAATTAGGTAAAAAGTGTTTCATAACAATAGCGGATTTAACTGGTATTAGAGCATTAAAGAGTGAATTGGTTAAAACCTTACCTATGGTTGTGATGACAGTTCCAGCAAAGAAGAAGGCACTGCCCAGGTCCCAGTAACTGGAATTGTAGGATGTGTTTCCAATAGGACTCACTCCTGCACTTACAGCATCTATGGAATGCTGGAAAGAGAAAAATGTATGAATGATTATGTGACTAGGGGAGAGGAATTAATCCTAGATTCATGTCATAAAGCTATGATAACAAGAAGAGCTAAGTGGATGCAGTTAGAATTAACTGAATATTATTTTATTTTGCAGTGGAATCACATCATGATAATATGATCATGTTATCGTGTTACAAAATGCATTTAATTAAAAATACACTAAGCAAACACAATAAGCATTGCATTAAACATTTTTCTGATTAATTCATAATTTTAACATTTTGCATACAGTTCGTCAGTTGATACATATGTCTGTTGGTTGTGACCAGTTGAACTATAAAATGGTTTTCCTTGCTTTATTTAAGTCCTAAACAGGAAAAATAATCCAGCAATTCGCAACCACTGTCCTCAAGCATGGTCTTTTTTTTATATAAAAAAATATCCTCCATCTGATAAAAAGTCTATGCGGGTAATTTTAGTATTATGCAATACACTGTCACAGTTGTATTATGCACATGAAAGGATAAACCATTATAATGTCAACATATGAAAACACTCTGCCTGTGGACGTACAGTTGTTACAGTATATGCACAAACATCTAGCACGAGATCTGTTCACATTATTCAGTGTCTTCACCTGGAGCTGTTTCTCCACTCTGCATTCTTACCCACTCGGCATGTTTTACACTTTTTCATTTTAAGCTACATAAATCTAAATAGACTTTATCTCTCTTTTCTTCTGTGTCAGCTTTTTTCTTTAGTTCCTCAGCTTTTCTTTATCCCCAGCTTGTCTTAGGAAAAGCATCGTTATTCTCATTGATTTCCTTCTGGGCTCCATTATGTCGCCATGAAAGGTTAATCTACTATGTTGCGTGATGCAAATAAACATCACTTCTGCTGACATGAAAGTCATTGTGGGGAATGCCTTTGGTAAGAAATAGCTGTATTTACCAACATTCCTGGGTAGATATAAAGAACAGCTTCTTCATTTACAGCAACCCCCAATGTATCCATGCAAGCTGTTAGTGAGATGCACGTCCATCTAATAAAATATATATCAACTCTCGTGACATACATTTCAAACCAAACAAAGCAGAGGGCCACTTCCACACAAATCACTGCACATGCCTTTTCATAATCTTGCATGCGATTAAATCAGCTCCATCAGTGCAGCTCCCCTTATGAGACAGATTTAGGTATCTAAAATTAGCCAATTACAGTAATGCTAGATAGTCAAGGGACATAAAAAGCCTCATAGATCTGAATACTTTATGAGGAGGTCTATTTTTGTCTTTTGCACTTTTCACGCCAAGGTCACACTGCATTAGAAATGTGGAAAATTGTCCTTCTCCGCAGGCAGTTTTGAGGCACGCAGATGCTGATTTGTGTTGCGGAGTGTTAATTAGGACGACAAATGGTGTTTTTGTTACACAGGGGCTCTCCTCCATTTTGATTGCACACAATAATCTGCACACAGACATTCTTGCAGACACACAGTCGTCACCAAATGTTTCTAATAGGCTCTTCGCTAAAGTTTTCATATTCTACACTGAGAGCAAGTTAATTCACTGCAGATCATCTTCTCAGTGTGCCTTTCTACCCCACCAGTAGCACCTCCAGGAGGTGGCCAGGAGGGGTGGACAGCCAACATGATACAATCGCTGGGCTCCCCTTGTGAGTCGCATAACCATAATATCTGTATCCGGATGCCCTCAGACTTTTTATGAAGACTGGACTGAGTTTTGGGTTTTCTGTTTGCTGTGTTTTTCCTCCTGTGTTATCCTTCCTTTTCCCATCTACACACCTGCTCTCAATCAGCCTTGTTAGCCCTCATGCTCCCAGAGTTGTTTCCAGCCAATCAGCTCCCTGTCTGTTTTCCTGCCCAATCACCTCATTCCTCTCACCTGAGCTTCTCCCCCCATCTCTCCACCTGCACGTCATCCCCTCGTCAGAGTAGTTTGTATTTAAATCCTCTGGTTTTCCGTCTAGTCTTCGATTGATCCTTGGCTTTCTGCTCTTGTGATCAGTTTATCCTTGGCTACATGAACCATTGAGTTATTTTTTCAAATTACTGTTGCCTGCAATCTCCTGCGTTTAGGTTTAAGTGCTCCACTCTTTAAGACAATGTGCAAATTCTGTGTTACATCTAGGCTTCTAGCCAACTTCATTCAGTTATTATTGGGTAATTTGGTTGAACAAAACTTTGAACTTTGAAACTAGGTCACATTTGACCCGAGGATAACAGGGTGGTTAAGGAAAGAACTGGCCTGAAGAACAATGAATCGCCAAACTTGTGTATATGAAACGTAACGCATTAAAACAGGATTGTTGCGAAACTCAAAATGTTAACTGTATGGGTATTAGTCCATGTATGTCAGGCAAAACAATAACTATAAAATAAGAAACCAAAATATATCAGTATGTTATTCCTTAAATCTCATATTGACATAGTTTTCAACTAGCTTACTACAACAGCATAATACAATTCCTGAAATTCGGTTATGGCTTTTGGTTTTGGTGTGTCACCCCATGATTTCCAGTGGCTCCATCTGGCTACTCCTATGAACGATTTGTGGGGGTGCCACTGTACCCCCACAGCAGCTGATGGCAGTGATCCAGCCAACATGGTGCTAAACTCTCTGTGAAGCGGTGCCAAGCACTCTCCTCTGCAGCATTCTCACCTTCACAAATATCTATAGCTTACTATATCTAACACCTTGAAGCATTTAAGCTGCACACATGACTGCCAAACAGGAAGACTCTGGATTTATCAGAACTGTTTGTGAAGTGAGTGAAAAAAAAAAATAATCATAATCAATAATCAATAATAATTTGATACACTGACATATTACACTCAGTGGCCAATTCATTAGGGACACCAGCTCATTTGAATTACTTTATATATTCTTAGGAAAAAACGAATCTTAAAAAAATAAAAAGTGCAGTATTTCCCTGTGGCGTGTAGTGAAGGAGTGTAAATTAGGAGGAGGAGCCAATTTCCTCATTACTATGGCATTTTAGATATAAAATAATAAAGCATCTAACTGTGATAGTCCTTCTCACAAACCACAATAAATTCCATATCATCGACTGAAAATTTCAAAAATCACATTGTGACTGTTGGTTGCGTCTCCTGATGTAGATTCACTGCAAGTAGCTCAGTGTTTATGAAAGTGTATTTGTAGATAAGTGACTCATCAATAAATGAGGCTTGACTGGTGTCAATAGCAGCATGGCTTCACAGTGTGCCAAAGTGTGAGTCATCCCGACGGCGCTGAAGAAGCCAATTAGGTCTGCTGCCTTTGTGGGCGCACACTGGGAAGGTGGACAGTTTGGATACTAAGGCAGACATGAGAAGGTCAAAAGACATGCATAGACACACACATGCTGTGGAGCCAAGCTTTGCAAGTGCATCCCCTTCTGTCGTCTCACGCACACACACTCTGTGAATGTACACACGCATGGCTCCCAAGGTCGCCATTTTTCTGTCAACTTCTCCGCCAAACAGTTCGACCACAGTGAGTCACCACAGCTGTGTCTCCACAGAGGATCTTTGTTTGAGTGACAGGCTTGGCACAACACGAACGGACCGATAACAGAACCTGTTAGAAGACCAGACAGCCTCTTTGATGGAGTGTGAAGAAGCATGTCCTGAAGGCCTTTTCTTGAGACGGCAAAAAAATAAAATGTGTTATTTGTCAGTTTGAGTTTTTCACATGGCATGATATTCATTACTTTTTGCAATGCTTAGAGTTGAAGTACCATCATAGCTGAGTGATCAATCAATATTATTTCTTCTGATTTAAAGAAAAAGTTTGACATGTTGGGAAATTCACTTTCTTGCAGACAGTTAGCTGAGAAGTCTGATACCACTCTCAAGCTGGTACGATAAATAAGAAGCTACAGTCAGCAGCCAGTTAGCTTAGCCTAACATAAATACTAGAAACAGAGGGAAACATCTAGTCTGGCTCTGTCAAAGGTAACAAAATCTGCCTACCAGCACCAGTAAAGCAAATTAAACTGCCAATTAAATTCTCATCTGCACACAAAAATACACCAAATAAAAACAAGTTGTGGTTAACCAGGGGTTTAAGTCACTGCTCCCACCTAAAAAATAGCCTGGCACATAAACCATACCTTGTCATTTAACACTATGTTTTTTGTATGAATAAAACAATTAAGATATACATAGGCTTATGTTAATAAGTTTTATAGTTGACAGTTGGAAGATTCTTTGACATTTGGACAGAGCCAGGCTAGCTGTTTCCCCATGTTTCCAGTCTTTATGCTAAGCTAAGCTAACTGGCTGTTGGTGGTAGCATTGTATACCCTATAGACATGAGGCATGGTATTGACCTTCTCATCTAACTCTCTGAAGAAAAGCAAATATCTCAACATGTCAAACTATTCTTTTCATGCATTAAATTTGTCAGATGTAGCTAATATTGTAAATGAGTTCTGGGAAAGTTCATAGTGGCAAATAACTAGTGAGACATGCTGTCATACATTATGTAATGTGTCTGAAACTGAGCATTTGTCCAGGAGTCTTGTCTATGATTCAGCTGCTGTTACTACTGCTGCTGCTTCATGCAGCAGGAGGTTGGTGGCTGCTGGCCTGTGTAATAAATAATTGATTCCCTCCAGACTACAGGCACACCATGATGAAGTTTTTTTTTTTATTTCCATGGTATCCTTAGGAAATACTGTCATTGATTTTTTTCACAAACTTATGACAGCACTTTTGTGGCTTAAAGGTTGTGCGCTGCAAGGGAAGAAGAAGAAAGGATGCTTCTCTGAGAAAAAATAACAGGAAATATGTGGGTGTGAAGAAGGAAGAGAGAGACAGTTAGACAGTCCAATATTCACTGGAGCAGTGTTGAAGAAGCTATTATCAAATGGAGCCATTCTAGCGGAAAGTGGAGCACACCAAATGCCATGTGGAGGGTTGTCTCTTTGGGGTTATTTCAAGAGGGGTCCACTGTGGTGCCAACGTGAATCTTGTATTTTTTCTCAGACTACTTAAGAAAAACATGGAAAGCACATATTCCAAAAAGTTCTCTTCTGCAAGATCTACTGTATTTCCGTATGTGTTATGCAGAATACTGCTAATAAGGTACTCCTGTTGGTTAAAAGGCATTTACCATTTGGTCCTTGTGTTTGTGTCACAAAATGTTACTCTCTAAAGAAAATATCCCTTTTTTTAAGAACATTCTCTGCAAAGGAGTGTTTGAGTGTGTGTTTTCAGTCCTGCTTTTTTTCTATCACGGCAGTCCCTCACATATCAAACTCGGCAAACTGCACGCCAACACATCTCAAATTATTGTTCAAGCCCGCTTCCAGTTGCACATGTCAGCTTGATGTATTGACCTTAAACCTCAACCTATAATTCTGGGTGTGAGTGGTGTGAAGCATCGCCATACCCTGTGTTATAAAGCGGTTGACACCATAGGATGACATACACTGTTAAGTCAGGATGTAATGGGAATTGTTTTTTTCACAATCTGCTTTTTATTTGGTCCAGTTCACACAGATATTGGTTGAGAATAAAAGCTTTACATGCCATGTTGGCAACATGTGGAACATTGCCGAAACAGCGTGCTTCAGGTCAGCTTGAATCAATTTACTGCGTCACAGTTTAAGGGGTGGCAGTCATATTTTTAACAACAAGCTGTTTTATCCAGGTTCACATGTGAGTGATCTGCCACAAAATGAATCATTATTATAGATGCCACATTTCATTCTCTGATCAGACAGACTTTAATGTAGTGTGTAGTGTAAGTGTTCACTATCAGCGGGTCACTCAGCTCCTGAAATCTTCCTGAATCTTACAAACCCCAAACATTTTACTGAAGTCCTTGTTAAAAGATATATAAGATATATCACACAGGCTTTTGGCTAGAAATCAGAGACATTTCTCTTCAAACATTTCTTACAAGACAGCACTGCTCTTGTGGCCGTGAGCTAGTTTCCTTATTTAAAACATGTGGGTGTTGTTAAAGCCTCACTCTGGGATTTCATACGGTTCATACGGCATTCAGATACATGTCTCAAAACATACCACTATTCTATTGTAATAAAAATGTAGGCTATTTACTACTTAGCCCTCAGAACCAGATGAATCTGTGAGTTTTTTATTAGCTCTGGCAGATGCGTCTGGTTCCCCACCCGTTCAGACAGATTGCTGGCTGGGCCAATCACAACAATGTATCTCATATAGGGCGGGTTTGATATGATGACTGACCATTTGCGAAGCCTTTGGCTTTACGCAAAGTACGTGATGACATCATTTTTGGCTTGTGCACTCACAGGACCACTACGGTGAGCATGAACCTAGCTTGGTAAAGAGGAGCACCACTGAGACATTTTTACAAAACAACCAAGATGTCTGCAGCTGATGTGGAACTTTCTGTTAAAGTACTATTTTCAAATTCTAATGAATAACCATAATGCCATAACCACAGCTCACCTCTGCACGCTGTAGTCCGTTTACATTTGTCCATCTCAGCGCTACATCACATGTTTTGTTGCTCTGATTGGTTGTAGGTCTATCCAATTGTGTCGGAATCGTTGATATCGTCCCTTTGGAATCAAAAATGAACTGAGAGGTTCCAAACTAATTTGCATTCGGGAATTGGTCTCAAGATGTCAGGCTAACTAGTAGGCTAGTATTTGTTTGCACATGAATTGAAGACACAACAAAATGATAGAGTGCAATACCTGCAATTACAATTCTCAATTGCAGCTGTGATACAGAAAATAAAGGTCACTCTGACTGACCTAATTTTAAACATCTAGATGGTTGTTTCTCTAAGATTACTTTTATGTACTATTATGTAACATTGAACTGCACGTGCCGCTAGCGTGTACTGTATAGCTACAGTGTGTTTGCCAACAGATGCAAAGTCTCACTGAGCATCATGGGAATCTCCGTGTTTACCCTGAAGGTACTAATGTGCTTCCTGCTGAAGGATGGACCTGCCTCTAAGTGTGCTCATGACATTTACTCATCAACTGTCATCAATCAGAAGGAAGAGAATAGAGGGTGTATCTTTATGATGGTCCTTTAGTCACTATATATACAGTGTATATATACAGTATATAATGTTATATGTGTAATGTGTAAGAAGTTGGGGCTAAGTTCAATGTAACCTTTAAAACTTGTAAATCCAAACTTCTATTTAGTAAGTGGACGAATCCAAACCAACTACTTGCATATACATACTTAGGGGCTAAGTGCACCTAAATAGAGAAGTACAATAACAACAATCTCTAGTACTGGGGGCTGACAATCATTTCAAAAATTTGCAACAGATACTAGACTGGAAAAAAATAAAGCAACACTCCACAGAGGAGTGGCTGAGTAGTGGACTTAACTGCTCCTAGTGATTATTTACACAATCTCTAATAATATAATATAGTAACCAGCAAGAGATTGAACATGGAAGTCCATTCTTCACCTTGGGACATTGGTCTCAACTCAAAGGTCCACTTACTATTTTTTTCTGAGCTTTTAACTACATGTCGTCATCATCATTAATGAATGAAACAGGAACAGGTGTCATAATATATAAATATCCATACAGTGGCCACTTATTGTCGGTATAGCAATATAGCAGTTAAGGAGCAATGTTATCATTAATTTGGACTCAATTAATTATTTTCACACATTGTTATTATGAAAATATTGATTAATGCAGCTTTAAATTAAGGCTAGTTTGCCATAAAAAGAAATTAAAAGTTGCACGTGGACGTGAGCTATTCTGTCAAATTCTGCAGCAGTCCATGGACACAGAAATTTACTAAAGGGCAATCTGGACATCACAGGAAGTAGCATCCAAGCTTTTCAAGATTAATTAAATAACCCAAGATCCTCTAATTACCCCTGATGGAAATAACCATCTAGAAAACTGCTGCTATAAAGGACAGTCCTCTGACTTTCTTCCTCTTATCAATCAAATTGAATGACACTCAGAATTATTAAGCAGATCATTTTCATTATCTTACCTTCTTATCTTCTTACAAGCTAATCTATTCAGTGAGATAAAGATTCAACAAATGCAATGTACTATTTCTCCTTCCAGTCTGAACAGCTGGAAGGAGAAAAGTATGTTAAACGTGAATACCATGTCTCACTTAATGTAAAACTCCAAAAGCTCATCTCCAGTTGCAATAACTCACCTTGATGAGCGCCTCCAGCTCATCTGGAGTCACACAGGGGTGTCTCTCCAGGAACAAAGCTTTCTCCAGCGTGATACTGGTTTTCTGGTCGCTCTCAAACGGCTGCTCCAGTGCCCTGAATGCCAGACCTCCACAAACCAGGTAGAGAACGACCACGATGAACACCGCCACCACCGTCTTCCACTTCATCACTGAGTGGAGCGCTGCGACCGTGCCGTCATAGCTGGCGTCCATGCTGGCCACCACGCTGGCAGAGCGGGAGGAGATGGACAGGCGTGGCAGTGGACAGTGACCATTTGTCTTAGGGTCACAGCCCATGGGGTTCTGCATGGTGGCCACACTGGCCTGGACTAGACTTGACTTAGTCATGCCAGGCTGGACCTTTTTGGGAGGGACCAAGTTGGTCTGGACCGCCACTAGGAAAGATTGAGAGGGAAGAAAAGGCTAGATTAATTGATGTTTTGTTTAGCTTTCTGTTGGAGCATACCAAGAGAGAAACAATTCTGTATCTTCTGAAAGTAATTCTGATGAGTTTTTAGGGAAATGAAAATGAACAGACTGTTCTTGGCTGAAGGCTCTGAATCTGTTACAGTTATGAAAAAAAAAATGTAACGACAGATTGAGAGTTGAGAAATCAGAAATCACTGCACAAGTTTGGACTCATCCCCTGGACAAGAAAGACATGCATCTGTTTTGCACACTGAACTCTACTTTATGTGGACACAAGCTCATTACAGCCATTGGAAATATATGTAGCCTTCTGCATGAAGCATTACAAAGTGATTTCCTTCTATTACTCTGAGATAATTAAGGGCTCTTCGTCTTTACAAAGCCAACACTCAAAGCTATCAGCAAAAAAGGTCTGTTTCCAGCGTACCGCTGCGTCAAAGCGGTCATGACAACATCATAACATTCTGAGAATTTGTTCAGCCATCGATCCTGTGAAATAGAGCCTCAGAAGCACACAGCTGCCTCCGCCTCAATCACTAATGTGGAAAACCTTGTCATCAAGTTGTTGTAATGAACGGAACACCTGTAGGAACCTGAATTAGGGGCAACAATCAAATGATTGTATGCATATTACATTAATGTACATAAATGGTAAGGAAAAATAAGAACAGACATTTACATACAAATATTTAAAACACACACCCTTTGCAAGTAAACCCCTACAGTATAGCTGGAGGCGTAAATGGAATGACCCTCTTTGCTGAGAAGCAAGATTCAATTTTTTTAATAGACTGTAAGAGAGGGAGGGATGACTGCCACTTTGAGTCATTGGCTTCTGGATGGGTTTAAATTAAATGCATGGGTGCTAGAGCAGGTCAACCAAGTGGCAAGCAGCACCTGGAGGCAGCCAAATTTAGTTTTCTTTAATGTATATAAAGCATTGGATAAGCTATTTAGAGCTCAGGCCTTCACCCCTGACGCCCCCATCTCTCTCAGATCGGAGAGCATGGCATGCATCAGAGCCATGGTGGCGCCTGTTGTCTACAATGATGCAACTCTCGTAGGTAGGAATACGAGATGGATTTGTTTGAGAGAGGCACTCTTTCGTGGGATAGGATCACTTATAGGATATGCTAAGTACAATGTATGCACTCAGGCACACATCCCATGATGAGTCAAGGGCATCCGGGAGCTATGAATCTTGTTAGTCAATGCCTGTATCATGAGCAAATCAATAACAACAAAGTGATCAGAAAAGCTTAGGAAGGTGCAACACTGCCACTTTCAAATCATAGTACTAACCTTTAAGGGCGGTGGCTGGCTATTTTTAGAACATGTGATGAATAAGAAAATTAGGAGTGAGAAGTAAAGCAGCAGAAAGAATATAACTCTACATTAATAGGTTCTGCTGTATTTGGTGCAGTCATTATGATGGATGCAGTTGAACACTGGCAAATGTATTGCAAATTGGACCAAATCCATAACTAGTCTTAATGAGACATTAATTGGTTTGTATCTCATCTTATGAGTGAGTGAAATTAAATAAATCAGCTCTATGCATCAGGGCAGCAGCAGCTATACACTGTAAGGCAGTTCAGTAAACTGGATCTCATTAATTGTATTAGTTTAGTGATAATAAAAAAACTACTACATGTATAAAAGCATATGTAAACAAATATATGTACATATCTAAGTTTTAAAACCATAAAGCCAAAACCAAAACTTCAGGCTGTGTGGCATGAATCTAAAAGCCTTTCAAACCACTAAAATTGCTTGATATTGATTTTTGCAAATTAGATAAGGCCTGAGTGGAAAGCAGCTTTGTATCTGATAGTATCTGATTCTCTCTCTCTCTCTCTCTCTCTCTCTCTCTCTCTCTCTCTCTCTCTCTCTCTCTCTCTCTCTCTCTCTGTCTCTCTCTCTCTCTCTCTCTCTCTCTCTCTCTCACTCTCTCTCTCTCTCTCAGCCCTCACTATCTGTTTAAAGAGCAGAGCCAAAGCAGAGGAAATGTTCACTGGAGACTCAGGTCCATAAAAGAATGGAAGAAATATGTGGATTCTGATGAGAATTTTGATGATGGCAATGAAATGTTGCATCAACCATTTACCACACTGTTTAGTGGGGCACAGTTGTTTTGGGGCACTGAATACATTCAGCTTGTCAAACATGTCAGCATGTCAGCTGCATAGTGTGTGTACAAACGCATTATTTACCCACTGATGAACAAAATACAAAACTAGTAGTGATAGCAAACATGAGGGCACATTTTGGGCTGGCTCAGGTTGGCTCTTGGCCCTATTATTCCCTATGGTACTAGACAGGTTTTAGGCATTAAACTCACCAGCTGAGACTCACAATCATGCGTCAAGTCAGCCTGAATTGTTAAGGCCAAGGACTTCCGACAAAAACTAATTTCAAAATAAAACCTTTACAAGTAGTCCAAGGTCCAGTACCAATGAAAGACCAAGTAAAATCCCCTTCTAATCATATTAACCATATGTAAAAGATTATTCAGGGCACAGATGAGGAGTAATCATCTATTTCCTATGAGATTATTTGGTCGAATTAGTAAGCGATTTGTTCATTTTTAACAGGGGGGATATACCTAGTTAGTTTCGTTCACCTGCATGACATGACACTGACAGAATCACAGTTACAAATATATCTGCTACTTCAGCACCACGGACAGCACCACGGATTTATTAACGCACACTGCTACTGATACAGAGCCATGGTCGGGGCCATATTCTAATTTACACAAACACAATCACAAACATATTCAACTAAACTGCCGCTGGACTCTCTCTCTCCTACTAGCGGATGAGATGGGGATGGCAGCTGATCAAGGGGCATGCATTTTGTTGATTTTGCTGAATGACATCCCCCCTCAAATCGCCTACTGGGTATCATACACCTTGAATGACCAGCCATGTCTGGCAGTTATAATCGGAAATGATAGCTTCATGCAGAGAATTTCATGTGGCAAATCCTTTAAGCGACATTATTCTTTAGGTAGTCTCGCTTTGCCAGACCCTCCTCTAAAGCGCGCTGGAGGAGGGTCTGGGCTACTCCACATAGCATTCGGGGATGGAAGGAAAACGTGCTCTGGTTTATTGGCATTTCTTTAAACCAATCACAATCGTCATGGGCAACGCTAAGTGCTGGACGGAGCCGCTGCAAAATAGTCGTGCGAGAGAAAACTCAAATTGGACAGATAGTCTAACTAGCTGTCACAATATATCCTGCAGAGATCTTAGGAGCAGTTAACAATTAATAGTCCTCATAAATCCACCGAATTTAAAATCCCAACACGAAGAAAGCGGAAAGAAACGGAAAATACATGCATCCGGGGGAATTTCCTGCACCAAGGATATAGATAGACTATTCTTTAGGCAACATCTATACATGCTTTTATTTTGACATCTTTTCCAGTTTCACGCTGGTTATTCCTGCCAGCTTGAAGCAGTTGAATCTCTGCTCCCAGCAGCGTTTCCTTGCACAACAGACCACACAGAGGATGGAGAATAAAGAAATACCCCCAACCGCTTTTTCTCGTGTTAAGGGTCCTGATCATGATGCATGATAGAAACATAGACTACAAATAGCCTAAGAGAAAACACAAAGTAAAAAAATTAATAAGAAATTGTGCAAAATTGTTCAAGCCTGTGAAAAATGCAGTCTGGTGTAATGTGTTGCGTCTCATGTAGGCTATATCGCTATGAGACGTTGTTGAGATTAGGAGTAATATTAATTGACATATCTAAAGTTATTAGACCATAAGAAAGTGATCACCAACCTTGTTGTTCGGGGTCCCAGTTAACTTGTTTCCTTGGGGTTTCTATTGGATATTTCATCTCTGTTTTTGTTCTCAATCGAAACGTAAGGGAATTTTGTTCAATTCGATTAAAAAATACAGAAAAAGAAATAACGAGGAATTCTCCCACATCTTTAGGACATCGTGTTTTCGTGTATCTGGGTGTAAATTGTACGGAGGAATAAACGCATCGCAAAACCGCATTGTCTGCCCCTGCTGTCCCCCCTCCTTTTTTTTCTCCACCTTGCTTGGACGCGCGGTGCTTGTCTGACAAGAGAGATAGGCACTTAGACCTTTCAATGAGCCACATCACGTCTCACACTCAAACACACACACACACACACACATCAGTGGTCCGGTCCACAAACACAGCCGGTGTGTCCAAAAAACAGCAACTTTACCCACGCGTTACGCCGGCATCAAGAACAACGGGGAAGGATGCTCTCCTCCCTTTCATCCCCAAAGCGCTCTACTCCACCTGCATTTCAGGGTACGGTAACTAGCTGGAGGAGATGTGCCTCCAGCTTTGCAGCAGCACCATATTCATTAATTTGTATAGGCCTAATCCGTTTTTGAATACTCACTCTTTTCTTTATCTCCCAAAACACGATTATCCTCTCATGGTTTGGCAACGGTGGTGACGGAGCACATGGCGCAGGGCGGCAAGTCAGAGATGTACGCCAAATCAGCAGCAGACTTAAACCATTACATCATTCACATGTAGCCTATGGGAGTGCATTATTTATGAAATTCGATAGCTAAAGACAAGTTACCTCCGCTATCCCGTCAGACCCCCTAACTGTGTAGCCTACTAAGTCAGAGGCTTTTCAGGAAATATCAGGTAGATTTCCTAAGAAGTCTGTCGGCTTAGGCCTATAGTGTAACCAAAAAAAATGCACTTTTTCTTTTGATTTTGTTGCCAAAACGTCCTACAGGTGTTGCACGTTTTTATTTAAAGGACCACATTATTTCTGTATGTTTTGTCCACCCATTCAAGCATTATTTAATATGTTGTGCTCTACATCCCATTGATTCCCATTCATTGACTGTGTGAAAGTAAGCCTGCATTGGACTGAAACATGCTTAAGAACTATTGTCAGTTATTATGTAACTGCAATACAGCAAGTTCCCACAACACACTCAAACGGAGAAAAACAAGCAAAACAAAAAAAAAACTCAAGTAACTTAAAATGTATTGAATAAAATAAATGATTACAAAAAAAGTTTTTTAGAAGGACTATGCCAGATGATTCTGGGTCACACTCCCTCATAGGTACATAGGTGAAAGTGCTGATCTCGTCTGCCAGAGAGGGAGGGCCATCCTACCTTCTGATATAAAACACAGCAATGAGTGCCATATGGGTCCCCAGTTATAAATCTAAGAGCTGAATGGTAAACAAAATCTAGAACTTTGAGGTTAGAGATGGGGGCATGCCTATAAATAATTTTACCATAATCCAAAACAGAGAGAAGGGTTGCTTCCACTATCCGTATCCTACAAAAGAAAAAGGGAAAACAAGACCTGTTCCTGTACAGAAAACTAAACTTGAATAGGCCTTTTTCATAACAGACACTTTCAAACACATACTGATAACATTTATTACAGCATTGCATTGCAATAATTGCTGCAATGGAGCCATCATTAATAGTTCCACCTGTTCTTTTTCTGCTAGGACAAGCTGTGAGCATGTTCTTTGAATCTGATTCATACGATAAAAAAACAAGATCAAGATTCAGGGTAGCAACATGTAGACAGCAAAATGACATGACATTGTTTTGGCGCAGAAAAGGTTTAGGAGCCGCTCAAACTGTAATTGTGTGTCAAATAAAGATTTTCTCAGCTTATAATTGAAAATATAGTCCTGTTTTACTCCTGTGTATAAAAGGATAATGTCTTTAACAGCATGAGAAAACGTTACGTAGGACTAAAGTTGTTGGTGTGATGTCATTCAATTTGAGAATGGAGCATGGGGTATTAAAAGATTATTTTACATGAAAAGGCTAACTACGTTGTTCAAGGAGTCTGTTTCACAATCCTTTGTTGGTAAATGACGTGAGGGGTTAAAAGGTCTGTTAAACAATACAAGGAACATGGCAGAATTAACAATATGCTGCTGACAGAATGATCCCATTACCGCCATGCACTCAGCTGAATCAGAATTTATATTGGTGGCACTCTGTGTGTTTTCCCACATTGGTCAGATTCTCACACTGCCACATAAATGAGGCCACTTTGCTGATTTTGGTTTTCAGTTGGCCAGATGATGTTAACCTCAAACTGTCCTTAAAACAGCACACCAGTATTAAGATAGGCTAGCAGTCAGTAGACTTTTATATAAGTAAAAGTAGTACTACAGTGTAGAAATACAGTGTAGAAAGGACAGGAGAAAGGACAGGAGAAAGGACAGGATACATATCATAGAAGGTATACCAAACATCTCAGTGAGTCTCAAAGGAAAGCAATAGATATGTGTCTTTAAAACAATTATCTTAATGTGCTATGTGTTCTAATGTGTTAAAAAAAAACAATCTTTATTTTTTGAGGCCATTTTGCTGGTTTTGGAATTCAGCTGGCCAGATAATGTCAACCTCAAACTGTCCTTGAAAGCAACACACCAGTAATAAAGATAGTCTACCAGTCAGTAGACTTTTGAATGTAAAAGTAGTAATACCACAGTGTAGAAATACTCTGTTACAAGGGAAAAGTCCTGCATTTGAACTTTAATAAAAATGCAAAATTATCAGCATCAAATATACTTAAAGCACCAAAGGTAGTACTCATTATGCAGAAAAGCCCATTTAAGAATCATAGCCTATATTTTATTACTGGATTATAGTTATTGATTGATGTAAACATTAGTTTCATATTTTGTGTCAATAATCTAAATCTGCAAAGTAACCAATAACTAAAGCTAACAAATAAATGTAGTTAAGTAGAACGTATATTTGCCTCTGACATGCAGTAGAGTAGTATAAAGTATAGTAAAGTATAAAGTAGCATAAAATGGAAATACTCAAGTAACGTATACAGGTATCACTACTTGAGTAAATGTACCTTGTTACATTCCACCACTGGTTTTATGACCAGCGAGGATACTTTAGGCTGGATTTTCCTGCAGTTTATGGGCTTCACATTGACTCCACTTGCTCCATCTGTTTGTCGAATGTTTAAACAGTGGCTCCAAAAATATCACGTCCACACCCAGAAATATCATGTGTTTAAACACAAATGCGTGTGGGGGATGCTAGTCATTTAGTTTACTTTTATTCTGCTGTCTTTGGCATATGTGCTGTTATATTAAATTAAAGCCAAGCATTTATTGCTTGACAAATCGTTATTCATGTATTGGATTTGATTGAATTCTGAGACTTTTTGAAAACTTTTTGCTATGCTGTTATTTCAGTTCACTTAAAGGTGTGGGTTTGTCTCTCATGGTTTGTCTATGCGTATGGGGTTGCGTGCATAGACCATAGATGTAATAGACTAGACTAGAACATAGACATACATACACCATAGATAGACAGAAACATATACATACGCGTGTGGGTGGGGTGACTTTCCTTACGCATGAGCGTGATGACGAAGGCAATCATAGCAACCAGCATGGCGACGGGGAAGCTTTGCTTCGCCGCTCATCTGCTTATAAGCTCATATTAGGCTGCTACCTTTACGTTACTTGATTATCTTTCACCGGTAAAATGTTTACAGTTAAGTACATAGTAGTTGTTGTTGGATGTATCCTACCTCTGCCGTCGCTACCCCAGAATATTTCTGAGGAAAATGGGATACGCTATACATTACCATGGACTCGAGAATAGGTATGCAAATACTATTAGCATTAGCTGCAAGTTAGCTGCTAGTTAATCAGCAGCAGGAAGCTATCTAAAGATAAACTCATGCTGAGTGTGTATCACTAGTGTGGCTTCAGGTTTATAGAGAATGGTCAGCCTTTTACTCACAGTGATTGCTTGTTCACAAGACTTAAAATCCATAACCAAGACAGTAACGTTAGTAACATACTGTAGCTTGTAATACGATGTTTTAAGGTTAACTTGTTAGCTTACTTTATTTTGGTACATTAAGATAAAGACGACATGTTGCCGTATTCGTATGTTACTATTTTCACAAAAGTAGCTAGCTAGCTAGTTTACGAGAACTAGCTAGCTATATTAACGGTAAAAAAAACAACAAAAAAACGAATAAACTCAGATCTAGCTAAGTAAAATGGACCAATAGCATTTATTTATTTTTGGTGATTGAAAGCATACACTTTTGAAAATGATGTATTTATTGTTTGCATCACATACTTGTTGTTCTTATTAGTTGACTATGGGAGTCAACCTGTCCATATCCTTCTATGATCATTTTAGGGAGTTCTTCATCTGGAGTGGGGTGCAGCCCTGGTGTGAGAGGACAGACTTTAAAAAGTAGCCGTAAGTATAAATATGTGCTAATAAAATGACAAATAAGTCAACTGAGTTTTGGCCATTTGTAAGATAAAAGCTCAATTTCACAGTGTACTGTATATGTTGTTCTCTGTCTTGTGTTTTTAGCTTTCTGCCCTCGCTCCTCCAGCAAGTTAACACAGTCCATTGTTAAAGATCACATGGTGTCTCATTACAAAAAGGTTTACTCAGCTAAAGGTGAGCTACATAGCAGGAGTACATTGTGATCCTTACATTGACATTCGGTAGACCAAACTAATTCAGCTCCTGCATACATAAAATGCGTATATTGAAGTGGTTAAAACATGTATCTCTGTTGCATAATATTTAGATTGATAATCTGTTGTGATCTGACTTTTTTTTGCCTTGTTCTACAGCTGCCATTGATGCATCGGTACCCAAAAGCTTGATACACAGTGTAAAATGTAAGTTCACAAGTATCAAATATTAAATGATTAATTCAACTCAAAAAACTATTTCACTGTTGAGATGAGGATGTACCTTACATTTCTGGGCACATTTTCTGATATATTTCTCATATTAACACAGCCACAATGATTTTAACAGCATAATACTTAGTTTAAATGTTTAAATGTAACCCCTAACAGTCAGGTGTTGGTGTCTCAGTGGTAATCACAATCAAAGACCTTTCTCTTTGAAATCACCACTTTGCACAATCGTTCAGTAGTTCAGGAAGACATGAATCATAGTACAGGAATAGCTGCACTGACAGTAGCCTCAATAACCAATAATGCAATATAGCGACTCAACACATTTGAGTACAGGGTGCAACTCATCCTCATCTTTAATGGTAAAAGTAATGCTCTCTTCGAATGTCGTTGCTATCACAATTGCTCTCTTGACCCTCCCATACCTCACAATTAAGTGCAGTCAGTCTTTACCTTTTATAGACTATTTCCTGCATCCGTTTTTTTTTTCATTGCCTGTTTACAGACAATGACCAGATCAGACAGGAGCGGTTGAGGAAAGGGCATCGTCCTCAGTCAGCCCACTCTCTTAGCAGAGCTTCCTGCTCCTCGGCCCAGGTAAGAAATAATGTTACTGATGTGATTCCCATTGCTTCATATGATGCCGACGTATCTTATGCAGAAGCCATGGCTTTGCCTGACTAGAAAACTTGGTGATCACAAGCGTTCAAAGGCTTTAATAAATGCCTAAAAAGTCTTCATTATTTCAACACAACATGTTTGCCTTTCAGAGTAGATTATCTGTGCAGTATGATGACAGCCCCTACCTCTGCTCAAGGAGTTCCACAGTCTCCAGCCCAAGGTTCAGCTCCTCCTTCCATGCCAAGGAGATAGTTTATCCATCGTATAAAGTCGGTTCTCAGAACCATTCTCATCACATTCGCCCAGCATCAGAAATAAAATACCGTAGCCCGGAGGCAACTTCACACAGAAAACAGTCAGCGTGTTCACTGGGAGCTTCAGGAGATCAAAGTTGCTACAAGACTTTCCAGGACCCTGTTCAGAAGACGTACAGCGGAGACTTGCTCCAGAAACATTCGCAGAACTTTACACAAGATAAACCTTTCACACCCAAGACCCTGAAATCAGAGAAGAGTTCATACCTGTCACAGTATCGCTACTACAGAGCACCACGGAGGAAACCTACTCAAGATTGCACCGACTCAAGACTGATGCGACAGGAGGCATATCATGGAAGGTACTTACCAAACATCTCAGTGAGTCTCAAAGGAAATCAATAGATATGTGTCTTTAAAACAATTCTCTTAATGTGCTACATATATTCTAATGTTTTTTTTATGCAGCACAGAAAACAAGGAATGCACACAGGAATTTAATGAGCCATCTCAGGTAATTTTGAGGATTTAATTTGATTATTCAGATATATTTTCTAATGTGTCAAACTATACAGTGTCAACACTTTTCTTGTTAATCAATGTATTGACTGACCTGTTTTTAATCATATGTGGTTGGATTCATTTTCAAATGTTTTTTTCTTACATCATTGGTGATATAAGAAATCACTTAACTTATAGTGTATAAGATATGATCTAATGCCAGGCCTAAAAACATATCCATGCCTTTAATTGGTGTCCCGTAATTAGTTCAGTAAAGTTGAATGCAACAACTTTAGTATTACCCACACTGACTGAACTGGATGACATACTGTGGTACAGTATCCAAATAAAGACTATGAAAAATAGTGGGTTATAATTATTTATTGCTCAACGTCAGGTTTATGGTTTATCGTCCCTTCAAACCATAAAGAGCTGGAGTGTTTACAGCCACATTCAACATTTGATCATGAGACATCCTTGACAATATTAAACAACCCTTCTCATTTTACTCTCATTTTTGTTGTACAGGGATTTAATACAGAGCATGATTGGTCAGAAGATGAGTTCAATGGCACATATTTCTCTGCATCTAGACAACAGAGTCGAGCAAACAAGAGCAGAGACCATGATTTCTTTGACTACTCATCCAGGTGAAATCATGAAGTGAAAAAATACTATGTTGTATTTTCAGCAGAATGTTACACCTTGTGTATTTTCTGTGTAAAATTCTGAAATTATTTCATCATCATCTTTTAGGGTCTCATCAGAAGGCGGGACATCTCCCATTATGAAGAGTGTATCTGCAGAGTAAGTTCTCTTTGATAATGTCTAATCCTTATACAGCTTTTATTTGATTGATTTGACAGTGTGATGCTTCTGTGAATCTTAAGAACCATCTAAAGTTATGTCTCTGTGAAGTGAATAATTCTTATCTGTTCAACAGGGAAGAAGAATTAATGTACCTTGAATTCATTTCTGCTGTAACAGAGGATATATTGTCCAGGGGGCACATCTCTGACAGGTTTGTCATAAATTTATATTTCTATGAACTACAAGTCTGTGCTTTGTTAGCTTGAAGATATTTACAGCACAAGTGCAGCCTGGATAGCACTTTATTAATAGCTATAGCATGTGTCTCATAATTGAGTGTATGTATGTGTATATATATATATATATATATATATATATATATATATATATATATATATAGTTAAACAGTGGCTAGTGTCTGTTACTACCTCCAGAGTCATTGTCTGTGTCCTCTGCAAGGTTCCTAGACAGGGTGATAAAGCGCCATATTGACATGAATCGGCATCAGCTTGATGTGGTGAGTATATTACTTTGTGCAGAATACGAAATATGTTAAGCAAGTCATGTTTCAATGTTAGGATCACAGCTTTTAATAAATATATTAAAAAGAACGTAAAAGGTTGTCACAAAGGACTCTTCAGTTTCTTCTCATGCATCTGATTGCATTGTTTGTTTTTAGGGTAAAATGCGCCACCTTCTGGAAGTGCTGCGTAAAGATTTTAAAGAGCCAATCATTACATCTACCTCCAGCACAAAGCTTGAAAAAAATGGGAATGCTCTGCTTGATTCATTCCTACCACATCTGGAATCAGGGGGGAAACAAGTGAAGACCAAAAAGGACAATAACCTGTTCTCTTATGCATCACTAATTAAATACTGTGATATGCCAGATTATTCTGATCCCCTATTGGGGTCTACACCCTTATGCTCTCCTGAAACGACTGCTGCCTCACAAACCAAAACAAATGAAAAGGATGGAGAAGATGACAATGAGGAAACGGCCATTAGCTCTCCTTGGCACAGTGAGCATGCTTTTGATAATACAGGAATCACTGAAGAGGACCATCAAAATCAAATAGGCACAACTGAGATCAACAAAGAAGTCAGCCATGAAACCAATGAATACACCATTGCAACCAGTGACGAAGGATTTCATCAAGACCAAGCTGCAGTCAGTTATGATGGACAATCTAAAGAGGTTGAGGATCTGGGGAGAAGATTGTCAGAGTCGCTTCATGTATCCAGCAATACACTCTACAGCAATGTGGAGACTGCCACTGAGCAACATACAAATATCATCGCCTCTGTCAGTGATGATGAGTTCTGAGTTTTTCTTGTATTCAGGGGTTGAATGTCCTTTGTTACCAAGTGAGTGTTTTTCCAGAGAGAAACGGAACATTTAAAAATTCTGAAAGTATAGTTTTGTAAATGTGATTTTACACTGGTTTGTGTTTTCCATGTTTTTAACAGCCCCACCAATATGGTGTTGTAGTTCTATTCAGTTTATCTTTTTACAAAAGCACAATGACATTTTCACACAAGCAAACAGGGCTTAGCAATGTCTCATTTGGGATATTGTAAAGTGGGCAGCTCCAGAATTATGCTCTGAACGTTTTCTAAATGATTGCCCATGGTAACTAGTATGATTAGCACATTTTTATAGGATAGTCCATAGCACTATACACCGGTGTCAGATGTGTGGAATAAGTGGTATCCTTTTAGTTTGAGCAGATTGCAGTGTGCCCAGTCAGTGAAGCTGTAGTTTACATTTTCAGATTTCTAGAAAAACACTTTTGTTGTAAAGAAACTGGTACATTTTCCAGTGTGTTAGACTTGACATATGCCTCTGAGATGTAGCTGCTAGGAGTTGACTGTCACCAGAAAGTGTCTTTACAATTGCAATAATAAATTGTCTATTCTTCTGATTCTTGTATGCTGGCCTCTGATTATTACAAATTGGTAATTATTCAACCATCAGCAAAACGAGCGCGCCATTATTACCAAATTTGATGATAGTGACTTTTTGCAAACAATTACAGAGGGGAACTCTATAATCACTGCACAATATTCTGTGTTCGCCAGTCGATGTAAAAGGTAAACAGACAGGTCAGCGGCCAGCAGTTCCAGGCAGCTGTCCCGTTTCTGGCATTCTCACCGCTCGGCATTCCAGCTGTCTGATGTCATGGCTCTGAAAACCTCCCTGTATTCCTCCGCCACGGAGGCACTACAATGCATTTATAAGCGTCTGATCACAGAAGCACGCCAAACCATATATTGTATATAGAGTTATTGAAAAGTCAGACTATATTCCAATGTAATTCGGCGATTTATCAATTGCTGAAACACAGGTATTAGAGCTAGAGCCGCGGATGTAGACGGAATACGCTTGTTGCTCTTCCAATCCCAGGAAGCGAAACACGCTTGGAACTTGAGTGAACTGTTGGACTTAAAGGCATGGGTGCTACGTTAATCTTGATCCACAAACAAACTGTAGACTAGCTAATTGGCTGTCTCTAATTCCGATAAATATCTAAAAAGTAGCGTAATTCTTCGACCTTGATGGCGGAATCGCTCAGGACCAAATTCTAGTTGGACTTCTAAATTGCATCCAGTGGCTAACGGTAACGTAAACGTTTTTGCCCAAAATATCTACCGGCAACGTCAGCTTCCCAGGGGTGCCGTCTATTTGCTGGAACATAAGTTAGCATGCTAACGTTAAAGCTAATTTAACGACAGTAGTTAAAGGTTAAAGTTAAAGAGCTATTTAAACAAGCTACGTTACCAATGAAAGTAGCTAACGTTAGTCCGCACAGTGTCAGCTATTTGGAACAAACCTATTTGAATTTAAGTAACGCCAAGTTAGTTAACATTAAGTTATAACGTCGATAAATAGTAATAAAATGGATGCATGTTTGAGATGGATAGCAGCAGGGATTTTGCAATAACGTTAGCTTGCTGCGTATTAAATCAGGTTGCGCTTGTCAGTGTTTGGATCAGACTATTAACTGAAAGGGGATTAATGGTATTATAAACAACGTGAATTGACGTGACACAGGTCAGGTAGCCTACTACAAATTGCTGCCCATATATTTGCTTTCAGTTGTTTTTTTCCAGAGTGTAAGTACACTTTAAAGACTTTTGGAGAACATGTAACGTTAACGCTTTGGTAGCAAATCCGAGATAGCCAAATCAGGTAGTTTAAAACAAAGTGCCGCATTTAAGGGGATTATTTTACGATGAAGAGTTAAGAGTAAAACAAAAATGTAATTTCCCCTTGGCTTTTTTTTTCTTGTGAATCTGTATTTTGGGGATGTATTGATATGTTTCTTGTCTCACTTTTCAGTTCTGTCAGTCTGAGGATGAACCTCATGACTTGTAACATTCACACATTTTTCGAGGGGACAGCAAGGGGAGTAATTTCTCTGGACTAAGTGAAGACCTACCTCCTTGAAGAAGTTTGAAACATGCCCTTGCCATTTGGCTTAAAACTCAAAAGGACTCGAAGGTATACTGTTTCAAGCAAGAGCTGTCTTGTCACTCGGATTCAGCTGCTCAATGGAGAGTTTGTTGAGTTTACACTTTCAGTGGAGAGCACTGGACAGGAATGTTTGGAGGCAGTTGCTCAGAGACTTGAATTAAGAGAGGTATGTATGTTTTCATGCAATACAATTGCTGATTGTTTGAGACTCACCACAAGGACAAGGTTGTCGTTTGGCCACATTCTTACTAGGAAGTGGTAAGCAGGACACAGAAACAGTTTGGCATTATTTATTCATATAATATAATCTCATAGTGTTTGTCCTGCTTATAACATGATTTAGGAATTTGTCAATTACATACACTACATTAATATGTAATTACACGTACGTAACCAACTCATCACACAGATTAGCAAACGTATGCATGTTTTTGAAATTTTCATTCTAACAGAAGTGGCAGCTCACACAGAGCATCGCCAATAATGGTCAAGAAAAGTAGTTCTGAGTCAGTATTGAGTAATGTACTAAGCATCATGTCTGCATTTGGTCATTATGGTCACACAGTGAAAACCACCTGTTAGTCATGAGCTGAAAGAGATGTTGTCATTTCCAGTTGCACCTCAAATCAACACTAGAAACTGCTGAATATGCAGGCGATCCGGCCTAGGATCTTGCACTATATGACTTTCTGTTTATTTTGCTGCATAACGTAACAAGGCTTCATTTGTCATTGGTCTGTCTAGCAGTGCTACCGACAGGCCTCCACCCTCAGAGTTTTTCTTGTACGCAGAGAGTAATAACCGTACTGTTTGTTTTTGATGTCACAGGGTTTGTTTGTGCATTTCGGTTCTCAAGTCAGTCTTTGGTAGAAAGGGTTTTCATAGTTGCTAACCAATGCTATCTAGTCTAAATCGGTTATGTTGGGAAGCTATTTTGTAGTTGTGGTTTAAGAGTGGCTGCAAATCATAGGTGGTCTCTTTCAGCTGAATTGTCTGTGGTAAACAGCAAGCCTCTAGGGGTTACTTTTCTTAACAATTCATTGTGTGATGTTCAGTAGGTTCCAAGACAGAACAGGGACTGACAACAGCCTGTACATCTAGAGAAGTTTGTAGTGGTTAAGTTTTCAGGTCTACATATGTTTCGAATGTTATGTAGATGATTAGGAGAAGTGTGCACTAATTGACCAAACAGGAGACGTATGATATTGACCCTTAAGCAGTCACACAATATTGTACTAAAGGTTAATGTGTAATATATGTCTTAAGTAAGTGTGTGTTCCTTTTTAGTTGACTACAGACAGTAGAACCTAAATGATTGTGTAATATACAAGTTGTCTAAAAATGTCCTTGATCACAGCGAGGTTGAGGTGTAACGCTTGTGCTTGCTTTCTTTGCTTGTTAGATAACATACTTCAGCCTGTGGTACTTCAACAAGCAGAACCAGCAGAGATGGATTGACCTGGAGAAGCCGCTGAAAAAGCAGCTGGACAAGTATGGGCTGGAGCCCACCGTTTACTTTGGAGTCGTGTTTTACATACCCAGTGTCACCCAACTGCAACAGGAGATCACAAGGTGATGTTCCATCAGTAACACGAGGTGTCTTGTCTAAGCTTCTTAGCTTAGGGACAATTTATCTTCACAAATAGCAGTCAAAAAGTTATACATTTTAGTTGTTTTCTGTAAATAAGCTTTGGCCAGGTTAAGGTGGTCTACAGTGGAAGTTGATGAAACAGCTTAGATGCACAGTTGTACCCCCTGAACCAGATGCCACTTTATACTGATGCCTTCTTACCTCTCCCCATCCATCTCTTCTGATACTTAAATCCAATCAGAGAAGTATTAAGTATTAATATTATGAATATGTCAAAAGTTAATGTAATACTAGTGCATTTGACAAGGTTTGCTAAGTAATGACTTGTCAGCAGTTTCTTCAAACCTGAACAAAGTTGTCATATTTGGTGCTGCTTGTCGATTCTTTACTCATGAGTAACCCTCTCTGTCTCCACAGATATCAGTATTACCTACAACTGAAGAAGGATGTCCTGGAGGGCAGGATCTCATGCTCACTAGAACAAGCTATTCGTTTAGCTAGCCTGGCAGTTCAAGGTAATACGAATGTATGATACTAGCAGAAAGTTCAGTTTGACAAGCTTCGTGTTTCTTGGCATAAGTCCTTCTGAAGTCCCATGCAAAGTAATTACAAGCAATTACACATCAATTGTCCATAAATTATGAGATTGGCTGCTGAAACACCACACTTTTCCTCACATCTTCACAATTGCACCGGAAACAATTTCCAAGGAGGCTTGTGTCAGTTCATTGAGTTATTTTAGCCGAAGTGCAGGTTTACTAGGGTTAGGGTGTAACTCCAATGAGTCTATTGATTCTCAAACGGTTGCATTTTAACGTCAATCAGTGCAGGAGAAAAAAAATGTTAGCTATAAAAATGGGACTTTAATTCTGCTCACAGTAGTTTGTCTCAAACTTGTTCAATCACTATGCCAGGGTTTAAGAACATTTTCATGACTCTTGTAATATACAGCACTTAACAAGCACAATTAAACCTAAACCCAGCATATTAAATTGGTCACAGGTGTGTTTTTGTGTGAATATGAACTTCCTTTGCATGAGCTTTAGCCCTGACATGTCCTCCAGCCAGAAGAATCTCAAACGCTGCTGGCAAAGTTATATCAGGCTCTGCAACTTACCGGCCTGGGTGTTGGCATAGCAGAGCCGCTGAGATCACTTACTGCTGCAGCCATGTTCAAATAACTGACCACCATGCAATATGTGCATTTGAAGAAAAAGAAAAAGAAAGTTCCCTTTTTAGATTTAGTCACTGCTTAATTTGTCATGCAAACTTGCATTTGTGCTGTAAATGTGTTGTTGTGAAGTTTCTGTTTTCTGCCCCTGGCTAGGGTGTTTTGGAATGTAGGGCAGTTGTAGCTTTTGAGCAGTGCTGATGCCTGGATATCCAACATAGTTGTGAATGTTGCCAGCAGGCAGCCTGAGGCTGGTAACAGTTTTGGACCTCCACGTTGTCAGACGCTGAAGCAATTCCCTTTCTTAACAAACAGGCCCCTCTCCTAAAATTAGTTAATCTTGTCATCATGCACTGCAGCTTCCCAAAAGGCGTCACACCATTCTGCAATTCTTGTCATGTCTATTTGGCCTTGTACTAAATGCAGAAATGGACATGTAATAGAGTTTATTCAGAGAGCAGTGTCATGCAGAGAAGGCCTGTGCCTTGCTGTATTTAATCATTAAGTGTCTTTTTTTTTTTTTTTTTGTCCACAGCTGACTTTGGAGACTTCAATCGATATGATTCCCAGGAGTTCCTCCAGAAGTTTGCACTGTTCCCTATTGTAAGGATTTTTATTATTTTAATCAACATGTTACATAAAAAATGTTGCAGCTATCCTTATTTGTATTTAAATACCAGCATTGTTTCAAACCTGACTGTCTTTGCAGGACTGGATCCAGGATGAGCGTGTCCTGGAAGAGGCCACTCAGAAAGTGGCTCTTCATTATCAGTCCTTCAGGTGAGCAGGTGTTCTCAGCATCAGCCTGCCTGTTCTGTGTATGGATCAACAGACAAACAGCCTGGCATACTGCACAGACATGAATCAACATTACATACGTTTATGCTTTGCTTGTTAGTGTTCCGGCCTTGGTGTTTTATGTAGGTTCCGTGGGTTTTGATGGGTTTTTTTTTGTTATATTTTTGTCTTGTTCAGGGGTTTATCAGCCCCAGAGGCAGAGATGTTGTACATGCAGGAGGTGGAGAAAATGGAAGGCTATGGCCAGGAAAGCCATCAAGCCAAGGTAAGTTTACGAGGTCCAGCCTGCAATCCCCAACAGCCCAAACGTCGACGAAGTATGACATCGGCTAACTAGAATCTGAACTTGTAAGCTGCATGTTGTCCGTCTGGATTCTTTCACCTGAAAGACTGTTCTGAATGTCTTTATCCCCTCCTTTCATCTAAACAGGATAGTACAGGCACAGATGTTTCCATGGGATCCTGCCTCGATGGCATCTTTGTCAAGCACAAAAATGGAAGGCCGCTTCTTTTATTTAGGTAAAACGAGAAACAAAGTGGTTAGTGTTTGAATATTACAGCAATGCCTAAAAGTCCGGAAATATGATCTACTTTTAAATATGAAGAATAAAAGCTTTGTCTGGTAAATTGTGACTTGTAGCAATAATTGTATTGAATCAGACAATTCTGTCAGTTTAGATTGAGTTTTCTGGCACAGCTCACATCTATTCTTGGGTGAGGTTGTCTCCTGTAATGTTCCTTAATGCTTTCTAGACCTGAGTGTGGCCCAAGAGGAAATGAGTCAGGTAGACTGTGATTTAAACTGATAAGGATTGTGGGAGCATTATCATTATTGTCAGTCAAGTGAGTACATTCTTGACCTTGGCTATTTGTATCTATCTACATACCATAATGAGTACTAGATACCTTTTTGATCGACTCTCACATATGTATGGTTTTTATTTTGCATTGTTAAATCAGTGCCACAGTCTTTTTAAAAATACAAGGTTTCTTAACTGCCACGACATGTGTTTTTTTTCCCCCTTTCCCTCTGCCACCATGCTTTATTTGGCTGTGTAGGTGGAATGAAATTAACAACATGAGTCACAACAGGTCCTTCTTTGTCCTGGAGCTAGCCAACAGAGAGGAGAGTGTCCAGTTCCAGACCGTAAGTCTCTGCTGCCCTTGCACCTTCTTTTCTCTACCCATCCCCTGGGACATTTCAGTCTTATTGGATTTAGCAAAATTAGAAGTTGCTGTCGTCGTGGAGCTTACCATCAGCTAGTCTGAACAATGCACCTATGTTTGTGTGTGGGTGTGGCTGTAGCTGGGGTATGTTACGCATGTGTGTGTCATAAAATCATATACCATTAGCCAAAACTCGATGTAGAAGTATTTGAGAGCAATCACATGAACCGCTTTGCTTTGAAAACATCACCTCTACTAATTGTTTCACAATGTAATGATTTTCCTTCTCCTTTTTTGTGTAGGAAGACATGGAAACCTCCAAATATGTGTGCCGGATGTGTCTGGCCAGACTCAAGTTTTATAAGATTAACAAGAGTAGCCTGTAAGTGTGTGTGTGTGTCTAGCCTAGTTCCTGCCTCTTTGTTCCCTGTCGTCTCGTGCGTGTGTCTTCTCTTTGGTGTAGCCTCACTCTATCCTCCTCTCTTCAGAGAGGAGTGTGACCCCCTGCCTTCTGAGGACTCCCAGAAGTCCCTTCTCACTCTATCCTTTCCTCGTTTTCCAATGCTCTCTCGTCCCTCTCTGCCTTTTAATAAGGGGTGAGCAACACTGTCAGCCACCACCTACAGTACAGTATGGCTATCCAGCAGGTGCCAACACCCATTCCTTTCTGATTACCTAGCCAACAATGCCACAGCAAACCGACTCTCTACTGTGTATTGGAAATAGGCCTTAGGTTGTGAAGCATGCAGTGACTTTTCATCCTAGTAAACTCTAATATTTGGTTTATTATTATTAAGAATAGCCTCTGTTTTGATGAAGCCAAAAGGTAACATAATCATAAAAATGAAAGCATTGTAAAATCCACAGGGATCTTTATTCTCAATGCTATTTGTACAATAAAGATGAACAGATTAACTGTTTTTACATTTTTTAATTTAAGGTCATTTTAAATCTTTGAACTACAATCTCATGTTTAGTAGCTGCTTTGATCAGATATTTCCAGATCAAATGTTCTATTTTATTTGGCTTCATGTGTTAAGACATTAGACACAGAGAAGTTTGCCGTGTTTTGTTAGATGCAAGTCAGTCAAAATTAAAATATATCGCACAACTCTTCTCCACTACGCCATGCTTGCTGGTGTACTCTAGAAAAAGCATTGCATCGTGTACTGGAGAAGATTTGAGCGTCATTTTTAAGTTTGATGGACCTGTTCTGTACCTTGCTGTGTTTGCATTTTCAAAGTTAAAGGACAAAGTAAGGTATTGCAAGTAGTAGTGCCATCGGGTCAGGTCATCTTTTTTGACTGACATTTGTTTTCCCACTAGACAAACCCAGCCTACAGTTGTCAACCCAGTCAGACGGAGATCCTCTACTAGAATATCTCTGGTAATGTTCATGCTCACTTGAAAAACACTTTGCACATTTGCATGCTTGCATAGTTCCCTGATGATTGTCTGGCTTGCATTGCAGCACATGATGTATATTCAAATCATTTTCTAAGGGTGTGTCACCACAAAGTTATTTCATTCTTTGTTCTTGGGCAGTATTCAGATCATATGAGCCGTAACTGAATCCCTCTCTTGTTGATTTACAGCCAAAGCCTCAGGCTTACATGATGCCCCCTCCACAAATGCACTACAACGGTCATTTCACAGAGCCTTACACGTCATCACAAGGTAACTACTGTATAGAGGGTGGCTTGCAACTGGGAACCTCACAATTAGTGCATGGGATAACATTTCAAGTTACTGAACTATGCAAATAGTTTTTTTTGGCACTTTGATTGCCTGCACTGTCTTCAGCTAAATTTTAATATAGCATTGTTTTGTAATTATAATCCATTGCCCATTTTAGGATGTCTTGTTAATTTGCTCTCTCACAGACAACTTGTACATGAACAGTCAGAACGGTTATTACTACCACTCCCAGACCAGCCTGGACTGCTCTCCCCTGGAATACAGCAGCGGAGGGCGTTTACGTAACGGCAGTGTGTACAGCGCGCACAGTACCAGCTCTCTAACCAATCCCCAGCACTATCATCAGCCCTCACCCATGTCCTCCAACCCCTCTATCACTAGTGATATCACAAGGCCGGACTATGTTCCCTCGCATCGCCACAGCGCTCTCATCCCACCTTCCTACCGTGCGACTCCCGATTATGAGTCAGTGATGCGTCAGAAGAACCGGGGAGCAGGAGGAGGGATGCTTTTGTCTCAAGAGCATCGGCAGAGCCACTCCATGAGGAACCTGAACATTGGAAACTCGTACGCCTACAGCAGACCAGACCCTCTAGTTTACAGCCAGCCAGAGATCAGAGGGGAGCATGGCGGGACAGCCCAACATTATCACTATCCCTTCCATCTGGGCTCCAGCTTCCACAGCCCCTCTCCATACCCCTACCCTACAGAGAGGAGGCCCGTAGTGGGGGCGGTTAGTGTCCCGGAGCTCACTAATGTCCAGTTACAACAGGCACAGGAGTATCCAGCCCCTAACATCATGAGAACACACGTGTACCGACCACCTCCACCCTACCCATACGCCCACCCTCGGCCTGCTAACAGCACACCTGACCTGTCGCGTCACCTGTATGTCAGCAGTAGCAACCCAGACCTGATCATCACGAGGCGTGTGCATCACTCAGTCCAGACTTTCCAAGAGGATAGCCTGCCAGTTGCCCACTCTTTACAAGAGGTGTCGGAGCCTCTTTTCAGCGGACCCCCACTGAGACACCCACACCATGCTCAGAAGCGGAACTCTATTGAGGTTGCTGGATTAGCACATAGTCTCGAGGGGATGCGGGTCAAAGAGCGGACTGTGTCTTCTTCAGCAGCTGAAACTGCCACGCCCCCTCCGGTCCTGCGTGGCGGCCGCTCTCAGGGCTCTCAGCTCAACGTGTTTTTGGAACGTACAAAGACAGACGACAGGGGGGACAGGGGTGAGGACGTGCAGTATGGACACAAAAAGTCCCTTTCAGATGCCACCATGCTAGTTCACAGTAGTGGTGAAGAAGAGGAGTTTGAGGACGATAGCGGACGTCACACTCCACTTTCTCAGGATGCAATAGCAGCGACTGTTCCTGACCAGCCGTCACAAAAGCACCACAGCTTGACATCTCTCTCCTCTCTGACGCCTCAGCAACAGACTCCCATAGAGCCGCCTCCCGCATATCCCATAGGCTCTTCTCTTGACCCCTCTATAACCAGCTCATTGACTTACAAGGTTCACCACCTGATCCAGGAGGGTGAGCCTTTGTACTTGCTGTCAGATTTACGACAGCCCAGGATTATGCCCTCAGTCTCTGAGGGAGACCTGAGTGGCCAGGCCAAGCAGAAGACTAAGAAAGACTTAAAGAAGAGGCCTGTGTCTGATGTGCCTCCTGGGAAGAAAACAGTAGAAGGTCTGCCCCCTCCGGTGAGTCCTGTTAAAATTACATTATTTGAATAGTGCAATAGTTAACAGTGCTCATATTATGCACCATCTCCAACAGAAAACACTGTTCACAAACTGCCCCAAACAGCTCTGTTGTAGTCCAGCCTTTACTTCCGTGACGAACGTGCGCCACCTTGTAACACACGTTATAATGCTCGCCTAGCTGCTAGCATGGCAGGCCCTCATGCTCTGCAACTGACAAGCTAGCAGTACTTACTGCGCATGTGCGACTCCCCACATAAACCTATTCTGGTACAACCTCTAAATACAATTATGAACCTGAAAATGAGCATAATATGAGCACTTTAAAGCTTTAGTGCTTTACTTTTTTATATTAATGAGTGTCCGTTACATTCAAGCCATTGCCAAATGAGTTGATACAAAGCCAATTAAGACTATCAGCTCCACAAAACTATCTCTGTATTTCTCAGTATGGCTATGTTCAGAAACTGGTGTCGTTCGGTGAGACGCATGAAATCGAGTGAAGATAATTACCTCTTCTGAAGAGTCCATCATGTTGTTTTAATCCTCCGTGTCCTCCTTGGTTACAAGCAACTGCGTGGAGGAGGGGTGGGGGTGGTGCGCGATCACGGAAAGCTTGTATCTGCTAGATGCGGCGACAGTTTTGTTGTCATTACTTAGAATTCATCATGGGGGAGACAGAAACTACACACTATAGCTTTAAATATGCATGAAAGCAATATGGATGATTTAGCAGTTGGTAATGTTTTCAGCATGTTGAGCAGTTTTACTCTAATATTGCTAACATCACATCATTCAATCGCACTTCGGCTTTACACTTGGCACCTGTTTCTTTCTTAGTAACACGACATGTCTATACCTCATATAAAGATCAAGAGTATGCATACTCAGCAACAGAGGTAGTTTCAGTGGCCAGCTTTGAATGACGCAAACAACACATATTGAAAGAATGTTGTTGGACTACCTTGTAAAACCGGACAGGTGACATTCATTCAGTAAACACCCAGCGAGGCTGCACTTTCCGTTCCCTAGTTACTTACTTCCTCACTGCGAGGCTCACACTTTTCTTTGTCTCTACTCGGTTGTCACACCAGGGCATGAAGAAAGGAGCTAGGTCAGAGGTGAAGAAGATGGGCCCTCTGAAGGTAGCCCATCTAAATGGCCTGTCAGTGTCCAGGCAGCCAATGTACGAAGAGATCAAGGATGAGCCTGAAAGAGCCTCTAATGACGAAAGGGTAGGACACTCTTTTTGATTTTGTCAGTGATTTGCTCCCTGACAAATGGACTTGTAAAGCAGAAACCAATGTCAATGTGTAGTTTATGCAATTGCAACTTAAGAGATATGTGAGATTTGTTACATATTGCTTATGTTGTTAATGACTTGTCTATGGCCAAAAAAACTCTCAGAACCAGGAGCTGCTGGCTGTGTTGGTAGTATTAACCTCCTTGTAGGTGAGGCCTTGTTATGGAGAATACATGAAGGAGAAAGTCTTAGTCAGTGTTATTGTTCCGACGTTAACGCATAGCTGAACTGCTCTGCCTCATTAATCTTGATGCTTTTTGCTTTGACAGTGGAGGTAAATTCCTGACACAATTAAAAATAATTAGCACTTCAGATAATCACGTTGTCATCTGTAAGCATACTGTACATTCCCAAATGTCTCAGACACAAGAATTGTCAACCAAAGACGTAGGTTATTACAGTATTATTAGATTATTATTATTATTATTATATTACAAACTTGTAGTTCATTGAGTGTTCACTTCTACACATGGTAGTTGTTTGCTTCTTTATTTATCATATATTAGATTATTTTTTAAAAGGAGCTGATCAATTTAAACAGATTTTCACACACATGTTATGTCCTCATGCATCCAAATTTGGTGTATCCACTATCCACCACTAAAAACTACAGTATGTTCTCTTAGGGCAAGCACATCTCAGAGTATGTCTACAGTAATGGAAAGTAAAACTACTGTAACAGAAAGTAAAGCTTAAATGAGCTGCAGATTGTGAATCAGAGTCCCTCATAAAAGTGCTTCTATGCTGCAAATGTATTATTGTCCACTATTTACAGGGATTTTAACATAATTAAATGTCTCATGCAAAGTATCTCTGCTGATTCAATTTTGACCAGATTGGGAAATTATAGTGTACATCTCACAACGTCATTTTAAGTATCTATACAAAATTTAATTTATTTGGGCAAAGGAAGTCAAAAGGGACACTTTGTGTGTCAGGGCTGCATTATCGATGGCTGTGATCTATTTACTGTCTCCTTGTTTGTGTTAGTGTAAAGTGCTGGAGCAGCATATGGAGAGGGGAGAGCTGTTGAAAGAGTATGAGAGTATCCCAAAGCGTCGTTCAGCAGGGGACTGCACCATCGCCCAGCTGCCAGAAAGCGGAGACAAAAACCGCTTCCAGGACGTCCTGCCTTATGATGACACCCGAGTGGAGCTGGTTCCCACTAAAGAAAACAACACAGGATACATCAATGCCTCACATATTAGAGTAAGTTGTGCAGCGATGTATCATAATTATCTCTTTGCAAATCACTTGTATATGATTTTGTTACATAATCAAGACAACAAAGCACCTACACACTTAGAGGGCTGCATTGGGATTGGGTCCCGCCGGGTCCCAACGCAAATCTCGCAGGAGCGGGCGGTTTGAACTTTGCTGTGGGTGGGAGCAGCTAAAAAATACACTGCAGGATCGGGATGTAGCCTGGAACACCCCTCCACCCCACACACCAGTAGACACCATAGATATACATATATACTGACTGAGTATATACTGTATACCTATGAGCAGACACCAGCAGCGTGTCTGAGCCTCCCAGGACGGGGGAGCTCCGAGGCTCCATCCACCGTCCGCCCGCCCCCTCATCCTCTGCTCCTTCCACACCCCTCTCACAGCAGCAAGCACCTGCCTTCTTTCCCTGCATATTCTCATTATTAGCCTATGAAATTATGTGTTTTCTCATGCGGGATGGGAGAAGACACAAAATAAATGAATCTCTATTATTGTGCGGGCATACATTCTCAGTTTTGCGGGTGCGGGCGGGAGTGGACATACATATTGCGGGAGCGGGCGGGAGTGTAACACACACGGTGCGGGCGGTAATGGTCAGAAATTCGGCGGGAGCGGGATGAAGAAAACAGTCCCGCGCAGGGCTCTACTACACACCCAGAAGTAGTCTTTAATTAAGCTAGGGCTCAGTTTTGCTGAAATGCAGGGTTTTATTGTCTCTCTCTCTCTCATGTATTGTTTCTGTGAATTTAGAGTAATAATGGCAAAATCCAATATGCACCACAAAGTAAAGGCCTACATTTTAAAACCATGTTACAGCCTACTGAATACACTAATGGAAAAGTTCCCTTAGTGATAAACCAGGTGTTATGGCTTTTCTTTTTATCACCATATACTGTACTTTTCATTTAGACTTGGGGAATTCATTTTTGTATCCTAGAGGAAGGAAAATGTATATACAGAACTTCTTCTCAACGGTCTTCTGGATTTGAGATCAAGTCTGGTTGAATTTGTTTGGATGAAACAGCTGTTCATGTCTGGCTGCTTCTCGACCACTTCAGAAAATCTAAATATTTTTGAGTTAACGCCGAGTTTGACAGTTAGTGCATGACTGACATATCAAAACAATGGAAGCACTTGAAAATAAGAATGGCCTGCTTAAAATTGTAGTACCTTTTTGAAGGGGTACTCTAGTGATTTAGTGATTTAGCACTTTTATGAAGATGGCAGACTTGTGAGCGACAGATCAAAGCAAAATGGTCTGGACAAATTAGTCTGGAGTTCCAAGGACGCAACAAACTATTCCAATGCAACTAAAGTTGTGCATTATTGGTAGTAGTGTCTTTTGTTTACACTTGACTCTCACTGCCTAGTACATTTCCATGTCTGGGTTCCAAACCCTCAGTTTGAAAGGCAGGGATCTGTTATAAATGTGTAGTCTCCATCCACAAAGACAACACTATTTTCTCAGACTCGACAAACTCCTCAGAAGACATAACAACTGTTTACACAGGCTAAGTATTGCTCCTCATGATGAGTAAACTGAATTCTGAATGACCAGAATGAAACTCATTCAATAAAACATTAGCAAATGATTCCACCCATCTACCGCACCGAGTCGATCGCCCAGCCCTGAGAACCAGAAACTCTTCTGTGGTTTACAGCATATAACAGCAGTAAAGGGCATGTTACTCAGGCAGGGGTGTTTCAGTGGCTGCTACTTAATCACATCCACTCCTTCATTATCATGTCTCTGCCACAATAGAAATACTCTACTGCTACTATTTCTGCTTCTCTAGCTCAGATTTTAGAATTGCTGATTAGCTCCTGTGACTTTAAAAAAAGAATGTCCTTGTCTCCTGTCTCATTAGATAACAGTAGGTGGACAGGAGTGGAGCTACATTGCCACGCAGGGTCCCCTGTCGAACACATGTCTGGACTTCTGGCAGATGGTGTGGGAACAGGGCGTCTCCATCATCGCCATGGTCACTGCTGAAGAGGTGCGTTCATTTCATATTTACAGCTCCACATTTTTTGATTCCACATTCCCTGGACCTATTTTTATTTATTTTATTTTTTTTGTACGTCATCCGATTCCTTCAGGAGAGCGGCCGAGAAAAGAGCTTCCGGTATTGGCCCAGACTCGGCTCACGACACAACACGGTGACGTACGGTCGCTTCAAGATCACAACACGGTTCCGCACAGAGTCTGGCTGCTACGCCACCACGGGGCTAAAGATCAAACACCTGCTGACGGGCCAAGAGAGGACTGTCTGGCACCTGCAGTACACAGACTGGCCTGACCACGGGTGTCCTGAGGAATTCAAAGGCTTCCTCAGTGAGTGGGAGAAAATATGACTGTTGTGTGTTGCATTGATAGCGACATTAGTTCCACATGGTGCCACGATACTAGATCCGTTTTAAGGAAATTAAGTTAACTAGTGAAGGTAATCTCAGTCTTGAAAAGAGAATGTAAAAGTTCCAAAGCTCTGTGTCAAAACTGCTGTATTCATTTATTGTGTACCTAATTCAGTCTCAAGTGAGTGTTCTCGTCTTTGTCCAGCCTACCTGGAGGAGATCCAGTCTGTGAGGAGACACACAAACAGCATCAGTGACCCAAAGAACACCAACCTACCTGTGCTGGTCCACTGCAGTGCTGGAGTGGGACGGACTGGTGTGGTCATCCTGTCTGAGATCATGATAGCCTGTCTGGAGCACAATGAGGTAACTTCCTCACTTAAAATAAAACCTGCGTACTTGTGCTTGTTTTCTCCAAGTTCTGACCTCAGCTGGTGTTTTCTTTCTTGGTTGCTTTGCCGTTTTGTGTTTCTAGATGAAACACTGCTGTCTCTCCCATACTAAAAGTCTGACTTGTTTCAGATGCTGGATGTCCCAAAGTTCCTGTCTAAGCTGCGTGATCAGAGAATGATGATGGTTCAGACCTTGTCTCAGTACACCTTCATCTACAAGGTCATCATCCAGCACCTCCGCAACTCCAGGCTCATATGAGCACGTGTCTGTCCGGCCCAACTTCAGCCCCCAGCACACACGGCCATCACAGGTGACTGTAGCATGGAGTCTGCTCCAGGTTTATGCCAAACTGCACCGTGAGGACGCAGCTGTATGAATCTGTTCACTGTAGCGGTCGGTATTCGGTGGACGCCGTTTGGTCAAGTATTAAATCGGGCAAGGCTGAAGGAATGATGTGTGGATACACAAGAATGGAGTGAAACCTGCCTCTAAACAGTATTATATATTATTTTTTACATACATTATTGCTTAATGAAGCCCAGCACTTTTACAGTACTTTGCTGTACATAATGAACCAATGTTAAGCTGCATTTAAAAAAAAAAAGGAAGAAAAATCTTTATTATAGATATGTATCAAAAAGTGTATTTTCATTTGACAAAGGTCACGTTTTGGATTGCTGTTTGGTAACTATTGGTTCTGATAATGAAGGACATTTCTATAGTAATGAAGACCTAGTGGATACGGCTCTGAAAATAGAAGATTGTATCGTGAAGGTTTCATTATTTTATCATGTGGCCTGTGGTGGTACAGACAGGGGTTTGTCCCTGCATTTAACTTAAGAATAGAGATTTACATTCAACAGAATGATGCTAATGTATACCGTATACCTCGTGATTTGGCTGTGTTACTTGGTATGGGCAATCATGTTTAAAACGAGCCCTAGAACCCACCGAACATCGATCTACAACAAAGCACCTGCTAAAAACAAATGTATATTCTCTGTGCACAAAGAGGGGTGGGAGATGGATTTGCTCTTTGTTAAACACTGGATTGGTGCAAAGTAGAAATGCATTGCACAGGTTCCAGAATTGTATAGTTATTGAGTAAGAAAAAGAATGACAGAGCAGGTTTGAGTCAAGAGTAAAACTGGAAAATGTATTTTATACCAATTTTTCATCCTTTTTCTTTTTTTTAAATAATGAACTCTTGAGTGCTGTATTTAAGCAAGTTCAATATACTTTAACATATTTTGTCAAGACAAAGTGCCTAAATATCTGCCTTGTAACTGTATTTTTGCATAATAGACGTTTTCATTCAGTGTTATTTAATGCAGCGATATGTATGCGTTTGTTAATGCCAATCATTACATTTGAGAAACATGCCTGCATGAAGCACGAGGATTGCAAACTGTTGATCATAATTTTTGAAGTTGTGACCGTTGGGCCTGGGATTCATTGTTAAGTACACAGAACTTGGGAAGTGAGGCCATTTGACAGTATTGAGAGAACGAACAGGCGGTGGTGCTCAGTGAAGGTCTGAGGGCCGGGCCGCCTCTCTCAGTATTGTGCCCGTCCCGCTCCTTTTCACTGCATTGACAAATGTCCCTGTGCACAGCGTGCAGACATCCTGCTGTTACAAATGGCCTTTGGCTATTAATGAACACTTTCATGTCCTGCTGCGGCTATAGGGAGTATTTAGAGCCCAGTTATGTAGTTCACCTGTACAGAAATGATGCTTACAGGCATGGCAAAGTCAACATCAAGTCAAATATCTTAACAATGTTAATTTGAAATGTTTTGACTACATGATCAATTCAAGGTGCCAACTTAATTTGGCTGAAGTGATTGTTAATCTCTCTCTTGTCTTACCCTGATGTTTTTGTTGTTGGTGGCAGAAGTGGGCAATGATCTAACTTAACTGGAGAAAAATACATCTTAACTGATGTTGAGATGTGTTTTCACTGGATCTTTTTAAAGGCACGGATCAATTTGGTTTTTATTTTAAAAGATACTGATTAAGTCTTTGTGTGGAGACTGAAAAGAGTGATTTTTGTGGCCAATGTGCAACAATGTTGTCCATGTACAGGTATGTTGTTCATAATGTACACAATTTAAAATTCTGCTTTTATGAATATTGGTTATTGTACAAACTATGTATAAACTGTATCTATTGAACACAAATGATATGCCATTGGTAAAAGAAAGTGTAGAAAATCTTTTCAGCCAAGAATAAATATTTGGAAATAAATTGTAACGTCTCTATTCAGTTGTAGATCACCTACTGTTTCTCAGTTAACATCAATCTATCGTGCCACCTTGTGGTAGGACTTAGCCAATGGCTCTCCGTCTCTCTGGTTGCACTTGTTCTGTATCTGCTGAATCAACATAAAAGGAGTTTACATTATTGGAAGAGATCTTTATTAAATAAATTCAGAGGTGAAAAGGATCACAGCTGGTACAGAATCTTCAAGGAAAGGAGGCATGAGAGCTTTAGTCTGAGATGTAAAGTACGGATTTAAAGAGAGACAGTCTCTGATCCTTAGTTTGATCTTCTTAGTGTCCTCAGCTTGCTCACTAAAAGGTAGCAGTGGTTTCAGTCGTCAAGGTGCACACCGACACATCTTCAGTCGGGTTGCCAAGTGATCTTCACTCCATCTAACGCTTAAATTACATCATCCTAAAAGGCAAAATATTTCATGCTGAAAACATATAGTGTTTTTTCCCCCTCTCCCTCAAATGCAAGCTGGCTTCATTCCATTTACAAATTGTATACAGTATACTTATCTGTAGTCTCCAGTTTTTTACAGTTAATATAAATGAAATCTACATATTTTACAAATTAACTTTTATCCAAAATGCTATTGGTAATTTAATTTTCTTTAGTTTTTATTAGTTGTATTGTTTTCCAGTTGTAAGCAGCCCCTCCATTTCCATTGTGCATTGCATTGTGGGAGAATAGGGTTTTTCAAAAACACACTAAAAAATCAAGGGTTTTTTAGTACCCATACTGACAGTTTTAAGTATGCTTCATTTAGTCACTTTCACTGTGCGAACATAACACATACTCAAAACCTCTTTAGAATCGGTATGGACACAGGTACATTATTATGGCCTAATGCAGATGTTTGATCATTTGTTGTGCAAAAAAAAAGTTCATGTAATGATGTTCTGGTATTAATGGTATTTTCACTTAACACTGATGGGAATATTAAAAAAGCAAAATGAAACACTGATAAAAGTAAAAAATAGGGGCCTTATAAATCATCTAAATGAAGATTGTTCACTGCCATCAGATAGTGTTTCCTCCCTCGGTAGAAAACAAAGTTCATGTCAAACATGACATCCAGATCACTTAAAAAAATACCAACACAAATGAATGTCAGTAAAAATTAATACTGGTACCGCCCTCTCTTTCCACCATGTCCACCATGTCCTCCTTGGTTCCGTCCACCTTGGTTCCATCGCCCTCCTCTCCAACCTCCACCACCACCACCACCGCGGCCTCCCCAGCCACCTCCTCCTGCTCCTCCATCTTGTCTTTTTTGCCAGGGTGGCATCTCAGGAGGCGGGGCTTCTATCTCGGAGGGACGTCCTCCTCTGTCCGGGACTCTCCCCATCAGGATCTGTAGATAAGAGACAAGAGATGTGTCAGAACCAAACATCAGATTTAAGTCATTTATTGGGAAAAGAGAAAAAAAAAGTTATTTTATACCTTGTTGACGGCACAAGCCGTATTCTCCCTGCTGGAGCCGCTGCTGGTCTTCACCACGTTGCAGATGTCTTCTCTGGCAGCCAGCAGCTTGGCCATGTCCACTGTGGACTGTGGCCTCAGAGAGTGTCTCAGAGGCTGGTAGGCCCTCGCCATGCTGTCCACCCTTACCTAACAAACCACAGGCACAAATAACATGAAAGCAGCTTCTACTCCCATTAACGGTCATCAGTTTAGACTTCCCTGTGATGGAGAAAGAGGGCAAAAAAACAACAACTGATTATTATATAAACGTGCCTTGGCTCTGTCTGACCACCCAAATGACTGAACTGTGACATCCAGCCGTTTGATCAGCATCCTGCGCCGACACTCATACTCTGAACACAGAGCTGTGTTTATGCTGTGCAACTTCTCCTGCAGAGATTTAAAAATAAAAACACAATGAGTTCATTCCAACCACACCCAGAAACTACAACAGTCACAAGAGTTCACATGACGAGGTTCATTTCAGTTTATCTACTCACCCATTGTTCACTGCAGAGAGATTTCTTTAGCACTGGGGTTTCAATGGCTTCACTCGGAAGATCTTTAAGCACGCTATCGACCTACAGCGACACGCAGGGTTTAACGCATTAGCACAACACAAAAGAAGGAAAAACAATGAAGCCGTCATATCTAAAATAGCACAATACAACACATGAACAGGTGCAACACAATGTATGCCTACAAGTCAAGTGTATTGGCCATTTGATTGACCACGTTTTAAGTAGGGACGGAATTCAAAAGGAAGGTCCGCATAGTTAAAAAGGGATATAGTGCAACAGTTCCTGCCCCAAAAACAAATCCTTTTCATTTGAATGGTAGAGATCACTGCAGAGCAGACAGGACACACAGGAACATGGCCAGGAAACAGCTAATTATGGAGCCATTTAAAAGCAATGTACATTGCTACTAAAAATGTTTTTAAATAAATCTGAAACGTAACAGGAAGTCAATGCAAGGGGGCTAGCCGTGGTCTGGAATATGTTTTTTGCAATACTATGTTCAAATGAATTTTTTCAAAAGTACGCACAACTACAACACACACTTCTTATTGGCCTTGAGTCACATCCAGGCAGGGTGACGACAAAGACTCTCTCGCAGTGTAATGTTGGTGGCCCTGTTATAAATGCACTTAAAACGGTATTAAACAGTCCCACCTTGTCTCGGACTTGAGAGAAAACTCCTGCTGCGTCCTGTCCTCTGGGCTCTGGTAGGTTCAGTGTGTTACAGATTGCCAGGAGCTCATGACACACCGGACTCTTTTTGTGTTTTTCAGAAACTCCTCTGCTCCTCACAATCTGTGCTGCCTGGAGCTCAGAGCTCAGAAACACTTAATAGGAAAGACAAAATCATATTCTCGAATTACTCAGTGACCACACAGGGCTTGCAGCACAACGCTTGGGACAAGGAGCACGATTTGATTACATACAGACAAACTTGAGATGATCTTTTGTATTTCGCACACTGCCCTTGATGATCCCTGACACCAGTTCGCCATAAGGACAGTGCAACTCTTTAAGCACGCCACTCATCTCCACCTGAAGGCTGTCCATGTCGTCTGGAAGTAGGACAGAGAGGAAACAGGTTGCATGTGATAAATAGACAGGTTTTTTTTATTTATTTTTTGCATCACCATCTGTTGTGAATGTGGATGGGTGGCTCACCTGGACCGGAAGTAATGCTCTCCTCCAGATCACACAGCGGCTTTAACGTGGATGTTAGCCACCTGCACAGGTCCACGTACTCGGGAGAGGACAGGCCACTCTCTGCGGCTCCAAGCAGCGCTTTCTCCTCCAGCAGAGGACCGTCATAGCTACGTAAGGTAAGCGAGGACAGACAAATTAGCATCGAAACCTCCAGATCTTAAAAAAAAGAGGTACTGTTTCAACCTGCTACTTGAGGACTAGCTAGCTATTGCATTCCCTCTTGTCTTTTATAAACACACAGGCTGAGAACCTAACGGGGGCTGTGAAGCTATAAGCTAAAGTAGCTATAAGCAAAGTAACGTAACCGCACCATGCTAACAGCAATTAGCTTACCCAAGCTGCTCTAACGAGTCCAAAATGTCGCACTCCATCGCTGAATCCGTGAGTTTTTTTTTTTTTTTTTTTTTCATGTATTAGTCTACTCTAAACATGACGAAGTTACGGGTACAACAGTGTCAACATAAACAGGTTTTGCACCCATTCATTTCTGCTGCGCTCTCATGCCTTCTCGCAGTTCCGGTCACGTACGTGACCCGGAGTGAAACGTGCGAATTTCAATCTCTGGTTCCGCTGCAATGTTTCCGCTCCAAGTACTAGGGGGAAATACATTATAGAAAACTGCCATTTAAAAGTCAGAATTTGACCCAGATCTTAGCACTACAGTGTGATACATTTTCAAAATCATTTACTGTGAAGAATGGCTTTTGTCAGTGTTAAATTGTTCATGGAATAATACAAATTATTCCATAAATTGGTAACAGGAACATGATGTGTGTCTTCAAATGTGTGCATTGTATACTTTCAAAGCAGTTAAAGGATTAAACATTAATTTATAGGATTCTCTAAAATCTGTAACGCTTTGTCTTGTTTTTTGTCGTCAAGCTAAAGCCAGGCGCTTTTTCAGCGTTCCTGAAAAAATTTCAGGCACATTTTTTTTACAATACAGAAGCAGTATTTTATGATCCCATCTCATGTGGAATTTTAATAAAATCTGCAAAGTAACTAGTACAGCTTGCAATTACACGTAATGTGCCCTGTTAAATGTAGTGCAGTAAAAGCATATGGTCAGAAAAAAAATGTATAATACAAAATACTGCATAAATCATAATAAATTATATACATAATATACAATAATGTTATGCCAGTATAAATCACATTTTCATAATTTTAATGCAGTGTCTTGTCACCTCCTTGATGCCTTTTTGGAGTAGATCTCCCACTTACAATTATTTTCATTATTAGTCAATCTGTCTATCCCCCCCAACGATCAACTTCAACCCATATTAATTATCAGAGTTCTTGCAGATCAATTTTCTGTTGACAGAACAAATCCTTGACATTTCTGGGTAAATGTAGCCGTCTGGATTTTACACACATTAGTACCGGTATGACTTTGAAATGCAGAAGTAGAATGTCCTGGAGATTTCGGTCCTGATTGTTGAACTTCAAGTATTTTGTAAAGAGGAAGGAAGTTTGTTTGATCAGAAGAAACACAATGAATGCTACACAGCAAAGGATTAAAACTCACCATTTTATTATGATAATGTTATTTGATATGTCAAATTACAAGTGTATGATGTAACATAAAAACAGTTACAAACATATGTATGCATATTTACATTATATATTTATGAAAAGTAACGAGCTACATCTGTATAAAGAAAATACAACTATGACATGAGTTATTGGGACTATAAATTTTACATCATATACTTGGTATTCTCGAACCATGATAAGAAATACCTAGACGTGTAGAAACCAATAGAACCAGAACGACAGATGTTAAATTATAAAATGGAAACTAGGATGGACGTGAGGCACTTTTTTGAGGTTGTCAGGATGTGAAAGCCGATGGCACTAAGAAACTTCAAGAAGAAAAAAAATAGATGCACAGGAAAGAAATATGCACAAAGAGAGAGTGAAAGAAAGGGGAGGGGGGGGGGGGGGGGGAGAGGAAAGAAAACAGGCAGTGTTTACAGAATAGTTAAGAGTAGTACCATTTATACTGCAAGTTTCAAAACACAAATGTCTTCCACTATTTAGAACTAATCACATAAATGTTACATCAAGCGCTGTAAGATGAAAAAAAGCTTACATATAGTATCATCAGTGCACCAAAGCATCGGAGAATTGAAACGTAACCACTCAACTGCTGTGAAAAGTAACTTTAAAAACAATACACTGAAGAGAAACAGGTTTATATAGCTTTTTTTGCTTTTTTTAATCTACACAATGTCAAGAATGTACACTTGTATGCATTTCCAAAGATATGCACAATTTCCAAGATTGAAAGAGGATAAAAGACTAGCAGCAAAGTGGTTAAAACTGAAGTCTTGTATAATGCAGGTCAAAAAAAAAAAAAAAAAAAAAAATATATATATATATATATATATATATTAAAGCAGACAGACACATGTTGCATATATAATACAGTACATGACAGGAAGTTGCACTGTGCTGGTTAATGCAGAATGAGAAGTGTTATTTCAGCATTCTCTACACTTTGTATAAATGCACATCCTACATTTTTGCTTCTCAGCCAGCAAGTTTTAATCAGGTTCATCAAACCTTGGTTCAGCTTGCAATAATGCAGGGCAATCCAATTACAATGGGAGAATATGACAACCAACCAAACATTTGGTTACACACCAACCCCGCACGCACACAGCCAGCACACTAGAAACTAACACACTTACATACACACACACACACACACACACACACACACACTTGTGGGCACACAAGAACGCACATATAGTAACAGTCGCGCACCCACACACATGCATCCACTTCATCACACAGAGCAATCAAACGTCTAAAAACTCACCGTCATGGTTATATGCTGTTGGAGATTTAGGGTTTAACAGTCGTTCATAGCTGATTTTCTCTGTCAACGTAATAAAATTAGTGATTGTATCTAGCAGCTTTATATGTATGTATGTGTGTGTGTGTGTGTATATATATATATATATATATATATATATATATATATATATATATATATATATATATATATATATATATATATATATATATATATAAAACAAACTTTTGAAACAAGTGGACTGCCACTGCTGTACCGTGTTAGCACTATCCTTCCTTCTACCGTACAAAACTAGAGAGAAACTCTGTTAGAAGCTCAATAGTCATTACCATCACAAACGCCCTCTACTTTTCAATGTGAAATAATACTAAAAGGTGACCTATGTACATAATGCTGTCAATTGAAGCTACAGTATATGCTGACAGCAACGATAAATACAGCTCTATCTTTAAAATTTCAAAGACAAAAAAGCTGGGATTATTATCAGAACTTAAATATAGTGTTAAGTATTTACATGTTTGGAGTTTGGTACCAGGGATTGGTTGTCTGCCTATATAGCGTTAAAGTGTCCTGTCCCGTCACTGACTCAGTCTGCAGAGAGGTCAATGTGTTTCCCACGTTAGAAAGTTTGCATAGAAAGTAAAGGGAGCGTTGGTCGGGGGGGAATTAGGAAAATAAATGTTCCTCCTGTAATCATGTCGAGACCGAGGTGCCAATACATCTTTTGTAACCAGGAGTGACAGGAGGTGAGAGGAGATGCATATCGGTTAGCAACAGCACATTGATGCTGTGCCAAAATCTGCTGTTAAATACTGAGGTAAATCCCAATTAGCACTAATTTCAAATATGCCAATGCCTTAGTTAGGGATCATTTCATTGGTTATTGCAGCCAGACGTCCAGATTGAACTGTTATTACTGTTGGGAGTTTGTTGTTCAGTTTTGTGAGCAAGACATGTTCAATTTAAAATGTTCTACACTTTTGGGTGGGGAATGGGATTCAAACACAACTAGACTCCCTGTTTCCCAAAGGATCTTAAAGGAGTAGTTTGACATTTTGGAAATGATGCTCATTTGCTCTCTTGCTGAGAGTTGATGAGAAGATTGATACCTCTGGAATCGATCTTCTCGTCTAACGTTCAGAAAGAAAGCAATTAAGGGAATTCCCCCAAAATGTCGAAGTATTCCTTCAACAGTTTGATCGTCTCTTTGTTCAATAGACAAAGATGCTTCGGGAAAAAGGACGCTGTTACAAGTCAAAGCCATAATCACATAGTCAGTGGTGACGTTACAAGACACCAAATCAACATGTGCATATGAAGACCTACACACACACACGCACACACATACACACATACATACATGCATACATACATACATACATACATACATACATACATACATACATACATACATACATACATACATACATACATACATACATAACACCTGAATGTTTTTAAATAGCTAAGATACTCAACATTCCTGAAACAATGCGTTCATTCATCCAGGGCCTGTTAAATGAAGACATACGGAAGGAGTGGACTTTTAAGGAACAAAGAAATACTACATTTCTGAGAGGGAAATAAAAGAAAACAAAAAGAAAAAGCTGATTCATGGGACAAACATGGACATTTAGAGAGGGTGCTGCAACCAAAGCTTGGAGAGCAGTGCTTTCAGGAGGGGTTTCCCCCATGCTAAATCAAATGTTAAATTAGTCAAATTTATGTACAGCGTAATTGTAAAATCTGAGGGATTCTAAATAAAAAATAAAAAAACTAATTTAAGTGCCTCATCATTTAACCAAGGAGCACTGTCACCCCTTTACTCACCGAAAACAAAACTTGCTGGTTGAGCAACATTTCAGCCTTTTGTTGTTTCACAAATAATTATAAAATGAGCAGGAAAATAACATATGAGACACCAATTTCACTACAGCAGTAAATAACTGGACTGAAACAGAAATTCACTGGAGTAAATGAAATTGGCATGTTATTGGTTTCAATTGAAATGGTTCAAGAGGTTCTAATGCTATTTTGATGACGTGGAAAAGAATCTATTTTGGGGAACCCGGCATGGTAAAGTCATTACCATTCTTCCCTTGTAATCATGGAATCAATCCCTTTATTTTGGAATGCAATCAAATGTTCTAAATCACCTCGGGGAAAGCAAGGTTATCATTTCAACATCTTCTTAATGAATGTCAAAAGCTATACCAAGCTGTACCTTTTTAAAAAAAAAAAAAAAAAACCGAGCTAACGTTTGAGTTTCTTTTTTTCAACATTCGATGGAAAGGAAAACAAGGAATTGGCCATACAACCACCACATCAACATGTCTCAAAGGTTAAAATTACACTACATATGGTGGTTAATGTACCACAAGAATTTGAGAGGGTTACCTTTACTCTTGGGGGGGGGGGGGAGGGATACCATTTCTAGTGCACTTTTCTCTGTCTAGTAATTACATTGTCAGCAAATGCTTAAGCCATGAAGGAAAGGCCACTGTTACCCAACTGTAAATTCACAAAAAAGCAGAACATATCCCTTTTAGCATACTCAAACAGCAAGTATTTTTTCTGAACGCAGAATAGTTTTGTTTTCTTTTTTTTTTTGTCATTAAGTTGTCGCTCTCTGTACAAAAGACAAATTTCCTTCATAAAGTTACACATTTCTTGCAGTAGAGTTCTGACATTTATGGCCTGGTTTGTGTGTGTGTGTGTGTGTGTGTGTGTGTGTGTGTGTGTGTGTGTGTGTGTGTGTGTGTGTGTGTGTGTGTGTGTGTGTGTGTGTGTGTGTGTGTGTGTGTGTGTATGTGTGTGTACAGGTGTGTTTAGTAACATCTCCAAGTCTATTAAGCTTGACGCTGCCTACACCTCTTCTCCTTGGATTAAGCTCCTGAACTTAGCTTGGTGCTCAGAGCTCCCACAAAGCATATGGTTTGTCCTCCACTGCTGCTTGTCGGCGACAAACACAAACTGAAATCTCCAAAAGCCCTCAGAGCTGGGGATCAACAACATATCACCCCGTGTGAGAGGGGAATGAAAAAAGGATGCCGGCTTTTAATTTTCCGCTTTTATCCACTTCCTGTGTTAGCTAGCTTTGAGGGTGTCCCAGAGTCCGTCGTTGGGTCACCCCGCGGCCTTGTGCTTGCCCCCGCAGCAGCGGCAGGCCTCGCCACAGTGGTGGCAGGCGCGCAGAGGCAGGTAGAAGCACATGCAGGGCGCGATGGAGGAGAGCGCCACCAGGGCCAGCCAGCGCAGGCAGAACTGCTCGTCGGATGTGTCACATGAGCAGGGGTCTGAGAAGTCGCCCTCGGAGTCGGACATGCAGTGGTACAGCATGCTCTCGGCGCACAGCATGCAGCTGACTTTGTAGATGCACTGCTTGATCGGGTCGGGGGCGTCTTGGCACTGCCCCCGCCAGTTGTCTTCGTGGTTGAACATCTCCCGACAGTAGATGCAGCGCGAACGCTCGCCGTCCTCTCGCCGCCGCCGGCCCTTCTTGGACTTGAGCAGAGGCGAGGGCTGAGTCTTGATGGCTGTGTCCTTGCCCATCCCTAGCCCCATACCTGTTCCAATGCCCATACCAGGGCCAGAGTGGGAGTCCCCACAGGGGCCATCAGGGAAGAGGTACTCGCACTTCTTACTGTCCAGTTTGTGGAAGGCGGTGGGGAAGTCCAGGTCCTCGCGGTCGGCGTCCTGTTTCCACATGACAGGGTGGCGGTAGTCCTCATAGCCGCGGATGAGCACGTCTTTGCGTGGGTTGATGCGAACAATCTCCTCTTCGTCCATGTGAAAACTGACATGACGAGTCGACTTGAAGGAGACCTTGACAAGCGGAGAAATTGAGAATTAGTCGGATTGCTCAACGTGAATGAAATGATGTTGAGATGTGATTTTGGTTGTGTGGATGAGAGGCAGACCTGTGGAGGAAGGTAGCGGCGGTTTCTGGAGGGGAATTCGTCGAAGGGTTGGGCGCGGACGTAGCAGCCCCCGAATGGCTCGGTGGAGACGACGTTGTTCAGGGGAGAGAAGGGCTCTTTCATTGGTGTACAGATGGAGGGAGGTTCATCACACACCTGGGGAAATGCAGGAAAAAAAATCAATTTAAGTTTGATAGAAGGTTTGTGGAAATTAATTTGAAGAATAACTCAATACATCTTGCGTGTCCATTCAGAAGGACGCACATCAAAGAAACATCTGACATTATTAATCAATCAAGGTTACTTAACTGAAGAATGAAGACCTTAACATCTTGTCATCCTCACATTCTATGTTACAATCAAACTGTCAAAAGCACCGATGGTCGATCAATTCAGTTTTTCTCGACAACTGTTTTGAGGTGTGTGTGTGTGTGTGTGTGTGTGTGTGTGTGTGTGTGTGTGTGTGTGTGTGTTCGTTCCACTTGTAACCACCAGGGGGCAGCCTGTGCCCACGCTTGGCCAAATGAGTGTGCTGTGTGCTGATGACTCAAGGCCCTTCTGTTAAGAACTCAGAGTTCCCATCAGCCTTGCATGTGTTCCTACAAACATTTTAAATGATGATGAAAAATCTCCAAACACTGGCCTTTTTTAAAAAAGAGACACCTGAAGTAGCAAACAAAACAAAAAAAACGAGAGAAATGTTGGAAACGGTGTGAGGCAGAGCGAACATTCCTTCCACCTCACGCCAAACAATCTCATATAATTACAAGAGGGAAGCTCACTGTTGACATCAATCAGAAGGATATGTCTATAAATAGCATCTCGTAATGCCACAGTCTGCATCAAACACATTTCAAAATGTAAACACAGCAAAAACATATTTCTAGAAATACAATAAATAGTTATAGAGCCAACAGAAGTGGCCCAATACTTCAGTACTCATGGCAACAACATCAAAAGGGATGGCTATTCATGATTCATGCCTGCAGAGGTGATGAGAGATGGGGGAGGATTGTCAGTTATTACATCAAGAGCTGTGTGATATTTCATGTCCAGCATTATTTCAGCAAAACCATCTGTATAGCTCCCAGCTACCATATGCAAATTACATGAAAATAAGCAGAATTAGGGATGATTAAAAACTTTCTCAATACAGTCTTTATAGGTAGTTTTATAGCTTTATAGGTATAGGTAGCAGTTGATTTATCCAAATCAACTGCAAAATAAAGGGTCCTCAAGTTACGTCTCTCTTCCAAGTCCCACACACAGTGATACACAAACATGGACACACGCCGAGGTATCTTCACACGTACGAGTTCAATCGCACCATATTCAAGCCCTGTACACACTGGCTAGCTGTCCCTCTTTTCCCACACACACCCCGACCTCATCAAGGCAGGGTTAGTCCTGTTCTCTTCTCCTTCTCCCACCCTCTCTCTCTCCCTCTCTCTACTCTGCGTGTGGAGGAGGCTGCTGGCTCTGGTTAGTCAGTGCTGTGTGTGTAAAGGAGCCCACGCCAGTGCTTTAACGCACAGCGGAAATCTGGTTTGCTCCCAGTTGCTGCTACAGTAATTACTGTCCTGTGGTTGCTAAGAGATGCTTCCTTTGACTTCTTTTTTTTCCCCCTCTTTCTCTTCTTTTTCTCTCTCTCTCTCTCTCTCTCTGTCTCTCTCTCTCTCTCTCCTCCGCTTGCTTTGCCCCCTCCTCCCCTCTAGACTGCTAACACATGGTGTGTGTGTGTGTGTGTATGTGTGTGTGTGTGTGTGTGTGTGTGTGTGTGTGAGACTTTGCTCCCTCTTTGCGTCCAAACATACCAAGTGGTGTAACGCACATCCACAACGTCTGCAGGGGAATGTGAGGGATAGGAGACAGTGGAGGGAGAGAGAAGAGAAAGAGCAGAACAGGAAAAAATGACTGTGTGTGAGAAAGAGAGCGAGAGGCCAAAGAGTCTGCCGAGGGAATGTCATAAACCAGCTCCAGCTGGAGAAATGCAGCACAGAACTTAAAAAGCCAGATGACAGCTGTGTGTGTATGCGAAAGAAAGAAAGAAAGAAAGAAAGAAAGAAAGAAAGAAAGAAAGAAAGAAAGAAAGAAAGAAAGAAAGAAAGAAGTGAGGGCTGGGGGGAACAGACTTGGGCTTCCTTTAAAGCGCTAGCCTAAGCCCCACCATTCAAAGGCATGCGTGGGGGCCAATCTGGAGCTGAGGAGAGGAGAGGAGAGGAGAGGAGAGGAGAGGAGAGGAGAGGAGAGGAGAGGAGAGGAGAGGAGAGGAGAGGAGAGGAGAGGAGAGGAGAGGAGAGGAGGTGTGATCCCAGGGGCTCAGGGCAGGGAAGGCTGGGGTCAGCCTACAGAACATGCTAGACCTCTGCATCAGACTGAGAAAAGAATGGAGAAGAAAACGTGATGTGCATGCTTGGGCGTTTGATCACACACTAAATGGTTTACGTCTGTATATATATATATATATATATGTGTGTTTCTCACACTCTAAAAATAGGGCTCTGCTTAAATTAGGCAAGCCATGAGTGGTGCTCATCTCTGTGTCTTGTTAACATTAAAAAAAAAAAAAAATACTGCCAAGTTCTGGGCTACTCCCCATGTATCTCTTTAAAAAATGGTTCAACATGTATACGCTCATTAGCTTTGTTTGCGGAGGGTTAGATAAGAAAGATCAATGCCACTCTCGTGTCTGTAGGCTAAATATGAAGCTACAGCCAGCAGCTGGCTAGCTTAGCTTAGCTTAGCATAAAGACTGGACACGTGGGAAAACGGCTAGCCTCTAAAGCTCACTAAAACATGTTATATCTTGTTTACTTAATTTGTACAAAAAACAAATTGTTAGTTGTGGCTGCTTTGCCTCTAACCCGCTTTGGGTTTTGTACTACTTAAAACACAGTGATCTAATATTTTAATAGGTAGGTGAATTTTGTTACCTTAGAACAAAGCCCTTTATGCTAAGCTAAGCTAACAGGCCGCTGGCTGTAGAGCTTCATATTTAACAGACGCATATGAGATTGCTATCAATCTTCTCATCTAATTCTGAGCAACAAAGCTAATGAGCATACCTCCAAAACTGTCCAACTATTCCTTTTAACACTCTTCTTCCTGGCTCCAAGGTGCTTTATGGAGCACTACTGAAACACACCAAACCTATCTGAAGTGTCCGTGTGTGAGGCTGTAAAAGTCAACTGGCCAACAAAACCTCTGTGTACTAAACTGATAAGAGAAAACTTCCTGCCAGCGCTAAATTAGATGTGGATGTTTTCCTGTGGCATTCGGGGGAGAAAAAAACACATTTTTCTTTGTAGTATCGGAAGGACTGTGGTGGTACTGCATAATTCCTGGCAGTGGGTCATCACAGCTGAGAAGGCTGTTGTGCAACCACGTTTTTTTTATTATTTTTTTATGGGTAAAATATGTTGTGTGTGTGTGTTTCTGAGTGAGAGGAAGAATGTGGTAAGCTTGTGAAGGGCATACAAGTGGGTGCTGAGCCTCAGTGGGCAGGACGTGGGTGGAGGAGACTGTCTTGCACACACACACACACACACACACACACACACACACACACACACACACACACACACACACACACACACACACACACACACACACACACACACACACACACACACACACACACACACACGCGGACTTGCCTCCTCACACGTGCACAAGTCAAACGCTTTTAACAATGCAAGGCTATCATGAATTCCAGTAAATTTTAACGAGATTTTTTTTGTTTTTTTGTTAGAGATGTCTGAATCTAATCAAGGAATGAACAAGGCTTGGTGGTGACCTCCCATGCTGATGAGACACTGGTGTCTGTTTTCTCAACAAGGTCACCCCAGGACCCATCTCTTGCTTCTAAAGGGGGCCCATCAATAATACAAACCACAGACCAGAACACAGAATGTTCTATATATATATATATATATATATATATATATATATATATATATATATATATATATATATATATATATATATATATATATATACCATACACCATATTGCTCTCAGAGCCTGTGTCAGCTGAGACCATGTTCTATCAGGTTATCTGTACGAACAGTGATTTGACTTTATGATGGAGTATAAAGCAACACACCTTTTTGTGTGCTGGTATTTGCTAGTTCTCTGGCTGCAGCACTTGCCACTGGTTCACTTCTCTTTCTGTGTAGCCCAGGTCTCCGACCGCAACATTCGGATGCCAAATCACCATGGTGACACCCTCGGTGGCTCACTCACTGAACCTTGTGAACACCCCCTTCTACCCCCCCCCCCCCTCCCCCCACTCCCGCTGCACCCCACCCCCCTGCTGCCTAGCAACAGTGGTGCCATTGGATTTCCTGTATGTTCAGGCTGATTCCTTAAAGAGGAACTTCGCCACAGGAACGGGAACGCAGCTCTCCCTCCTTCTCCCTCCTCCTCGAGTCCACATCGCACAGGATGTAAGATACTAGGCAGGTCAAAGGTGATGACAAGCCTCTGACAAGTGCTAACAACTAAGTCATGGGAGGTGCAGTGTGATGTCAAAGCTCCAGTTCAAGCTTGTTGAACTGGAGGGTCATTTTCAATAAACCGTCAGCAAAAACTAGAAACGCCATGCAATGCAATACAACAGCCCTGCATAAATACTTGTTAAGCTACTATTTTGGTTAGTTGTGTTTTGACTCGATTATTTAGTACGTTTTGAAAGCTGTACCTTTGTGTACACCACAAACTACAGTGTAGAAAAAAGAGACCTGAATCAACACCTCTCTAAAACAGTGGCAAAAGTAATTCATTTTATATTTCACAAAGGTATCAGCACCTATTGCAGGACTGTTGTATGCATTGGATGGCTTCTTGTCACTCGCTATAAGTGTGCATTACAAGAATTGCCCTGTCTCCCACGGATATGTCTTTTCACCTACTTTGCAATCAGTAGAACAGGTGACTGACATTCCTGTAACAGGCCCGGTATCTTAAACAAATGAACATGGGTGTGTAGACTTGAGCTATATACCTGCTGCCTTTCTCCTGCTAATGAGAACACAGCATTCCTAACCACACATGTAGACAGTCAATACGTAGAGCACCGCAGGCCAGGAACAGGGGAAATATATACAACTCTTAAACATAATGCACCTTAACAGTTCTCAACCTGTCAACGAAGATTCAGTTTGAAGAACAGTGAAATCGCAGAGCATTTTCACCGAGCTGCATTTGAACAACCAGCTCCTGAGGCAATAGTTATTATAGCCGCATCAATTGTAACATGAGTGACAGCTACCAAGTTAGACTGATAGAGACAGCTAAGCCTGCCCTAGCACATTTGCTGGCCAACACCCAGCTCCACCTCAGGGTCTGGCTGGCACTGGTTAAACACCTGTAAATCTCCAAGAACAACTGTTAGAAAACAAAGGCAGGTGTCAGCGCCGGGGTGGGACGCGTCAGGTCTCAATCACATGGCTCAGGTTCAAGCTACGACCTGCCTCCTATTTAATAGTGAGGGAGGGTTGAGTAATAAAATAGTGAGGGAGGGTTGAGTAATAAAACTAACACAAAGATACTTAATAAAAAAATGAATCCGATTTCTTTTTTTGTTTGTGAATGTGCGATACGTAGCCAGACTCCTCAAAGTCAGCAAGATAAAATGTACTGTATATTAAATATTATTACACACTCTTCATTCTAAAACTCTACGCCAGAACCTCTCACTCACCGGTAGTCCATCCTCGGGAGTATCCCCTTCCCCAAATGGCCGACAACCTGGAAGAAAGAAGAAAGAACCCAGAGGAAAAGGATGAGAGGCCTGACTTGATCACGTTACACCCTTAAACCACAGGCTTACAGGCACTGTTACAGTTAAATAAGCAACTAAAGGCTTACAACAGTACTAACAGCACACAATCTATTTATCAGCATTGCCTGTGGCATATACCATAAATAAAACCTCACACAGTCACCAATGGAATTATTGACTAGCATCATGTTTTTGTACATTACAAAGCCTGTATAATAGCACGTACACATATAGCACTTGTTAGTGTCTTAGATACCTACATTTCGTTGACAAATACAAAGAACGACTTGTTTTTGGAACTTAACCACTAGGGGGCAAAACCCCCCAGAACACCAGTGAAATCGTGTTCCACTTCCCTGTACTGTTTTCAAACCTCAGCTACAGTTGTAAGAATATGTGTAATTTATATTTTATTTATCAAAACCACTTCACTCTCAATGGATGACAGTTCCTCTCCAAAGCACATTTAAACCAACAGATTTACATCGCTGATTCTCAGTCAGGCCAGAATAGGACAAGACTTCTGCTTTGCTCTGACTGTAGCCTTATGGAGAAATGAAAGCTGCTCTGTGTCAGTGGGGCACACAGACGTTAATGAAATATGCATGTCTAGAATAATGTAACCCCAACCTCGGCTGAAACGCCATGTGCCATTTCCGCATCCAAAACACCTCGTCTGCCGATGCTGGAGTCAGAGCTTGTGTTTCAGGTATCAGGCTGGCCATGTTACAGCTTTTCATTACCACGGAGAATAAAACTGTGGATGGTGTAACCCAAGGATATTTTTACACAAAATGCTGTTTTGTTAAACCCATTTCTACTAATAAAGCACGGTGACACGTTTCCCATCGAGGGCACCTTAATGAAATTACCTAGAAGTACAGATTAAATACGGCATCAGATTAAAAAAATTATGAATCTGAAGTGATTTTGACAAAGTACCGATTTTCTTGGTGTTCATACGTGTTGACAACAACAACGATACCTAACTATCTTTTTGTGTAACTCAGGAGTTGCTGTCATTTGTCTCAATGCTGCATCCTTGGTCTTATTATTTAGGCAACTTCGAGTTAAAGGTTTTCTGGTTTTCTCTGCCATGCATGGCTGGAGATGTAATGAATGAATGAATGAATTCCAACAAATGTGAAGAAAAATGTAGATGATAATATAATGACGAAAATGTATACATGCAACATGTTAGCCACAGGTCTGGCTCCAAATCTGTTTCGACATGTTGCAAGTTTAAGAGCAACTCAACTGTAAAATGACATTTTAAGTGAATAATCTGAAAAATAGCTAGCATTTTAGCATGATTAGTAGTGTAAATGATATTGGTTTAGGTCAGTATGATGTGTTGTGCATTCCAGTTGCATGGTTAAGATAAAAATAAAGTATTCTTTTACTATAATTATTACTATTCAGACACTACTACAAACCTAGCACTTGATTTTCATGATTGAAGAGAACACTGTTAAAGAAACTTAAAAGAAGAGAAAAAACATTTCCACTGGGATGAAGAGGAAACTGTTTGTACCTAGGGCATCAAGACATTCTTTGTACAACTTAGGTTTACTTAATTAGGATCACTGAGGCATCAGTCAGTCTGTCTGCATTTAGGGATGGAATACAGCTATAGAGAGGACAGAAGGATTCGCGGGGCTTGTTAGACCCAGTGTGTGTGTGTGTGTGTGTGTGTGTGTGTGTGTGTGTGTGTGTGTGTGTGTGTGTGTGTGTGTGTGTGTGTGTGTGTGTGTGTGTGTGTGCGTGCGTGCGCATTTCTTCACTACACAGAGAAAGAGGCTTCCTGCAGCACGACTCTGGCAGTGCTGGGCCGCGAAGCAGACTGAGCCATGTGCCCGGCGTTGCCATGGCAACAGAGGGCTGCAAGACTGATACACACACGTGTGCACACAGGCAAAACATATTCTCTCTCTCTCTCTCTCTCTCTCTCTCTCTCTCTCTCTCTCACACATTCACGCAGCAGCAGTCCAGCAGCAGAACGATGCAACAGGAATACAGAAGAACCTGCCTGCTAAAGAGCGGCATTACACAACACTGGCAGAATACAGAAGATGCCAGGAGAGAGAGAGAGAGGAGCTGAAACTCACCATCACCTGCTGTAGCTGACATTCACAGGAAAGAGCTGAAGCATTTACTAGAAGACAGACACTGTACAGCCTCTGGGTGAGGGGAACATGTTTATCACCCCTGACCAGCTATAAGCAACGTTCAACCTTCCTCCCCTTATCCTGTTATGTGAACTGAACTAGGGTTTCAACTATTTTCATTCAGATTATTTTCTCAATGAATCATTTGGTTTATGAAAAGAAAATAGTGAAAAGCTTTCATGGTGCTTGTTGTCCAACTAGTAATTTATTAAATTCAGTAAAAAACAGTGAGCTAGCTGAGCTCTCACACCAACCAAGCAGCCCTGACCTCTGATATAATTCTTTCAATAATATAGCGGTATGTTAAAGCTAAATCCACAATTCTCTGGATTGATCATCATCTTCAATTAAAGATTCCCAGGCAGAGCTATTTGCAAAGCAAGCCCTACAGTTGTTGCCCATGCTTACCTTTTACCTAGACTATGTGTGGACTTGTGCCCAGGAAGTACAAATCTCAGATAAGCGCTTGTGGGCAAGAGGCGACTGATGCCTCGTAGCGATAAGCCTTTACGATATGTTCTGCTGTACCTCCTCTATGCTCCCCAGGGTTCCCAGGTCTAGAGAGTAAAGGAGATTATAGCTCCCCAGCCAGCCAGCCAGCCAGCCAGCCAGCCTCTTGTGTAACATTGGGCTGGGTGGCAGATTGCTGAGCTGGCGATTCTCCTGCTAATTGGATGACTTTGCAACCTCTGGCACTGTACTGAAAAATATTGCTTATCAGGACCCAAAGCTGCTAACTAATCTCTGAGACCCAGCTCCACCAAAGTGTAATATCTAGTTTAGCTTGAAAGAAAAAGAAGTATAAATGGCATCCTGAACATAGACAGACCAATCCCTACCTTTTTTAGACTTGACTAGCCAGTCCTCTAACTCGAGCAGCACAAAAGCCCAACCTGGTCAAATTTCTTCTGACTAAAGCTCTGCCCCTATCTCAAGTTGCCACCCATTCCGTGTGCTCTAAGCCGCCCCCCCCCCCCCCACCCCACATATCACCCACTGTGTTGCCTTGCCAGTCTCTACAGGAAATGGGGAGTTTATCTGGGCAGCTGGCACTGATAAGATAACGCAGGAGGGGTCATGCTTGGGTGAGTGAGCAGGTAGCAGTGGGGGGAAGTCATCAACGCTAATCAACGCTATGCATCTCTCCTAGAACAGATGCTAGGTCAGCCATTACAAGCCAATGACAAACAGGCAGGATTACAGGCTGCAGACACCCACTAACAGAAAGCATGCCATGTTCATACACATACACCCATATCATTTTACACATATTGGATGGCTGCCAACACACACATATAGTGCGACCTCACAAAGGGAATTCATCAAAACTGGTATTTTGTTTTTAAAGACACATGCATGCACCATTAACAACCCGCTAACACACACACAAACACACACACACACACACCTTGGTTGATGTCCTCAATGGCCCGACGTATGCCCCGGTCAAAGGCACGGGCGTCAGCAGGGCTCTGGAAAGTCAGTCCGAACTTCTTGTCGTTGATCCTCCAGTGGTGGAAGATGGGGTTGACCTTGTTGTATATTACGTCTTTCTGCAGGATACACTCCAGCACCACCTGAAAACACACAAACACAGTTTACGCTCAGTGGCATTGTAGCTACATTTGGTCAAGCTAAAGTTAGTATGCAGACTGGCAGCTGCATCATTTAAAAAGGTTAATAAATGATGAAACTCACACGTGTAAGTCCATCATCTTACTCCTCACCCTTACGTTGTTTAAATGTGCCACATTCAATCATTCCACAGCAACATGAGTAAGGGAATAGAGCGAAATAGATTGAGAGTAGAGGCCTGCATCTGGAACTACACATAACTCCAGAGTTTTTTAAAATAGAAAAAAAAAAAAAAAAAAAAACATCATTCTAAACCCAATAATTTCACATACTTCTTTGGATAATTTGTAAAACACATACTAAATGGTGGGGTTTTCATTACAGATGATGATAAAGTTGGAGAGCAGTGGCGGTGGCAGAAGAAGGGGGGGGTGAGTATGTTTTGGAGCCCGGCAGCCCAAATGTGTGGCAGAGAGAGACTGTTTCCAAAGCCTATTATTAATCAGGGCTACTGGGCCGCCTCCCGGCCTTCCTCTAGGCAGATTAAATGAAATGAGAGACGGCCATTACAGTCTTTGAGGTTTTTTACCGACGTGCACGAGAGGTGGCTTAATGGGGTGTGAATGTGTAAGCGTGCGCATGGTGATCTGCGTGAGAGAATGCGTGAGCACAGGAGCTGGTGTGATGAAAAGCTCAATGACCCAAGCGCTACACCGTGCATCTTCGCAGTGCAAATGCCTTGTCAGAGGGTAACGGTCACAAACCAATACTCGACTAGTGAAAGCAGATGGCACCGTTCCCCGTCGATCTGGACAACAAGTCAACATGCACGCTTTAAGAGGCTGATATACGTGGCAGCTGTACGAGAGGTTAGTGATATGTGTGTGTGTGTGTGTGTGTGTGTGTGTGTGTGTGTGAGAGGGTGTACACAAGTCAACATTTCATTGTGAATGTCTGAGCGAGAGATGCTTTTTACACTCGTTGCAAGTGTACCGCAACATCATTTTTCTGCATGTGGAAGATGCGTCTCACAAAATCTGTCCTCATGTCACTGTTGCCTACATTCCTCCCCAAGAAAAGCAGGGGCAAAGGTTAAGCCTGTGTGTTTACCCAGAGCCAGTGGATGAAGGGAAGAAAGAAGAGAGGGATGGAAGTGAGGAGGATCGGGTGGGGGTGGGGGGCGGTAGGGGTGGGCCTCTGGGGCTGATTGTGGAGGCGAGACTGAATGGAGCCGGAGCGGGTAAGGTGAGCGCACAGCGAGTTCGACAGAGGAGGAAGTATCGCAGTTGCATGGAAGGACAGGATACTTAACACCGCATTCCACACTGTGCTCAGAGAAAAGAGAGGAGGAGGAGCCACCCGGACAGAAACGGAACAGAGGAGGAGAGGGACGGAGACGGAGACAGACGGAGGTGAGACGTGCAGAGAGTAGTGAAGAGATAGCGTGAGAGCGGAAATAGGGGAGAGAGACTAACGTTTACATGCAGATAAGAAACCAAGTGGGAGAAACCAGGCTTCAATGTATGAATACCGCCATCAGAATTGTAATAATCATTTCAAGATCTCTCAATAACAATGCTTGAAAATTAGAATCGTAACCGTCTTGGAATAAAACAGTCTTTTATGTTTTGAGCATATAAAAACAATTTGCTGTGGTGTATCAGAAATATTGATATAAAAGTATGAAAGATGGCATGCAATTTCCGACGCTTAGAAAGAGCCTTTGGTTGAAATTGATACACGTTTTTCCACTGACCAAATAAAAAACGTTTTTTTTGCTAACAAAGAGAAGTCAAAACAATCAAATGGCAAGGTTAACGACTGTATGGAGTGGGCCCTTGCCCGAAGGCAAAGCTTTTTAGAGTAAGCCTGGACTACACCACATCCACAGCTGTATCAATCAGAGGGAGTCAGACGACGAACGTCAAGAAGCGAGGTGAGAGCTTAGCCAGAGATTTGTCATAATGCGTGAGCCAGTATGGTAAGTAATCATCAACCAATTAGATCTGTAGTTTTTAAGAGAATCAGAGTGAAGGAGAGAGAGAGAGAGAGAGAGAGAGGAAGGGAGGGAGGGGGCAGGGCGGAGAGTGATTGGTAGCTATATGGAGAGCCAGCTGAGTCATCACCAGTACACTCTGTGCCGCATCACTGCGCTTATAGACAGATCCCCTCTACCTCCTCCGTCTCCCGTCTATCTGGCTCCACCTCTGTTTCCTGCTCTTTGACTACACACGTCTCTTTCCCTGATTCCTCTCGTATCTTATGCACCCCAATCGCCTCATTTCTACCAGCCAGAATCGTGCCTTTGTGATTTGAAAATAACTGCATCTCGGATCTGTGTGTTCCTCTATCTAGCTCAAGTTCCTATCAGGGATGGGAGATGTCATTGTGCTTCTTTATTTTTTTCACAAACACTGAAATGATATCCCTTAAGACAACAACAAAAATACATCGAAAACAAGCAATTTCCTTTTCTGTGTTTTAGACATAACAAATCAAACCGCCTTTCAAACATTCATGTTTTCAACATCGCTCATACAACATAATTACGGTCTTTCATTTACCTCTGAAATCAAAACACTGACGTTACTGTTTTAGACAATACTGTGGTAACAAGTACTGATATTGCCCTGCGTTTTTTTTTTTTTCCGACAACGGCTAACATATTCTTATGTGGTTTTCTCTGTTGCTGTTGTTTTCATGGACTCATCACTCTGCCTCTCCTCTTGTGATGCCCTCAGACTGTCGGTAGCGCTGTGGTTGACGCCAACACCATGTCACTGGGTGGCATCCCGACAGACCTACATATGGCTGGGTGTTTGTTGTGGTGGCTGGAGGTAGACTCTGGCGGTGATAGGGGTGCTTTTCCCACATCAGAGAACAGTTGCCGGGGTCTCTGAGCCATGTCTATTCGCTGTCTGAGCAACAGCATTCCCGTCACACCCTTTCCTGTGCCACACACACACACTTGGATAGCAACGCACAAAACACAAGCACGCCGTAAACACAAAACACACATAAATGTGTTCAGTCAAAGAAGATAAAAAAAAAAAAGATAGATGCCCTGCTGTAACAAGCCTCTTACGTCGGATCACCAGGAGCCACCAGACTCTGAGCATCATGGTGGCCTAGTCGGGCTCCTGACAGACAGTTCTCTCTCTCTCTCTCACTCTCACTTATATACACACACAAACACTCACACTCACACACACACACACACACACACACACACACACACACACACACACACACACACACACACACACACACACCAATTTACACTCTCATTACCACAGACCAGGATTATCCCAGATCTACTAGATCTGTTTTAGATCTACAACACAGAATGAGTCAGTGACAAGAAGATCATGAGCTTTACAGCGACCTTACAGCAAAAGCCATAAGGATTAGAACTACAACGTACAACTTGGTCTTTTCGAGCCTCACTGTTACTTGTGAGGGTCCAGAATGACCATGCACTTTGCAGGTTATGAGCTTGTAGGTGCATGTTATACATGGTGCCAAAAATATGTGTTGAAATTCAAATTATTTAACATGTTCAGTGTTTCCCTTCAGTTTGTGGAAGACTTAGTTGAGTGTATTTGACAAGGGGTTTAGGCGTTTTTCAATTAAAAAAAAGAAAATGGCCATGGTCATTTGGCGTCTCTTTGTAGTCAGTTTGCTTCCCTTTGTGGTAGTTTTGCGTCTTTTTCGTCATCATTTTGGACCATTATTATTACCATATATGTGTCTAAAATGTTGGAAAGGCTAGGGCAGATCATACATAAATAACACTCAAAAAGCTTTAAAGACAAAACTTGCTAAAGAAGTACAACTAGAGTCATTAAATCTGAAAAAAAAGTCTTTTAGTTACATTCACTGGGCTTAGGTGCTGCCCAAAACGGCTCGGGTGCTGCACCTAAACCTTATGATGGCAGGGAAACCCCTGATGTTAGTGAGTAGACATTAGTAATGAGTAAGCTCCACATGCTTCACTGCTGTAGGACATTTCCCATTCTGTGAATGAAGCCCTGTACTGCTGGTTTAACTGGAACTACTGACATTGTTCATGCAAAAGTTAATTATTAGTTTTATTCCGTAAATGTTGTTGAGGCAGAAATATAATCTCATATTTATTTTTATTTTGTTGAATTAAAATCGGCCTAAAAAAGGAAAGCAGCAATACACTTTTACATTGTGTTGCTACAGCTACAGCTGCGTCCATATAAAAATACAGTGACTGCAAAGAGTTTGGAAGGAAATCCTGCAGTGCATTACATTGGTAATGCTTACTTTATAGACTGTTAAAGACATTCCAGCTGAAATGAGTAGTCGGTTAATAGTTTGCTCTTTGACAGACAATTTCAAGCAAAATTACAAACATTTGCTGGTTTCAGCTTCTCAGATGTGAGGATGTGTTTTTTTTTTTTGTCTTATATGATAATTGAGTAAATATCATTGGGTTTTTGACAGTTGGTCAGTCAAACGACGGGTTGATGTCACCTTGGGCTCTGGAATTGTGTTGGGGCATTTTTCTTTCGCATTTTATGACTAGAAAATGAAAATAATTGTTAATTGCAGCAATACCACAAAATCTCTGCTTTTTGAATGTAACCATAATCTTTCTACATACATTTTGAAAAGGCTTTATTTTTGTAAATGTTTATAAAACATAGTCTTCCTTCCTCATAGTTTAACTATATTATCTATAGAGTGCTTTACACACGTGGACATTTGGGATTTATGTTTTTTTACTGTGAGAATAACCAGAACATATTTTCCTGGCCTAATTTACTGACACATACAGTCTTTACGTAAAAAAAAAAATCAGGAAAAAAGGAAATGCTCATAAAAAGGTAGGCAAATACTTGTGTACTCATGGAAAACCGGAGTGAGTGTGAATTTCCAGCCCCTATTCCATCATTTAAGTCCCTTCCAAGCTCTTTGTGCGTTCCCACATCCCTCATCCCACATTCTCTTCTCCTGAGTAATCTGCCCTTCTCCCTGATGATATCATCATGCATCACAGCATCACGCAGTTCGCTCCTATTTTCAGATACCTGCGCCATGGAGGAAAGCCAAACAACCACTTCCTGTGTGTGTGTGTGTGTGTGTGTGTGTGTGTGTGTGTGTGTGTGTGTGTGAGTATGTGAATGAGTGAGCCAGAGAGAGAGAGGGGAGTCTGGGAAAGGGGGGGGGCACAGGGAGATGTCATCCAAGAGCATGCACTGTCTCTGGTTGGTGCACCTGAATGTGCGTAAAAGAAAGGAAATGACTAAATAACCAAATGTGAACACATCACCTAGCTAGTTAAACGTATCCTATTAATATGAGTGTATGCAGTGTAGCATAACCTAATACGTTGTCACATTATGAGCTTGAGGTTCCCTTACCAATTTGTCTTTGAGCCTCTCGCCCTTGATGTGAAATTCCACAGCGGTGGGGCTGGGGCTGGGGCTGGGAATGGGGCTGGGACTGGGGCTGGGACTGGGACTGGAACTAGGACTGGAGCTACAGGGGCTGAGGTTGCTGCCGCTTCCTTCGCTGCCTCCGCTGTGGGTGCTGCCGCTGTCCTCCGCCCGGCTGACCTTATAGACGGTGACACAGCTAAGGCCTCCGCCCCCCAGGGGAAGCCACCCACCACTGGAGTCATCCCGAGTCATGACCACTGCTCTCACACGCGCATAACTGTCACTGTGAAGGAGGAAAGGAAGGAGAGGAAAGGGAGGACGACGAGGAGGAGGGTGGAAGGAATAAGAAGAGAGGGCAAGAGCGGAAGGAAAAAAAACAACGCTTTTAGTGGTGACCATTTTAATTCAAAACCTCATCAAAAGTACACAGCATGAAATATCAGCCCACATAATTCAGTTCAACCGTAGCATAAACAAGTCGTATTACAGTACACGTAGCCTACACAAAATGGTTAGTGAATGTGTAGTGAGGAACACACCATAAACCCACAGACAAGATAAAGCGAGGAGATGAGCATAACATGTCTACATCACATTTGTCCAACAATTTGAGGGTTTAAAGAGTTCACCACATGCACGTCACACACGACTACTCCGATACCGAGATTACATAAAACAAAATTAAACTACGGGGAAATCTGGGTGGTGACAGAGGCATTTACTAGCAACAAGCTAGCCTAAAAATCTGCAACAAAACTAAAAATAGAATGAGAAGGAGCAAAGGCAAGGATTCAACTTTTGGATTAAATGTATATGTTAGGTTAAGTGCATTACATAACAGACTAAAGGCTTAGATTTCTAAAGTCTGAAGCTGTCAGTATATGTTTAACCCCGGCAACAGGGTGACTGACCATGTGGCCAGGTTCAGGCTGTGGCTGCTGCTGATTTTCAACCTTTCCCCCAAAAGCAAGTGGTTTCAAACTAGACAACACATGACAGGGGCTCCAACACCTCACAGGAACCTCTTTCCTTTCATATTTCCGATGATGCTGCTGCTGTTGTCACGCTTAGCTTTCTCATGTCACCTAACTGAAGGAAAACATACTAATAAAAAGCCCAGATATGTTTTTTTTTAGATGCAGGAATGAAACATGAGGGGAGGTTATTCACTGTATTATAAAAGGCTTTTAGTTTCAGAAGTTACAAAAATGCATAAAGTTTCAGGGTTTTTTTCAGACATACAGCAACATAAACACATGCATTATCGTTGAAATGTCAGCCACAAACTGGAAAAAGGCTGAGCTGCCATATAGTATAATAATCCTAATATAAAAAGTATGCAGTAAAGAAAGGACCTCTGCCAAAATATCACATCCGAATGTATCGCTATATTGGTCTCAGCATATCAGCAGACTGTATCACGCCATACTTTAATTCTGCCTATTAATTTATCAATTCTACATCTATTTTTCCCTAATTCCATTTTCTCTCCCTCTCAACCTCCTTTGCCTCTCTGTCCCTTCACTTAGAGTCAGATGTTTCCATGATTAGATAACACGGACTGCACTGGGCCACCGGAAATGACAAAGGTCAGGGTGTGCTGATGGCAGCATTTTGCAGAAACTCCTGGTAACATATTAAAGGCTGGGGAAGATCTAAGAGCTGACAGAAACGCGCTAAGAGAGGGAAGAATGTGACTGCCGGATGTCTTCCTGTGACACATTGCTCTCTGGCCGACGTCCGGGTTGACCAATGAAGACGACGTCACAGGGTCTGAAACATTTCCTGAAGAATTTCTTCTGATAGTGGCCAAATATGAAACAGTGATTAAGGGAGAGAAATGTCACTAACTGACAACACAGTTACTTAGTAGCTGCTGCTCTAAAAGAACGGCCGTGTCCTCCCCCTTACGGACTCTTCTCTCTAAATCATGGCCTACTCCATAGTGCTAACCTTTGCCCTCCTGCCTTCCACACCCTTGGAAAACCTCAGTGCCCAGGTTATTGGTTAGTAATTAATGCAAGGGCCAGCGAGCATTACATCTGCTTTGATATCCTGGCACCTGGTAATAGTTGACCAAAGTTCTTTCAAAGGATTGATGAGTACGATAAATATGGAGAACTCACAAATAAACCAACAGACAAACCAGACAAACCACACACTTCATTCTGGCCAATTCTGGTCTACTCAGACACAATAGTCACAACACAAACACACTGTTCAAATACAACAGTCTTTTCTAGACTAATAACTACTAACAATGTATGTCATGACAATGTGAAAGGGTCACTGGTAGTGATAAACCTAGACAGAATTATTACCCAAATCTGCAGCTACCCTCGGCTTTATAGTGAGTTTCAGCTCATTCTTTAGCTCTCATGGTGTCCTTTTTAGCCACAGCAGGCAGCTGTTTGTTTTTTGGTTTTTTTAGCGAAAAAGCTCTGATAAACCCAATGTATACCACTTGCTCAGCACCAAACGCCAGACAGAAACAGTTAGTGGCTAGCCGGTGAACATGGTGAAGCATTTAGCAGCTGAAGAGCCAGATATTTCCCTCAGGAGAGACCAGGAAATAGAGCTAAAAGAGAAGGAATATTGGACTTACATTCATCAGGTGGCCAGAAACATGACTCCAAATGAATGATAGTGTTGCTCCGTAACTGCTGGATGTGTAAATAAGCAGCTGTCTGCTAACAAGTTCACCATACCAAATTAAAAGGTGACGATGTGTCAATGTTGTGTTAAAAGCTTGTTTCCGCTGTCCCACCATGGCCAAAACAATGTGTTATTTCAGGTTTAAAGTTTAGTCGAACCTTCTCATTTTCAATTGCTTCTTTTGAGAACTGAGGCTATCAACTTTTGATATTAAATATTTGGAATATGGGTTGAGAAGAATGAAATTATAGTTTGTTAGTAAGTAGCGACCAAAGCTTAACTGACTTGCTGGTACATTTTTATGTACCAAGCTGCAAGCACATTGATTTCTTTAAAAAAAAAAGGCAGAAAGGGAGTAAGGAGTACTTCTGCTAATGCTAAGTACTGCTTCAAATCCAACAAGGCGGTTTGGTATGCATCTGTCGTTAGAGAAATACACGTTTGTAAAATGACTAATATATCTAATCGCAAGCAGCTGACTGTATACATCATGGTATACTTCTAATTTATTAAATATTCTTTATATTATCCTTAACTATGTTTCCTCATTTTGACCTTCCCATAAGTCCTCACAAATCAATACATCCAAACAATTCTTCGGTTAGACTGAATGGCTAACAAATCCTTCAATCATATTAAATTTGGTAGAGCTGTGCATACTACTACTGCCTGTTCCAAGTTGATGCCTTGCCAATCTGTCTACATTCTTAGCAAGCTTCGTCAGTCACGGTGTAAACAGCAGGGGACAACACTGGAAGTCTTTTACTTGTTATTATATAATCTTCATAATTCAAACTATTCTGCCAATCAAACATGAGCAAATAATAACGCAGAGTAGGGCTGGACGATAACAGACAGACAGAAGGTAGCGAATAACCAACATTATGAATCGCTTATCAACCTAAATGCACTCATATCACAACTGTCTGTTTTCTCTCTCACGTGCTGCCCTCAAGCTTAAACAGTAACTGGTCGTGGGAGACTGACAGAAAAACACAACCACGACTAACTTCCCCTTGCAACCTCCCAGCCACAGCCTTTCTGGTTACACCTCATAACAGCGCCACAGAAGTAGTGCTTAACCTTACACAAGCGAGAAGGAAATCAAAATGCGTTTTTGAGCAGTATAACAGGCAGTAAATGAGGGAAATACTGCCGCTGTTACACCCCTCTATGGCCCCCAATAAAGGATGATGGGTGCAGGAGGGGCAGTCAGTCAGGCAGGGGGTCCCTGGGGTGAACAGAAGGCAGGCGGTGGTGTCGCTCAGCCATGACCAGGGCACAATGACCAGGGCCTGACCCTTCAGCCCTACCATCACACACATGCCAGCAACCATGACACTCACAGGGAGGGGGGCTGGGCCCGGAGAGGAAGTGAAGTGGACTGTGTATACGCACATTTTTGCATCGAGCTTCAAAAAACACCCGTGTCAAACCTCGTTTTAGGAATAAGAGAAATACCTAAGACTAATTAATACTGAAGATAAATGGTCAATAATTAAAATGGAATCTCTGAAGTAGACTTCTGAAACATGCAGACCACCAACTGAACTCAACCGACAACAAACCAGCTAGATCCATTTAACAAAATCTTTAAAGCAGGGAAATAAAAAAGGTTCCATCCGCTTCCTTTTTTTCCTCTCCCTCATATAAAAAATCTTTTCTTTCTTATGGTAAAAACAGTAAGTGGTCCAAAAGTATATTTGAGTGCAACCTGCTGCAAAACACACACACACACGCACACACACACACGCCAACACACACACACACACACACACACACACACACACACACACACACACACACACACACACACACACACACACACACACACACACACACGCACACGCACACGCACACGCACACAGTTCAGAGTGGGATGGGGGACACAAAGGCTGGCCTCCACGCCCCTTGCTGGGAGCACACAGTCGACTGGACACACAATTGAGAGCGGAAGCAGATCAGCTGGCCTGGGGAGAGGGGGGGATAGAGAGAAAGGAGCCCCCCATTCCAAATTATTCCAAGTTATTCTGCTGGATGACTGACTTCATTTCCGACCAAAGGCAGGAGAGAAAAACAGAGGGAGGGGTGAGAGGGTAACAGAGGACTGTAGGAAGAGGAGGAGGAGGTGGCGGCTGTGGATGGGAACAGGGTGGAGACCAAGGTGACAGTCAACAGCTCCCACCCGCATTTGAATCCACTTTTTCTATTCACAAATAGGATGTGCATAGACTTGTATGGCATCTATACTGCATATATCATATTCTATAATACAATATAATATATGCAGTAAGACAATTAGCTGTATCTTACTTTTTCAAATTTAATTTAAAGTGGGAGCAAAGAGCAAACAAAATACCATGACTGGTAAATTAGAATTCAGCTTCCACTTGAAAGAGGAGAGGAGAAGAGAAGAGAAGAGAAGAGAAGAGAAGAGAAGAGAAGGCGTGATGGTGGAGCACGTGCGGACCAGGCAGGCCTGGGCCTCGAGGCCGGCTGCTCCAGTGTGTGGTGGAGAAGGGGGATCCTGGGACAACCATTTCCTAAGTTGACAAAGTGGCCGTTTGTCTGCTGCTCCGGCCCAGGCTCACTGGGCTCCAGCATGCCATCATGCTTTGCTCCTGTCTCAGCCTTGGGCTTCCCACCCCAGAGGAGAGTGGTGGAGGGGAGGGGGAGGGCAGGGGGATGAGGGGGGGTATTGAAAGAAAGACAGGAGGGGGAGAAGAAGCGAAGGAGGAGAAGGAAGAGGAGGAGTAGAGGAGAGAGAGAAAGGATGTGGCCTGAGCCCTGGGTGCTCGCCAAGTCACCCTCCCTTTCCTCCGCTCCGTCTCCCCCTTCTACCCAACCCCTCCCCGGCTGCCTCTCTCTACACAATGGCCGCTTCTCTGCTGAAATTTCACGTTATTGGATCCCGGGCCTGGAGTTTTGTCCTCCCACAATGTCCAGGCAGCGGAGCATGCTGCAGGGGAGACACACTCTGCAAGCTAAAAGCTGGAAAACCATTCCTCCTTTCATTAGCATCAGAAAAGAGAAGAAAAGCCCCCTCCACCTCTTTTTTTCCATCGCCCCTTTTCCTCCCCATCTCTCCCCTGTATCAAAACCGGAGGAAGACTGTCAAGCTCGGTCAAGCTCCACTAGACCACTTTGGTTTGTAGGACTTTTGAGGGGGGGGTGTCATTAAAATATCATTGGGAAAATAAACACAAGCTTCTTATCGCAATCCGATTCTATAGATTATCCTCCAAAAGGAAAGCAATCACTAGGAAAGTAGAGGCGGGAACGGAAGATGGCGTAAAAAGCTACTCTGGGTGTGACTCATTATCTATATTTACTTGAATGTGTGGCTATCTTCAACAGCTGTTATCTTAGAGAAAAGGTGCTACTTTTACATTGCCTTAACAGCTTTAGCCTAAAATACAAGAAGTCTTTATGTATTCAGTGTGTAGATCAACTTCCCCAAAGATCTACACAAGTCCAACGCTTGCAGATATAATGTAGCAGAAAAATATGTAATATTTGAATGCAGTCAAGAATTTATAAAAACTGTAATCCATCACAAACAAAAATCTAGAGTAACAAATGGCAACTTGGCGCTTAAGTTGTAGGAGGATAAAGTGCTGCAGTTTCCTTCACTGTGATCACGCCTCATTGAAGAAATAAATAACATGCAATCTGGGACTCGACCGTCGATTCCAGCAGTGCATCTAATCTGAACGGTGCAAACTAGCTGGCCAATTAGCCACGGTTCAATACCCCTAAATAACCAGTGGCAAACTCAAGGGCACGGACATACTCAAAACAAACACCAACATGACCCAACATGGATGCTGTGCAAATTATGACATAAGGCCAGAACAAGACACTTTTGAAGGGGCTGTCTGTTAGCCATTAATAAAACAGAACAAATAATGGGACAATGCCTACAGAAGCACCAACAGGCAGCCAGCATCACAAGCCTGCTACATTAGCTGCAGTGAAAACTAATACGTTGGCTATAGAAAGAGAAGTGAAAGAGAAATTTGCCCTATCTCCTCTCAACACCTCAGGCTGCTGGTGAGTCATCTCCCTCACAAGAACATTCAGCCTAGCTACCAACTGACTCAGGAAAGAAGAAAAAAAAACAGAACAAGCCAGCTCTGCTGCTGCACCACACAGCGAATCTACACTTCAAATTTACCACCAACCCTTTACAGAAATACCACCTAATATGACGGCAAATGAACGGATCATAGTCAATTCTGGTAGCATTCGTCACAGACAGCAGTTAGTGGGTCAAATGAGCCTGTAGCCCAAACCAAAGATAGACCTAAAACAGCAAATGAATGTCGAAACCGCTCACTCAGACAGCAGTTCTAACATTGATTTTCTAACCAACCCCTCTATTACTGGATTGGGCCTGCAACCCCAACAACAATGTTCTAGGTGCCGCTGCGCCGTGGCACTATAAATCACAACGATCCCATATGGGTATCAAATGCCAAAAAACTATTCTCAAACATCAATCAAAGCCACATATTGAGATGATCTTAATTTGAACCGCAAGCATTTGGAAAATTAAAACCTTGCGCTTGCCATTACCGAAAAGAAAAAAAGAGGAACCGCAAATTTCGACTGCTGCGTCTCTGGTCTTCTTTGATGTAAGAGTAGCCCCCAGAGACCCGCGTGACTTCTCGTCATAGTTACTCTGAAACTGATGATGGCCCATGCTATGGATGTAAAGAGAAACTGCTATGACAAGTTGTAAACCATCACAGCATGCTCTGTTGTTGGGAATAACATAACATTATTATCATATCAGAAACCAACCTATTAGTTCATCTTGAAAATCAATTAGATTCCCATTCAATCGGCTTTCCATACAACCTCTGCCTCTAAGATTTGGAGGAATCAAGAAACACTTATACCCAGCAATTACAGTCTGTTCCAAATTCTAAATATAGCCACTAGACAGGACAACATCTGATCAAATGTTACTGAGCAGATAAAAATACATGTTCTTACGTGCCTCCAATTTTAAATTGTATTTGAAAACTTCACTCAATAATTGACTTATTTGATCAAATAAAGCTATGGCTGCTTACATTAGGATCCAGGCCTATCTCTCCCAGAAACACGCACACGTGCCAAATGTTCCCAGAGAAATGAACACACAAGTGTGTGTGCACAGACGCACACACAGAAACCCCTTCCTGTTTTCAAAGTGTTTGGAAACTCAATCAAAGACACAAGGTTTAGGATTTACATCTGTGCCCTTTTATGTCTGTGGCCTCGCAGGAAAGAACCATCTCAGCCCAGCTGCAGCAGAGAGCTCACAACAAGGCCCAGCCTTCATGCTCCCGCATGCAGCACAACTGAAAACAATATCCACAATTCAGACACTTAGTGCTAAAAGCACTTCTTAGAGGCATTGAGATATGGTCTGTGAACATCAGAGGCCCTGCTTGACAAAGAAATAAAGACAAGCCCTGCTATCAGGATGCTGTGATGGAGACACAAACCAATCAGCAAGTTTTTTTAGTGTAGGCCTACAAAGACAGCATATGTCCACACCAGGTCTTTGTCTTAAAAATAAAGAAATTTGGTTTGAAATATGCTCTAAATACACTGCTGACATTTATGCCAGATTATGCGTGCTCCTAAAATACTTGAAGAGGAAATGAAAATTATAAGAGGGAAGTGGCTCAGGTTTAAAATACACAGAATCCAGGCCTAAATCTGGCCATGGGAATGGAACAGTCCACCACTATACAAGGGCCTGCTCAGTTTGCTGGCGTGTCTCAGTTTCAGACAGTCCAAGCATTCTGGTTATACAGAGGAATATTGTCATTAATAATCACACAAACAATACGACGGCTTCCAATACTCTGTACGCAAAATAATTTTAAGGATTGTGCAACTTTTCACCTTAAGTAAATAATAAAGACTGAGAGAGATTTCATTTCTATAATGAAATGAAAGTGTCTTAGACATAGCCTACACTTACATCTCATAAAATGTGAGAACATGCCAAGCAACCAGTTAAGTAAAATGCTGTTACTAGTGCCCTTATGTATATTTGTCAAATAACACAAATAACAAATTGTGTCTCTCTGTAAACCACCGTAGTCACAAGCAACACTTCCCCAAAGGAATACAGAAGCAAAACCAAATATGTGTTCAGCTCAGCAGATTGTGTCAAAGGTAAGATATAATATGCCTGTAGTTAAGACTAGGCCAGCTAATAAAGCTAAGTGTTCATCATTAAGGTCATATCCAACAACTAGCCAGGGTTTTTCCTGCATAGAGAAAGTTTTGGCGCGCTCCAAAGAGGTTTTAGCCAGAGCCAAAGGAAAATCACGAGTGCCAAAGTGTCTGATTTTCAGCAGCCAGCCTCCCTCTCATCCACAGCCGCTATATAGCTAGGCTGCATTGTTTTGACTAGACCTGAACGCTCCCCTGTGAAACTGGCGCTATGGGATCTCGGTTTTTCAGGCTGTACCAGACTCTCCCGGTGAATATGCTTCCCCGGGGGAGCTGGCGGCGCAGCGAGGAAGCGGCTGCTGACGGGCGCAAAGCTTGAGCCTTCTGCCGGATAGGAGGTCCGACCGCTGGGGTCGCTGCCGTCTGATCATGGCATCAGTATTAAATTAAGCCAGTTTCATAACCGGTTGAAAGCGTATCATAGTCATATTAAATAGCAGTCCAATTCCGTGTTTTGGTACTGTTGGTTTTAACACCTGATGCGAACCATACAGGAGTAGGTATGAAAAACATTGCCCTCAACAAGCGACTTCGTCCCGCTCAGTCTTTCTCCACGCCCCATTCACGTAGTGTCACGTTTTACGCTATGAAGGTTAAACTCTGCAATTATTCCGCGGTTCAGATGCATGCCCAACCGTGGTGGTCCGTTACACTGTATATTCAACATCACAGGTGATTTGTTGATCAAAAGAATGTAGCATTTGTAGTAGCCTATTTCAAAATAGAAAACATACACTTAACGTTGTGTATTCATAACACAATTGTATTATTGTTTATTGTACAAAATAGCTACAACAGTAATAGCACTTACCTTATGTAAGTCACTCCTACATTTTTCAACTTAGGAGCAAAACATGCTCCTTGGGGAAAAAAGTTACCATAAAGCCAGCTGTTCAATATTAATGAAACAAACTGGACTTTTGGGTCAAGTGTGGTCGGATCTGGGCCCATGAGGTCCCGGATGTGAAAGCCCCCTTACTGCCTTATAGTCCATTTATATATATATATATATATATATATATATATATATATATATATATATATATATATATATATATATATATATATATATTCTTTTTTTTTTAAATTGTTACTTGTCACCAGAATTTTGTGTTTTCCTTGAGATAAATTAGGACGTTTTCACCATAAATTGGTGCCTAAAAATGTATCAGAATGCAGGAAATGAAGCCTTTGACGCACAAATTTTCCTGGAGGAGGACACCCAGACCCCTGCTTAATGTGTCCCCCCCCCCCCCCCCCCAAAGGCCCATCCTGAGCCAGGAAAAGCCCTGCTGGCAATAACCCCAAATAACACTGTCTATAAAAAAAGGTCCAGGAAATTATTTAGCTTACCATAAGGGCCACAGGATATAGGCAATTATCCAGGTCATAAAGCACTAGCCCTAACAGCTGAAGTAGCTGTCTCCTTTTGTCGTTTCAGGACATGATGGGGGTTGTTTAGGAGGAATGTGTTTAGAAAGCTCGGCAACAGGAATGGGAGTGCAAAACAGCCCTCAGGTGATAAGATCACGACACCCACATTGGCAGATAAATGCTGAGCTGTCAAATCAATCACACAGATAGGAAGAGGACACAGAGAGAGGAATCACCTGACTGCCAACAGAAAACACAACTGCAGGAATCTAAAACAATGAGGACATACCCTATACATGTTCAGTGGAATATGGAGGCAACTTCACTGATGAAAATAGATGAGGGATTCATTTGATTCATTTTAGCAAAAGGAGTCTGTAGGCCCACCTGCGTGATTTTTTTAAATTTTCTTATGGTATGGATTGATGATAACAGAGTAGCCTCTATTTGTCTAACTGTTACCTATTTCATGTTTTTAGAAGCTTAGAAATGTGGAATTTTAGCTTAGCTGGGCATTGGATGCAATGTGTAAAAACAAGCTATTCACATGTATACAATGATTATGTAAAAGGAGTATCTACAGTACACAGATAAAGGTACCAGCCCAGTGAACCTCAACAGACTACTGCCTCGGTTGAGATAAATATTTTAGATAAGCGTGACATTCAGCAGAGAGGCTGCTTGCACATATACTTTCATAAATCTCCCACTTCTCCCAGCATGCCCATAGTCCTGACCAAACCAAAATCTGACGAGGCCATGTGCCTTCTTGTCATTTCAGCCTTGTGAACATAGTTGTACCAAGGCCAAGTAACATGTTCTCAGCAAAGGGTGTGCTGTGTGTACACCAGCTCGGCTTGCCACCCATCATTCAGACAAAACCACTTCAGGACTGTCTCGTCACACATTTTGTTATTAATTAGATGTTCACAATGCAAGCTAGAGGAGAACAAACACATAGTTCCTTTATTACGGTTGTACACGGCAGCATGAGGTCTTAAATTTAAACAAACAAAAGGCAGATTTCTTTTAGGGTTTAGCAAGTGACTCATCAAAGATCTTGAACTGATCTTATCAATGGAAGAGAGCACAGTGTCACATGTCACAATGTAAAAAGAGACGCACAACACAAGGGACTATTAACCCTGATGCAACAAAAAAAAATATGTAAACAAAAAATATCAGATTTTTTTTGTAAATTGCTTTGTCATTAGAAAGAGCATATTAAGGAGACTCTCTTCAGCAAAAATAAACGGCTCAGGCAACGCTCTGTATTCTGTTCACTCCAATACTATGAATCATACAACAGCCTGAAAGGTGGTGGAATCATAGCAACAATGTTTGGATCACTTCGCCATCTTAGCTGCGGCCATCATGGAACACAGCAGTGTGGAACAAACCCAGCATATACTGTATCTAGCACACCACTGATGGATCTGTAGCCAATGGCAGTAGCTCCTGGGGCCCCGAGGAGTCCCTGAGGTTATTGCAAGGGAGTCCCAGCAAAATTCAGGATTGGTTTAATTTGACTGTCATTTCTCTCACTGGAGGTTAGCACCATGAGAAAAAAAGAGTCAGAGCTTTCACACTTCACACACTAGCATCAAACATGCTAGGTTATTACACAATTTAGGCTTAATCATGACTAATTGCAAAAATCAGATACATTTCTCTAAAACAATATGTAGCCTAGATAACTGAGAGTGTGTGGTTTCATTGTAATCGCTATGTGTGGCTTGATATGAGGAAAAAGAACTCCATGACATATGTTACATAAAAGACAGAAGTGTAGTTCAAGGACACAGCGTCCACGCATGAAATCAATCACACTCAATTAGGCCAGATAGATGGAATGGGGAAAAACATGGGTGTGTTTCGAACATTAAACCATGGCACTGTGAATGGCTGGAAAGGGGCATATGACTTCCTCTGTGACAAATACAGTATCAAAGAAAATCCTCCGAGTTAGTGAAGAAAACAAGGTTAAATAAAACACGTGTGTAAAAGAAACGTCTAGTAGACAAGCACGGGTGTTTATTTGTTATTCACTGTACAGTAAATGCAGGAAACGTGATCATTGTGTGATCGTCGGTGCAATGCGAAACAGTGTACAGTGCTGTGAATGGGCAGGCAGGTACTTTATGAATGGAGGGGATCATGTGACCGCAGCACCTCCCGGAGCAGATTCTCACTGACTGTCAACAAGCGCACACAAGGGATCAGCCCATTAAAACAATACCGAAATGCGACTTGAAATGGGCGCGACGTGTACAAAAACACATCATGTTACAGATTACAACTGATCTCCGTACGTTGTGGGGGTTTGGATGTGAATGTGAAGGCTTTTTTAACCGTTTTTTTTATGAATGGAGATTGTGATATGTAAATGAGTGTGATTGAGAAAAAAAAAATGGCATCTTCAGCTCTTCAACGTTGACATTGCCGCAATCGACTCGAAGGGTTTTCATTGAAGAAAGGCTGGACTGAAATACAAAACATGATCTGCACGATTTTAATCGATGATTATGTTCCGTAATCATGGCGGACAACAGTTATACGGATCTATTGTCAATATAACGCTTTCTGATCATAATGTACTGGATAGACATACATATAAAATCATATTTAGACCGAATTATTGCTGTGTAACGTTAGCTATATCTATAACGAGCGATCCCTTAACTCATCTTATAACTGCCGATCTATAAGCAGTAATACATATCCTGGGCATAACATTCTCCAGTTAAATAAATGATGTGCAGGCAACCATTATTATACCTATATATACAATAAGAATATTAAGAATGATATGGATTTTATTGTACTATGGGCCTATGCTACTGCTTGTCATACACTGTTTTTTGTTAAACTCATAATGTAGCTAATCCATAGCGTAGTTCTATTAGCCTGCAAAACTATCCAAACAAAAAGATTATAAGTCTGTGCTTCTTTATTGTTGATATTAGGAAAGTAACGTTAAGGTGATGACATTCCAGCGTCGCTCGGTTTGAAATGTCATTGGGAAAAGGTAACGTTAGTGATCAGCTCATCGAGTAAAGCGTGTGTTAATATCTAAAGATATGCCAGTACGTCTTATTCCAACTGTAGGTTGTATGTAAATGGAGAATATGTATAAACAGTACTCACTCGTTGTTTGGATTTGTTGAATCTTCACTCATTTTTTCCTCACGGGGATCCAAATCCTAGCAATAGCATCGACGACGCAGTGACGGCGGGATAAAATACCACAAATATCACCATTTTCCTTCACATATAGAAATTACCCCTATTTTAGATAGTAAGTAAATGATGTACGACGGGGCATGCCTGACTAAGCGTCCCTGTGAAAACCAAGTGGAGATAGTTTAACGTTAGCTTTGCTGCCTGGAACTAACGTTAAATCGCGAGGAGGAATGACAATCGTTGATTCATTTTATCCTCCCTGGAAGTAAAATCCGACCACAACAAATGGGCCATCGGCATCATCCTCTTCAACAATCACAGATCCCCGCTTTGCAAAAATGAGAGTAGATCCTCAAAAAATGTATAAAATGTTGTAGTCTGTAACGTTTGGCAGGTTATTTATGGCTGGCTGTCGAGCATCCATTCGCCAACTTCACGTCCAGGACAACACTTGAAAAAGCGTTGTGGAGCGTTGCTCCGTCAACGTGTCCGAGTAATTTGCAGTAAAGGCATCCAAAGCCCCCAACAAAAAGGTCCCGCTGTTTTCAATATGAATACTGATGCGTAAAGTAAAATCATTTAGATTTGAAATTTCCTTCAGAAGTTGGTGGACATCTGCTTTAATCGAACTCCATTTTCAACTCGGGGGGAATGAAACATCGGAAAACTGGGCGGATGTGTCGACCCTCGCTTGAGAAAATTAGATCCTTCCGCGACGTAGTAAAACCATAACACTCTTGCGGTAAAATACGTTCAAACAGCACACTATTTATCGTATCTCATTAAAGGGTAAGATATATAGTACTAAACAGCGTCCCCTTGTAGCCATATGCAGTGAATTAGGAGTGTTTCTTTCCAAAGTTGACCTAAAGTAGTCCCCGCACTTCCCAAAAGAAGTTTCCCTTCAATCACGCATTGATACAAGAGGGAAGCGTCTGTGTGATAGCACGCAAAGTAGAAAATAATCCGGAGGAAGGACTTGGGCTGACACACAGACTCGGCCATTAACAATTTCTGTTGTTTTCTTTCATTAAGCAGCCTCAGCATGATAGACCGAGCCCTGAACCAACCAGAACCAGATTTTAAAATCTTCATGTGGAACTGTGGGGAAATGCTTTACATGCACATAGCAAAGACTGCTGCAGCACGAGGAATTACATTAGACCCCATTCACGATGAAAGATAATTCAGTATATATATATATATTTTTTTGGATCTCCTAGCGGTTTTATGTTGTTATTATTATATAGTCATAATGCATACGCAGAGCTTCAAGCCAACATGAAGTGAAAGAAAGTCAATTCACAAAATGAGGATATTTTTTCTGAAACACAAATCTATTCAGAGGGCTAGTTTGAAATTACAGAGTGTGTGGTATTGTTTCAGTAATGCAATAGCCTATATTGGTTAATAAAAAATGAGGCATGAGATTAACCTCCATAACTACTAAACACAAGCAGGGGTGTTGATACAAGTAGTCATATAGTTCAAGCTGCCCCACCTTGCACCCCATCTCTCTAGATGTCTCAGAGACAACCAGAAAAATCCATGAATGCACCTATGAATCTTATTTGTAAATGTGTTAAAAGCCTTGCAGAGCGAATCGTTGGCCTGGTTGCGTAAGACTTAAATGCTATTGGATTTCTGTGCTGTGTGGAATGGCAAGAGATCAGGCTAAATGATTCTGCCTGGTTGTCATAGTGACAGCATGTTGTGTGAGAAGTTTCTTTGTATTTCTCTGGCTTTCATGCAGCTTGTGCCACAGCCTTATGTTGCAGCCATATAAAACATCCCTCTGTGTCACTGTATATAGATAGCCCATGCATTCAGGACCCCCCACGTGTGCAGCCCTGACACATATTGTGCACTTCCTTTTGTATTTGATTAGATTTCCTGTCTGAGGTGTGTATTGCTATCCTGATGAATGCCTGAGAGCAAAGGTGAATTGTCTCTTGGGATTGTTTTCTCACCAAAACTACAGATGTCAGCTTGACATGAATGTTTTGTACGCTTATTTACTTAAAAAAAAAAAGTTACAGAAGGCCGACTCGTGGCCACTCGTCTTCACTTCTTCTTTTTTTGAATTAGGTTATCATTGCCATGATCAAGCTCACGTCAAGTCCAAATAAAGTGGCTCTTGTTTCAAAAAGAGCAGAAAAAGCAATGACCATGAATTTTCTCACTAGCATGCTTGAACCCTTTAGAGTATTCAGAGTTCAGGAAGTCGGCCTTCATTCTAATTTCACAAATGTGGATGGCCCGAGTGTGCATTTCCTGTGTTTTTCACACACTGAACACACTGTACTTAAACAAGGCAACAGGATGTTTGGCTAACAGAGGCATCCCTTGACTTCCCTCACTAAGTGCAATCAGGGTCATCACAATTCTCTTTAAGACGGTAAACAAGCTAACATTCTTATATTGCCAACAAGCAACCACAGCATAAAGGATGTGTTTAGCTCAAACCTCATTCAGCAGAGTCCAACACTAAAAGAACCTTACTTGACTTTCAGGAAGATGGCTGAAATGATTTGCAGATCATAGTCTGTTGTGATTTGTGTTTGGTCACATTTCTTAATTTTCACTAATTACTTTAGTACTGACACTCATATTACAAACATATTATTTTATTGGAATTTACTTTTTAGTCTACTTATGAACTTGAGAGATTTCATTTTTGACTTGAAATATGAGTTAACATTTGAAATGCATAAATTAAAGCATACTTCTGACTTTGTTACATTGACGTGACCCCTAATTAACCTGTTTAGACCTGTAGGTGTGTAGGGTTGGAGAGGACTGTAATGCTTATTTTGAGTGGCTGTTTGCAGATGATAAACAAAATGTGATTAATAAATTGAATTGCCAAATTGAAAATTCACCAAAGAACTTGATAACATGACAGTGAGGTATGATGAGATATTTTTGAAACTGGAAATTCGCCACGAATAATGATGAGGGACAAACTGATCTACCTTACGGCATTAAAAACAAACATACCTCTCCATGGCCACTTTTATTTATGACATCTCGGGAGATTCCTCACTAGTATTGGACCATGATGACCGAGAATCAGATGACAACCTCAAAACACAGGTGATGTGATCACCAGCTCCTACCAGCCCGGTTACAAGAGAGGAGAAGTGAGGGCCTCTCTTTGCACAGCAACTATGGAAAGGAAATCCAGTCTGTGTAGTTGCCGCCATACAGTCTGCGAGACCTCAGGGCATGAAGGGAGAAAGACTGGAGATGGCTGATGAGCTCTTTGTAAATAACCTAATCTCAGGATCCTCTTTTACCTCCCTCTTTTTTGTCAACACGTTTAGGTTATTGTAACTTTTGTTGAATTTCCAGTGTTTCCGAGAGGTAAAAATGTTGTTTCTTTCCATTCTTAAAAAACATACACCTGTAGAGTGTATCTCGCCTGTTTGTCTGTGGGACTCCTCGGACAATGTCAGTGGAATCACTGCATTCTGGGCCAAAAGGTGTGGCTTAAACAAGAGGTGTTGATTTTTAAAGACCTGGCAGCTGAACAAAACAATGCATACCTATGATTAGTGTGGGCCTGGCCTCGGAAGCCTGGAACTTTTAGGCACGCTAATTGCAGGGTGTAGAAAAGGTGTAGTGGCTAGAGGGGAAGGAAGTGTGAGGGCCTTCAGGCATGTTTGACTGTGTGCGGTGTACTTGCACTGTTTGTCTCTCTTTCAGACTGTGTATGCATATGACCAGTGTGGAACTAAAGATGCAAACATTTGCTATATTGTAAATATAGAATACTGTCGTCCTCAGAATGCTGGTTGAGAAATCTTTGAAGTTATTTAAGCAGCAAGAGGGGATTTTCTTTTTCAAGATTTTGTTAAAGAGACGGTCTTGTGACCATGCACAAGGATGTTGGTTCAGATGGAAGGTCATTATGGTTGCAAAGCCCTTGAGAGAAACACATCTCTGGGATTGTTTAAGTTGTGTAAATGCTTAGAATTTGAACTATGTGTGCATCTAAAAACCACACTGGAGTGTGTTTTAGAAGGGGAAATACGTTGTTGTGCTTAGAATGAACAGAAACCAAAAGTGTGGCACTATACTTTCAAAATTAAAAAAAAAAAGTGTTTTATACCATATAGCTTTCTGTACATTATACATTGCATGTGTCATGAAGGTAAGACTGTCAGTCTTACCTTCATGACACATGCAAAGTCTGTCACTCCACTTCAAATTTGCTGTTAGGTTTGAAACTAGGCTTGATTACAGTTAACGCTCAAGATCTGCTTGCCAGTAAATTTGTACCAGCCGCTAACATCTCAACTACAAAAATGGGAAACTAAATTGGTTTCAGCCGCAGTTAGCTTTTTCAGCGCTCAAGACTCTGTTACTTCCTATTGTTTGCATGTTGTGCGTGGGCTTGATTGAAACCTGATCTAGCTGGGGAAGCTGTGTTTAGGGTGAGGTGGACAGGCCTTTGTTGCTGCCTGAGGGGTGTTTATTTGGGCGGCTTCACTTGGCTTCCCTGTAATCATCATCCAGCCCCACAGGATAGAAGGGATTAATGAATATGTTGGAGGGGAAGTTACAGATGACTATTTACCATTCTCATGGGGATGAGTAGGAACAGCATCCGAGACGCGGGAGAAGTTGGCGTGTATGTGTATGTGTGTGTGTGTGTGTGTGTGTGTGTGGGTGGGCATGTGCATGCTTGTGCGGTTGTGTGTGTACATTTATGTATATAAGAAAGAAGAACGAGGAAAAAGAGCTAGACAGAATGTCTACCATGATCTCATATTGGCATTGGGAATAGTTTTGAAAAATATGCTTATTCGCTTTCATGCCTAGAGTTAGATGAGAAGATTGACACCAATCTCGTGGCTGTTAGCTTAGCTTGGCACAAAGACTGAAAACAGCTAATGCAGCCTAGAAATAGTATTGTGTGTTATTTTTACAGTTCAGTTTTTGTACGGCTTTACCAAGTGTGACATAATGTGTTTAAAAAAGATGCTTGTAGGCGGATTTAGTTAATTTTGGTCAGAGCCAGGCTAGCTGTTTCCCCCAGTTTCCAGTCTTTGTGCTAAGCTAAGCTAACCGGCTGCTGGCTTCTTACCATACAGACATAAGAGTGGTGTCTATCCTCTCATCGAACTCCCAGCAACAAAGCAAATAAGCTTATTCCCAAAATGACAAACTATTCCTTTAAGCAATACCTTAAATATCTACTTTTTTTTAACAATTGCATGCTTTATTTTCCAAAATTGCAAATATGACTTTAGCATAGAGGCTTTAATGTTTTTTCTTTGAAAAGAAAAAGATGAAAAGACAATGATTCATTTTTACTTTTGTTTTTACTGCTATGTTTCCATTCTGCATCAAACGAGAAGCAATCGATGACTGTAAAACCTCAGAGTCAAAACTACCTACACACACATACACATATTTTGCTATGAAAATCTAGTAACTAACAATAAGTTAGTGTGTAGCCCCCATCCCTCTCTTTCTCTCCCCTATGGCCTCTTCCACTTAATCCTCCCGCTCATCTGGGAACCACCAGCATCCCTCCATGAAGAGACGCATTGTGCCCAGATTATTTGATTGTTTTCAGATGTGTAAGCTTTCCTACACAAAAGAGGAAGAACAGGGTTTGTCCAAAAGCCCGAGACTACTTGGCCAATGGACGGACACACAGAGAGGAGGGGGGTGGGGGGGAGGAGGGGGGGGGGGGGGGGGGGGGGGGAGAAGTGCTCGGCGTGGGGCTCAGGGAGCGGACACACGAGTCAGGAAGTGACCCCTGCAATGCCAGATTACAAACAATGTGTTCTCTCAACTTCTGCAGTCCTCGCTGTGGAACATACCACTTCTGCGACAGCCAAAGGGGTGGCGCTTGTAGGAGGAAGGAAGGACGGTTTCAGCCCTCTCTCTCCCTCTCTCTCCCTCTCTCTTCAATGCTGCATCCATTCAGTGAGTGGCGGAGGGAGTAGGTGGGGTGGGGGTAGTCGGGCCAGGAAGGCACTTCACTGATGAAAAGTCGCCACATGGAAATGGATGAGAAGTGGGCTGAGGAGGGTGGGGGGTGAGTGGGAGAAGGGCGGGAATTGACTCACGCTACCAGCAGACATGAACTGGGATGTAAAGGGGAAGAAAGGGAGGGAGGTGAAGGATGAGAGACAAGGAAGGAGAAAAAGGATAAGGATAGCGATGGGGAATGTAAGAATAGGGGAAGTAAGCGTAACGGTGAGGGAGGAATGCCAGAGAGTAATGGTCTGATTCATGGCTTGTCAAGCATGGAGTCCCGTGCCTGTCAAATAGCATGTAACCAACAACCTTTTCCTCTGTCTGATGGTGGAATAGTGTGGAAGGGAAGCAGCGCGTTAACACTGAATGGAGCTTTTGTTCTGGGGTTGTTGTGTCTTTACATTTGAACAAGACTGCAGATTAAACTGACTTTGCATGAGGACAGCATCCCATTCTCTCTCACATCAAGCCATCCGTCTCTCCATCTCATTTTTTCCTGCAGTTGTCTCCAAGTCACTTCTTTAATCCCCTTAACTGGCCTATCTTACCCTTGAGAAGAGGTGATTATTGTCACGTTATTCCTATCGGTGCTGTGTTTGTTCACATTGACAACCTGGCATTTTCAGTTTTATTCTCGTCTAAAGAGAAAAGAACCGAAGCAAATCTCCTGATAAATGAAGAAAAGACCCGGATGGGGACACACGCACACACACACACACACACACACACACACACACGCATGCACACACACACACACGCACACACATACACACACACACACACACACACACACACACACACACACACACACACACACACACACACACACACACACACACACACACACACACACACTCCACCCCCGTCTGCACTGTCATGTGTGACTCACAGTGCATCGCAGCACCGTATGAACTTCAAAAAGAGGCTGGCTGTACATTCAGTGTATTCAACCCCTGGTCTTTAAATAGCTCAGCCTCCTCCAAACAGAAAAGTCCATGCATTAAAAATGACTGAATCATACAGGAATTAAAGAGGCAGAGAACATATTTTCACATAATGTAGCAGCACAAGAACAGCACTGCACAGACAATGCTAGTTTGTCTTGGTTTAAGCCTTCATGTATTCATGTGAGCAAGGTAGCACACGTATGTATGTACAGAGAATATGGATTTATGTGGGTGGGTGTTTTGCAGAAGTTAATAGGTTATGTAATATTTGGTGGTTTTGAAAATGTCAACATCCATACACATAGATGTTCTGTATGACCACCTATGTGCTTGTATGCACACATGGGTACAAACGTACATGCCGACACATGTTGTATTTTTGATTGAGCATAAATGTGTGTGTGTTTGTGTGTGTGTGTGTGTGTGTGTGTGTGTGTGTGTGTGTGTGTGTGCTGGAATGCACCTGGCCTGATAGGCAGGCAGAGGAATGCTGAATACTGTCTCTCGCCCAGGGAGGCAGGGCTGGAATGTGGCCCAGGCCCTATTCTTCTCTCCACTGCACAGCACAGGAGAGCTGCAGGTTCACACACACACACACACGCACACACGCACACACACACACACACACACACACACACACACACACACACACACACACACACACACACACACACACACACACACACACACACACACACACACACACATACACACACGCACGATTGCACATCCAGTCCTAAGGCCTGGTTCTGCTTGCAGCCAAGGTTCCGTGTGCACCTGTGTGTCTGTGTGTGTGTTGGTGGGGGCTGTAAAAGTGCTATCCTGTCTGTGTGTGTGTGTGTGTGTGTGTGTGTGTGTGTGTGTGTCCATGCACGTGCTTGAATGAACAGACTTCTCTAGAGTGCAACCTGAGAGCAATTAATTTTTCCTTTCGAACAGTCGCTGTGTAATTTTCATTGCTTCACGCATTGTTATTAAGTCGTTCCATGGTGCTGCAAATTCCAACCAACAAAGTGAGCTTGTTGCTTCTTTTAAAATTTGCCAGATCTACTGTGCCTTCACTTCAACCCCCTCAAATCTAGATACACTCCACTGGCGGTCAAGTCCTTAACACACAGCATCTGATTAACCCAGTTTGTGTGTTGTAATTTTATTGAATGGCACCGAAATGTAGACTTTAGATTTGACCACAATGCAGATGTTGCTGTAGAAACTAACAATCACACAATGTATCCACATGCTTAGAGCTAACTTTATATGCTGCATACAGTACAGCGATCAGTGTAAATTACCTCAACATTTGCCCCGATTTACACATAGCCAAACTAGAATCAAAGTAAAATATAAAATAAATATAAACTTTCATTTAGATCCAAACAGGAGTATGTCAGCATTTTCATTTCTTCCTGCTGTGTTGTGCTGTACATGAAATGCTATCCATGCTCTCCTTGGCCCTTGGAGCTGCCTCAGGCCTGAGCTCACTACATAGCACTCAGATCAAAGAGTTAATTAAAGAGCCTAGGAAGTATGGGGGAAGTTGGCCTCTATGGTTTATATGTCTGTCACCCGCCAGCACACATGCAGACCGGAAAACTAGGCTTCTTAATTGATCGGGGAAATTAGCCTGTTTCCTACAGCGAGTATGGCTTTTCAGGGTCCTGACAAGTTTGACTATCATGATGAAGTTCAACTTTCTAAGGAGCCAAATGTATAAAAAGATGTTGGGATGGATTTGTCCAGAAAATGGAGTTGATTTAACAAAACTATTATTCATTCCCGTAAGCACTGTCAAAAACCACAGAAGCTTGGTTTCTGTAAGTTTGGCCACTTGGGAATGACAATACCACTAACCCAATCACGTGCTTTCAGTCAAAAGTCCCTTGACATGATTTTTGAGAAAGGAAGACAACAGTTGGTCACTCTAAATTCACCAACATTTGCTTTTATGTACAGTTTATATATATTTTAGGGCATTTTTAGGCCTTTATTTGACAAGATAGCTGAAGACATGAAAGGGGAGAGAGGGGGGAAACAACATGCAGTAAAGGGCTACGGGTCTGAGTCGAACCCCAGCCCGCTGCGTCAAGGAGTAAACCTCTATATATGGGCGCCCGCTCTACCAACGGAGCTATCCGGGTCCCCTTTATGTATTTTTGTTAAAAGAGGAACTATAATTTTTTTTTTTTAAAAGACAGTCCACATAGTGCTGTCATTCAGAGCCAATTTACTGCATGGCAGTCTTGAGACTTGCAGAGCCAATTGATTTTTTTCTTTGCTTCTCTTACACAGCGCCAGGATCTCTGGACTGTTTTCTCAAATGGGACAAATAAACAGGGTCTGTATGTTTATTTGGAATGGGGCGAAGGAAGGAGAATGGGAGAAAAGGGAAGGGAGAAGACAAAAAGGACGTGGTCGAGGGTGAATGGAGGAAAGTGGGAGACGAAGGGGTAAAAGTGGTGGGAGTAATTCTACTATTAGGGCCTGTTGCGTTGACTCTGACCGTGGCCTGAAAGCCAAATCAAAACGTTTCCATTCACACTGAAAGTGGCTTTATGTGGGCTGACAGTAGTACTGGGCTGTACGACAGAGCTCTGGTGTCACATGGACACAGCTTCTTCCAAGCACTGCTGCCTGTTCTATCTGTCTATAATGATTTTTTACTTTTTTTAAATTCCATTGTTTATTGTTTATGTATGCAAAAGCCCACTGTTTATCTGAACACACGTGTTAGCGTTTGCAGATGAATAAGGTTTATGTATCAGCCTATATGCAATTGTACCTGAGCAAGTGTGCTTGCATGTACTTGTGATGGATTGTTTGTACATGCGAAAGTGGAGGGGCATCACGTGTAACCATGTAGGTGTGTGAATGAACAAGCAGCAGCCCTGTTGCTAGGTGAAATTTGAACCGCTTCATTGTCAGTGCCTTCTTTTGGTCTATACTGCCATCAAGTGGGGGAAGGTAGTACATATTGTGTTTACCATGTACAACAAAATGTTTAGGCACAAGTCTGTGATCCACACACAGTTTTAGTCAAGCTCTTTTCTAGAAGGAGGTCAAGTGGAGACTGAGTCATGCCCGAGACCACAGAGAGCTTAGGTCAAGACTCAGGGGTTGTAATATATTGTAAAACTGTAATGTGACTATAGTTTCTACACATTGCGTTGGTATGGGGTTGAGGTGCATAATCTGACACAAACATATTCATGCTAGTCCACGGTCAAGACAAGTCTGAAACATGGCTCAAGTGCAGGGCAAGAATCAGAAGAAACAAGCCGGAGTTTAACAAAAGGTTCTTATCTATCTTCAAAAACAACACACAGCTGACAGTTTTGTGAAATAAGTGTGCTTGGCTCCCCCTTGTGGCTGATGATGGTCGCTGCCCAAAGTATGAGTGATGTATTTGTCTTTATCAACCTGCACTTATGTATGGCAGGCAGCACAAGGAGGTTAATGATAATCTTAATTTTGCATACAGATACCGTTTTTCATACAGATTTACAGGACTCCAGCCCTGTAAATCAATTCATAAGTCATATTAACTTCCACTGCTTGATTTTAATGCAAAGTGTACAACAGTTCGCTTTTGCAAATGACAAGTAACTCATTGAATGGTTCCAGTTAAGAGCAGTAGTTCGTAAATGTATATTTTTAGACTATCATTCAGTCGGTCCGCTATTATCTGACACGCTATTTTTTAGGTTTACTTTTTTATTTTTTATAGAGGCTGAGTTTCCTTCTTTACATATAGCCTATGTTTTTCTCCCTCGTATATATGGAGATAGAAAAGAAAGACACTGAAGAAATTGGACTCTAAAATCTAGAAACTATAAAGATAATTAAGTGATAAATATAATGCACACTGTAAACATGAATGTAACAGAGTATATTCATCAGTTATTGCCCCCCAGCAAAATATGAGGTCGGAAAACATTGGGGTGTCTGCTCCCTGTTGTTACATGAATGTAGCCTACACCACTAGATAGTTACTGGTCCAATGAACTAAGACTATAATTAAGGAGGATTGTACAATTAAGATAGGTTTTTATAATTGTACAATTCTCCCAAATTATCGTCCCAGTTTACTGGACAACACAAATTGTGTGCTAAGAATGCCATTTTATTGAATCCTTTATTGTTAAAGAATACAACAAAATGAATCATCCATCCATCCATCCATCCATCGTCGTCCGCTTATCCGTGGTCGGGTCGCGGGGGGAGCAGCTCCAGCAGGGAACCCCAAACCTCCCTTTCCCGAGCCACATTAACCAGCTCTGACTGGGGGATCCCGAGGCGTTCCCATGCCAGGTTGGAGATGTAATCCCTCCACCTAGTCCTGGGTCTTCCCCGAGGCCTCCTCCCAGCTGGACGTGCCTGGAACACCTCCCTAGGGAGGCGCCCAGGGGGCATCCTTACCAGATGCCCGAACCACCTCAACTGGCTCCTTTCGACGTGAAGGAGCAGCGACTCTACTCCGAGCTCCTCACGGATGACTGAGCTTCTCACCCTATCTCTAAGGGAGACGCCAGCCACCCTCCTGAGGAAACCCATTTCGGCCGCTTGTACCCTGGATCTCGTTCTTTCGGTCATGACCCAACCTTCATGACCATAGGTGAGGGTAGGAACGAAAACTGACCGGTAGATCGAGAGCTTTGCCTTCTGGCTCAGCTCTCTTTTCGTCACAACGGTGCGATAAACAGAATGTAATACCGCCCACGCTGCGCCGATTCTCCGACCAATCTCCAGCTCCATTGTCCCCTCACTCGCGAACAAGACCCCAAGGTACTTAAACTCCTTCACTTGGGGTAAGGACTCATTCCCTACCTGGAGAAGGCACTCCATCGGTTTCCTGCTGAGAACCATGGCCTCAGATTTAGAGGTGCTGATCCTCATCCCAGCCGCTTCACACTCGGCTGCAAACCGATCCAGTGAGTGCTGAAGGTCACAGGCCGATGATGCCATCAGGACCACATCATCTGCAAAGAGCAGCGATGAGATCCCCAGCCCACCGAACTGCAACCCCTCCATACCACGACTACGCCTTGATATCCTATCCATAAATACTACGAACAGGATTGGTGACAAAGCGCAGCCCTGGCGGAGGCCAACCCTCACCTGGAACGTGTCTGACTTACTGCCGAGAACCCGGACACAGCTCTCGCTTTGGTCATACAGAGATTGGATGGCCCTGAGAAGGGACCCCCTCACCCCATACTCCCGCAGCACCTCCCACAAAGTCTCCCGGGGGACCCGGTCATATGCCTTCTCCAGATCCACAAAACACATGTAGACTGGATGGGCATACTCCCAGGCTCCCTCCAGGATCCTTGCTAGAGTAAAGAGCTGATCCGTTGTTCCACGCCCAGGACGGAATCCGCATTGTTCCTCTTCAACCTGAGGTTCGACTATCGGCCGAACCCTCCTTTCCAGCACCTTGGAGTAGACTTTACCAGGGAGGCTGAGAAGTGTGATACCCCTGTAATTGGTACACACCCTCTGGTCCCCCTTTTTGAAGAGGGGAACCACCACCCCGGTCTGCCACTCCTTAGGCACTGTCCCAGACTTCCACGCAATGTTGAGTAGGCGTGTCAACCAAGACAGCCCCTCCACACCCAGAGCTTTCAGCATTTCTGGACGGATCTCATCAATCCCTGGGGCTTTGCCACTGTGGAGTTGTTTGACTACCTCAGTGACCTCCACCAGGGAAATTGACGACAATCCCCCGTCATCCTCCAGCTCTGCCTCTAACAAAGAGGGCGCATCAGCTGGATTTAGGAGTTCCTCAAAGTGCTCCTTCCACCGCCCTATTACCTCCTCAGTTGAGGTCAACAACGTCCCATCCTTACTGTACACAGCTTGGATGGTTCCCCGCTTCCCCCTTCTGAGGTGGCGGACGGTTTTCCAGAAGCGCCTTGGTGCCGACCGAAAGTCCTTCTCCATGTCTTCTCCGAACTTCTCCCACACCCGCTGCTTTGCCTCTTTCACGGCAGAGGCTGCAGTCCTTCGGGCCCTTCGGTACCTTGCAACTGCCTCCGGAGTCCTCTGGGATAACATATCCCGGAAAGACTCCTTCTTCAGTCGGACGGCTTCCCTGACCACCGGTGTCCACCACGGTGTTCGAGGGTTACCGCCCCTTGAGGCACCTAAGACCCTAAGACCACAGCTCCCTGCCGCAGCTTCAGCAATGGAAACTTTGAACATTGTCCACTCAGGTTCAATGCCCCCAGCCTCCACAGGGATGCACGAAAAGCTCCGCCGGAGGTGTGAGTTGAAGGTCTGTCGGACAGGAGCTTCCTCCAGACGTTCCCAATTTACCCGCAACAAAAGAGAGGTGAATCAACTAAAAATAATTGAAGGTGCATTGGTGCACTATAAAAACACACATGTACAGCACTTCATATATTGCCCTTAGTATCTGACTTCATTTAAAACACAGTTGGCAACTGTATCAACCTTTTCTAATTATCTCAATAACTGCTGTAATATATTCATCAAACTTCTAACAACAATATAAACAGCAGTCTTCATACAGCAATATAACAGTAACAATGACTGTCACATGAATAATTATAAAAAAAAATAATGGTCACAACTTTAAATAATAACAGTACTTAAATGAACAGCAATATGCACCTGTTGTACTTTAATGCAGGCTGATAATAATAAGGTAAACCACTGCTGAGTGAACAGAAAAGGCAGCAGGATTAATAAATCCTGGCTGTTAGCCTGGTCAGGAGCAGGCTAGCTGTACAGAATAAATCTCCATGGTAACTTAGGTGCCTCTGCTTTTGTGAAACCGAGTCAAGGCTAAATTGAGCCATGACAACTGGGAAATCCCGGCTTAATCCCTTATCTTGGTTTTGTGAAATAGCCCTCTGGTTTCCTCTCATTAATGTGGACAATATGTAAAGTTATTATAGTCTATTGGCTGTGTCACAGGTGATCCCCAATCAGCAGCGACGTGTCTGTAAACTCGTGGTAATAAAAAGGCAGAGTTCAATGCACCCCCATTTCAGTTTAAAAAAAACGCGTTGCTACGATTTGTCGGGGGCTGAACGAGGCCCTGAAACACTGCGCGAGAGCCGGCTCCCTTCAAAATAGAAGTCAGAGGAAAGTCAGGGGATGTATATGAAGCTGATGAAGCTTGCTTTTCTTAAAAAAAAGTGTAAGCTGTATCTAGTGGCTTTTCATATGAGGATTTAGGCCTACAGCTTTCCCCTATGTTGTAAATTGGAATAATTGAATCTATAACTAAGTGTCCATTTTTTGTTGGATACATTTTAGATTTGAAATTAGATTATATGCTTGATTTATGTTGTTTGGAGCTAGCATGACACCCACTAGCTTTAAATAAATAGTGGCCCAGCCCAGAGCTGGATGTTTTCAGATAGCTGTTCATAGCTGTTTCCTATAGGACTGACTGCAATTTAAATTTAAAAACAATCGTTCAGCTGCTGTCCTCCTGGAAAAAGCAAGATACAAACTTTTCTCAGCCACTTTTTAAGGGAATTGGAATACTCACTCCCTCAAAAGAGATTCTTTTTTTGTGGAATATTCTTTAAAAAGCCATGTCTGGAAATAATGCATTAAATATTACATATATTTTTACAGCTGCTTTCTTGTAGCATTGGCCTGACATAAATAAACATAAATAATTTGATATTCAATCGCTACCTTAATGAGCTTAATGACAGTTATAGGCCCAGACTGTTGGCATGTCTTTCAGCTTCTATTTATGTGCCGGGACCTGACCTGCCCTGCACTTTAAGTGCGCATGCTGTGTCTCGTGTTTCACAAACAACATTTAAAGCACAAAAGTGTCCTTTTAAAACCAGTGGTTTCCAACTGGTCCAGCTCCAGGGTCCAGATTACTCCTTAGTCATTAGTTCAAGGTTCACGCATAAGATGAATTAACACACATTACATTCTGTTTCACTATTAAATGTGGGCTTAAAACACAATGAAATAAAACGTATTGCAAGAGAGTGCAACACTTGAATAAATAGCACTGCAACCAAAGAAGTGCATATTACAGCTTAAAGACCAGTGACCTTAAAACACTGCAGCTGGACCACGACCCACCAGTTGGGAACCACTGGTTCGATATGACCCTTTTCCATCTTTGCTTTTCTGTCTGCTTTTTTCCCTGATGGTTGTACCTTTCTGTATACACGACAACTGTTTTCATTATTTTGGATTTTTTAGCGGTTGCCTAAAAGGCTGGTATTACTTATCGTTATCAACAGTATGTTGTTGTGTTGGTGTTAGCGGTGGAACAGTACACAGAAGTCACGGGTTCGGTTCAGACATCACGGTTCGGTTCGGTACAATGGAGGGAAAGGCAAAACAAAAATGCAGAAGACAATTTTTTTTTATTTTTTTATTGTGCATGTCTCAGGCTGTACCACCTAGTGTCATACAGTCTCACGCCTGAGCTAGCTGCAAACAGCCTGAGTGTATAAAGTATACGAGGTAAACGGTAAACAATAAGTACCCCACATCATCTCCAGACTCCATCTGGAAGTCCACCTAGTCGGTATCAAAACATAGTTGATATGATACCCTATTGTATTTCCTAGACTTGTTTGAGTGGTACTGCTTCATTGTTTCGGCATGGATGGGTGAGATTTAAGATTTCTTTTTATGTTTTAAACGGATTAATCAGTTGAGTTGTGCGGCATTCTGTGAAGAGCTCTCAACATGCAGTAGAAGTACACAGATACAAATAAGAGAGGGAAGAGAGCGTTAGAAAGCGCTGACCTTATCGGAGACAAACACGTTTATTGACGTCACGTAAAGCACACGTCTGTCTCCTCAAGGCGTGTCACCAGTGCTTTGATCACTGTGATGCGTTCATCCTGTCACCATGAAGGGATGAGTGTCATTGGCATTTAACACGGCAGTGTGTTTCCCAGATATTTGCACACACAGGAACTATGATTCCTCCATCAACTCTGTCAGTTTGTGGCATCTTGGCAAAACATTTGTCCATCGCATCAACATCTGGCATCAAAATTATACCAAACAAGTCCTTGTTAAGAAAATCCGAACTTCCTCCGTATGGTGTTATGTTTGTTCCAAGTCTCCTTTGTCAGCTTGATGAGTGGGTCTTGGTGAAATTCTTTTGGACTTGATAACCTTGGTGTTAAGGAGGGCGAGGAGCAACACGCCAGATGCAGAGTAACCTATCATTGCCATTTAGTAAAGATGTGGAGGAAAAATGGAACCAGGTGAACTATTTATAGACGAGGTTTGAGTCATCATTCTGTTTTTATCCTCTGGTTTACTTTTGGGCTTTGTTTGAGCTGGAGGTTACCGAGGTTATAACTGTAGAAAGCTTCTTCTGAGTCTTTTTTCTTTTTTAGTAGAGCGGAAAAGCGGCCTACGTCATTTAACTTCACAGCAAAATGACCGTTGGCTGAGACGGGCGATTCTGTGGTTGCCTAACAAAAAGATGTGACTGGCATCGCTCTGTCTGATCGGGGTGTTTATAACAAAAACGGCAGCGTGCTGCGCCTTAGGGCTGTAGAGTTGGGCCGATTTCCCATTTCTCCCGCCCGGTCTGGTGTTCAAGGCTAAACCGGTCGGATTATGCTAACCAGTTGAACCAGATATTTTTCAGTGACACCATCTGGCAAATTAAAAAGTAGCCTACATTAGCAACCTGTGCCGCCGCATTCATGGCACTAAATCAAACTTGTATTGCAGGCAGTGTTGGGCAGTAACGTTAGCCTTACTAGTTAAACTGCTTCTAAATAGCGTCTCTGTTTTCGGAACTAAACAGCTTTTCAGTACAGCTCTTTCATTGATCATGTAGTACGGTAGCGTCAACACAAGCTACATTTCCCTGAGCATTTGAGGAGCTCAAAGCGCAGAGGAAACTAACGATTGTTTTCATTGATTAATCTGTCGATTATTTTCTCGATTAATCGATTAGCTGTTTGGTCTTTAAAATGTTGGAAATGGGGAAAAATGTTGTTAAGTGTTTACCAAAGCCCAAGATGCTGTCTAAAATGTGTCCTCTGTCCTCGCGTTTTGCAGTAAGAAGTGAGTGTTTATTCAGACAGGCAATAGAACATTTACATGACATATTATGTTTAGTCAAATTGAGTATTTAATTATGAATACAAAAGCTGAATAAATGTATGTAATAAATAAAAAGATTATTTTTTTTAAGATAATTTTTTTGGGGCATTTCCACCTTTTTAATGGACAGGACAGCTAGGTGAGAAAGGGGAGAGAGAGGGGGAAGACGAGCAGGAAATCGGCACAGGTCAGACTCGAACCCTGGACCTCTGCGTCAAGGCATAAACCTCTGTGTATATGTGCGCCTGCTCTACCAACTGAGCCAACCCGGCCACAATAAGTAACAATTTCAGGGAATTAAGAAACAGTTGGCATTTCTCAATCTTAAGAATGCAAAGAACGGACTTGTGTTCTTGGGGAGAACGTTCTTGCTGGTTGAAAACGCTGTTAACAGTTTGAGACGATGTGTTCTTGCTGGTTTTGCGCAACACCCCCAGCACAGAGGCTACCTGCAGTGCTTGCGCAACACCCCCAGCACAGAGGCTACCTGCAGTGCTCCAAAATAACAGCTAGAAATAAAAACTACAACAATATAGCCACTTTGTATTTAAACAATCTCCGGACAAAAAAAACTCACAATCTTACAACTATTGCAATAATAATAATAATAATAATAATAATAATAATACTTGCTCAACTTCTAACAAATCAGAAAGCAAATGCACCAAAAAAATAAGAACTAAAAACTAAATCTGTGTATATAGCCAATGTCATAATTTAAACAAGCCTCCCGAAGAGAAACTGGTATCTCTCTCTCTCCCCCGCTGTGTGTGTGTGTGTGTGTGTGTGTGTGTGTGTTGTGATATTTAAACAAATGATCCGTCAACGGTGAAATAAAAGCCTCTTATTTACGAGACCGGTCTGAGAGACCTCCAGCTTACAGTGGGTTCTCCGAGCATGACTGTCTGAGCGACGAGCCAGCGGCCCCAGCAGGCGCTAGCTGGCTATCGCGTCACTTTATGGAACTTCTCAACTCCGAAAACCTTTAAGCAAATTCGGCAACGATTTTCGTAAGACTAGGCCTACCTATATTCGAAATCTAAACAGTTAATTTCTCGCCTAAAACGTTCCTAGAAGTGAATTTAGTGATGAATAAGATGGCGAAAATTGTTAAAATTGTCCTGTTGTTGGTCTGTCTATGTACCGGAAACTGGACCCTCGTTGAATGCCGAAATGAATGTTGGGATACGGGTGCTGCAGAGTTCATACAAGTTACCAACCAATGCATCCTCGGTAAAATGGGCATGTCAAGAACATTTCCGGGAATCTTACCTGTTCTTGGTGAAATGCGAACTTGTGTATTGGGACAGTACTTTGGCAACACGAGATGACGTTTCACAGGGACACAAGAACACAGATTGAGAAACGCTGTATCTAAGAAACGGAGAAACAGATATTTAGTTCCAACTTGGCAATACAGTAGTCCCTGTGACTGTTTCTGGGGTTTTGTTTGCAGTGTGTCTTACATCCCTAGGTTAATTGCAAGCTTCACAATAATGTTATTAACAGAATTACAATTTTGAGCGTACAACTTGCACACTGTTTTTGTATTAGTACACAGAAATTGGTGACATGAAACATGAATCCAACATATTATTAGTAAAGACACATCATTTTTAAATGTACACAACACTGATGATAGGCTTACTGGCCTATAGCTAAGGTAGCCATAAGGTTGCCTTCTACATACAGTTAAGCTTAAGGATTCAACGTGCCACAGTTCAACATTAAAACTTGATGTATAAATATATGAACATGCCAACAGTTTTTATTTTAAAAGCTTGGTATGGTATGCACCATTTAAAAAAAAAAGAAAAAAAAAGGTATGTGTGTTGGCTTTAGGCCACCCTTCATGTTATTGTAGGCCCAGTTTAATATGCAACTCAATTTTATGCAATATATGTAGTAGGGGGTCCCTGGTTCGTCTCTAATCAGCTAGGGGTCCTTGGCCTAAAAAACGTTGAAGACCCCTGATCTAACCTATTGCCTGATGTTGAAGTACAAATATTGCTGTGATGGGTGGACTCACCAGAGGACTTTGGTACATGAGCCTGCAGTTTATTTGAGTTTACTTTATCACCTAGGCTAACTTATTTTGAAAAAACCAACTGCATTCAGCAATGCTTGCCGCTGACACCAATCATGATTGATGCAAAGCAAATGTCAGTTTATGCACAACAATACAAATGTAATCGCAAGTAGGAGGCATTAAATTCTTCCAACTTTGGCAGTAGGAGTTGTTGTGATTTCAGTTAAATTATGGTGGAGAATTTGGTTGCCAAAGAAATATGCAAATATGCTACTTGGGTGGCAGGAGTTTGGCTTCATTGTTAGCTTCTCTGTATGGGCAAGCATTTGTTTACTAGAGAGATTTGGATTTTTATGAGGCCTAAATTTGGTTTTGTTTACCCCTGCGGCATAAAGACTTAGGCTACATACGTTAGTTAGATCTGCGATTTAGTACTGAGCAATTATTTTTGTTTAATGTTTACACTTTTCAAATGCAGCTGGCAAAGTTTTTTTTTTTTTATATTTTCCTTCTTTGTTTCAAACTTTGGTGTGTGAAATCATGTGCTTCTGCATAAAATATTACCATTTCAGTACTTGTATATGCAAACCTTTTTGTCTCATTGTTTATGATCAGTTAACGTTTTCGTTCGCAAATACTTGATTGATTCCTTTTCAAGGAATTTGTCGTCTGCATTATAGACTTAGGCTACCTTATCATGTAGTATGAACCAGCACTGTGGTTTTGAACAATAACAGCATATAAGGTAATTATATTAGGTTTAAAGGTCCAATGTGTAGGAATTTCTCCCCTCTAGCGTTGAGATCATACTCATCTAGCGTTGAGATCAACTCTCTCGCGCCACGCAGTTCAAAGTACGTATTACAGCTACGGTTGTCTTCACGCTTCAAAAAGCTAGTCTCTTACTCTTTTCAGTCTCCTTTTTCTTTTTCTGGGTGAAGAAGAAGACTCCTGTTCCTCGCAGTTCAAAGTACGTATTACAGCTACGGTAGTCTTCACGCTTCAAAAAGCTAGTCTCTTGCTCTTTTCAGTCTCCTTTTTCTTTTTCTGGGTGAAGAAGAAGACTCCTGTTCCTGAAATTTGGATTTCGTGGTCCTCCACGTTTCCTTCTTCAAACTTGCCAGGGGGCGGGAAGCTACGATATCCGTTAGCAGCACCTGTGAGTTTATCATGTGACAGCGAAAGGCAGAGCAGTATGTCCTTTACATCCCTTACCGGCTAACGTATTTCAAGATGGCGCATGAATATGGAGCGTCTACCCCAGTTCATGCAAATGCAAATTTTAAAATTTCAAGAATACTTGGAATAGATGGTGGTAAATATTCATGAAAAAGGACAAGTTTGTGAACGGGCAACACAGATTTTGATAATGAACAACTAAACACGTTACACACTGGCCCTTTAAGTAAAGCATTTGGTGGTGTTGAGGGAGAACTTACATTTGTGTGGTATCTTCTTTGACATCCTCTGATGTGTTTGTTCCTCCTTTTGTAGTACCAGAACCTGTTGGTTCTTCCTAACTTTTGGATGCATTAGTAAACATACTACCATTGTGGCAGTGATGCAAAATGTCCACTAGAGAGCACCATTGATACCTGATTTAATGGCTCTGTTGCTGAGTCTTATCTGATGATGACAGTTGGATTAGCTCAGCACTGTTTTACATACTATTAGGTCTTATTTTGCTCTGTGATTAAAACATTTTGTTGATATAGAGCCGATCTGTTTTACTTATTGGGTGATCAAATAAGAAAGGTAGAAGCAATAACTTCGATTTGCATTGTAACTGTGTAGGAGCCATGAATTAAAAATGAGGTTTTAGTGTCAAAGTGTAAAACCTACTCGCATCACATGTTATTTTATGTTTTTTACTTAAACCAACTTCAATTATTTTTGAGAAAATATCAAATATGTGAAAACCACTTTAACCACACCAATAGGCCTACATATGATGCTGTTAAAAAAAATTTACATTATCCTGTGGAGTGCAAGTCCTTTAAGTCTCTTTTTAGACTAATAGATAGAATTCCCCATCTATTAGTCTAAAAAGAGACTTAAAGGAAACAATAGGACAGGAGCAATTTAGGAGGTCAGGTATTACTTGAGGTAGCCTCAAGAATCCTATTAAATCGTAGCAAGCGATTGATGCCAACTGTCATATTGTTTTGTTCATGTTAGTGGCCTATTACAATTTCACCATTTAATTTTCCTGGTGCAAATAATCAAGGCGATTTCAAAGCTGCCACTATGACATTCTGTAGTCGAGTTCCCAAACACAGATACTAATGTAGGCCATGCTCAAAACAAATCCCTATATTAAAGCATCATACATTCTCACTACTGTAAGTGTGCCGCAGCGTCTACACAGGGACAAAACCCTGAGCTCCCAAAACCCTGAGCTCTGTGTGACTCAGGCGACGGCTGCTCCTCTTGCTCTCAGAACTCGGGTGCGTCACCTTCAACTACAGTCTAAGAGGATAGGAAGGAAAGAGGAACAGAGGGAGGTGAGAATGGGGGGGGGGGGAGGGGGTGCCACATTAAAAGAGGAAGTTCATCCTCTGATAAACACATAGCTACGCATCCCACTGGACCCACTGTCTGAGATGGCAGCCAGTGCTAAATGTGAGCTTGTCTGAGCCGCACCACTACAAGGGGAGAAACCGCATGGAATTCGTGTTTTGTCCCTAGGTTGTTCGTTTGAGGGCTTTAGAGGATTTTAATGTGCCTCTCTGTACCTCACAGTTTCCATTCAAGGGGCTCTCCAGACGCAGTGCAGCTCTTCACAGAAGACATGCATAATCACTGCAGAGGGGAGGGGATGAAACAAAGGGGAGATGTGTAAAGCATCATATACATATGGCACTTTATATTGTACCCCTTTCAGGTATTCTTATGGGTGTTTTGGTTTTAGGTTTGATTTTTTTTTTTTTTTGCGTTGTTACACACAAAGGAAACAGCCGCAGCTCAGTACTTCAAAGGGGCCCCGGCAATCCCACGTAGACAGACCACATTTCAGCGGAGGGTGCTGTGCTGTGCTACACTGTGCTACAGGCAGACAAGAGCTGTTATGAAGAAGAGCAGACCATGGCTTCTCATTAAAAAAAAACCAAAAAAAAAACCCTACCGTTTCCTCCACAGATTACACTGCTATGGGAAAACTACACAGGGAAGACACTCTTGCCACATCTACAGCTGAGCGATGTAGTTACGTGATTGAAACTGTCAAATAAAGCATACAGTTGGAGAAGTCTCAAAACAAGTGTTCGCAAAAAAAATGACAAAACATTTTTTAATGGAAATGATTGACAGGTTGTTTACAGAGAAACCTCGCGTTTATTGATGTTGAGAAATGTCTAGCCTTTTTGTGAGGGCTGCTTACTTTCAGCTCGTTGTTGTGCCTTGCACCTGGTCAAGGCCTCGTGGCAGATCCTAATGGTTAAAAGGCCAGAAAAGTCCACAGTCTTGTATACACCAAGTACAGCACATGCACATAGCTGGTGCCCCAAGGCTGCATGACACAAAAAGTGGTAATGTGTAGCGAGGGAGTTGTGTTTGGAAACCTAATGGGATTCTGGTGCCCCTTTCCAAGGGCTCCTGATGTACACCTAAATTTGACAAAGACATTTTATACATTAGCCATGTAGGTCTGCCACTATATAGCTACATGGCAATTATGGCTGACCTCTGACCTTCAGTCAGCAGGCTATGTGCTCCATTGGGTACACCTTACTTTTGTTTTAAGGCCTCATACTTCTATTTTAGACCAGTCTAGTCTTGGAACTGCAGTTTCATTGCTGCAAGTTTTGTCATATAAATTTAACTTGGGGAATAATTTATTGTTGTAGATATTCAAGCTGCAAAAAGGAGTGATAGTGTGAAGGGTATTGCATGTATATAAGCTCTTTCAGTCACATTTTATTTGCCATACTTTACACAAAACAGTTTTTGGTGCATTACTTGAGGGGAGACATCAGAGCTACAGTAGGATGGCCAGGGTGTATATTGTGCCTCCAGCAAGGCATTCTTCTCTGCAAGTGCAGAGACATTTATTAGGAAAGCCAGGGGTGGTGCTCTTTCATTTCCTGGTTTTAATGGAGAGAGTCTCTGGGTCCTCACATGGGTCAAAATTAAACTATTTTTTTTCTGCAGCTTTTGAGGACAGTGCAAACAGAAAATGGGACTGAAATCCCAAATTCATGTTCATTTTGAGTTTTATTTTTTGGTGTGGTTATATAGGCCTAGTTTAAAGGTGTACTTGGTAGTTAAAGAAACATTTGTTTCTGTCATTTTTCACTGTCAGTGAGGATCAGACATTGTCATCTGATGGGACTTAAAACGTGTGTCTTGCATTCATTCTTTGTTGAAAGGCACAGATATCAGACAGCGTCCTAATCCCTTTGGTCACAATGCAGGTTCTCTGTATGTGAGCAGCTTACCAATTTCCGTTTTCCCTTCTACTCAGATGAGCGAGTAAAGGTTGTCCCCTACGACTCAGGGCTGAGTCGTGTTCATAAATAAAATACTGTACCTTGCCGTGACATTATCTAGGGCAGCTCCACGCAACAGCCAATGTCCTCATGCATTTACTGTGGCGCCTGCGACTCGCTGTCACAGTGACCTGAATTGAAGGACTGCGTGTGACAATGTGGTTGGCACGCAGGCATTGACTCACTGCTTTGCAATTAAGGCAGATCACACTTGTAAACACATACGTACACCTGAGACCCCACATGCACAAAACTAAAACTGGTGTGTGACTGGCCTTTTTGTATAAAATAATTCAGAAGTGAATGGTTTGTTCATCATATTGTTTTCTTGTCAAGACTGGTTTAAGTGCAGTTTCTCTGATAATCTGCAAGCAGTGCAATTTAGTACATGTCAAAGATTCACAGAAGTGGAACAAGTGTAAACATGGTAATTGACTGCCATACCACAACTGCATTACCCAGAGTAGCCTCTGGATGGCAGTGTCAGGCTGTGTTACTCGCTGCCAGCCTCAGCTCTCTCATTAGTGAGGTCTAGCAGGCCCCCTCCGACATGTCTCATAAATGTCAACACCAATACAGCAAGAGACAGTGGGCCTGGATGTAACAAACACAGACGCCATGAAAGTCCACTCTGTCTGTCAAATCAATCACAGAGGCAAGCCACAAGCTGCATGTTCACACCTCGCATGGAAACTACCTGCAAGTTGGCATTTGGTTAGTTTAAAGACACAAAGAATAAATCCCTGTGGGGTTGTTAGGAATTATTTTGATCTTGAATGTAAGATGGCATTTGCACAGGCTTTGGCATTGGTCTTTGTAAATTCCCTATATGTACGTATGTGTATGCCTGTAGTGTGTTTCTTGAAGTTATTGTCCCCTTGCTGTGGTCAGTAAGTCCCCTTCACTATACCCTCCGTCCTACCCTCTCCCCCTTCCTCGTCCCCTCTTCATGCTCCTTTCCATTCTCTTCTCCTTTCCATTATCAAGCCATGTGCTGCCTGCACTCTTTTCCATTCTCTTCCAATCGGGCCACAGGAGCAGGTGGATTGGAGATAACTTGCGCTGTGCTTTGTTTTCGCCCTGACACTGTCATTAATCATTGCCCAAGCCACACTTCAACATATAATAATAAGGACTGGCTGCTGTGTGGGGGCTGCCGCCCAATTGCCTTTCATTGCGCGGATGCCAAATTGGAGGTGAACGGCCATAGCCAGACACTGCTCCCCTGTCCCTAGACAGTCTCATCATTTAGGTATTTATCCATCTCAGCCTTGTCTGTAGAGCGTCTCCCTGCCCTCCCAAGAGGCCCAAGATTGTTAGGGGGAGGATCAGATTTGTTGCTCAGGCTTTTTGGCTTTGATTCTGTGCCGATAAGTTAGGGATTAGAAGCAAATTTCCCACAGGGCAGTGCTGGATTTGTTGCTGTTTAACTGTTTAACCTGTCTTAGTCTTGTGTGGCATAGCGGTGTGGAGGCGTTGGTAAGTGTGGGGGGGGGAGGAAGCAGGGTTTGGAGAGAGACTGGTCAACAGGCCCAGAGAGACTCAGGTGGACTAAGCCAGAGCCAGGCCAGCATTGATAATACAGGCTTCCTTATCCATCACATCGCCAGTGGAGTTGTTAGAGCACTAAAGTGTGTGCATGAGGCAGGGGCTGAAAATGCGTAAGAGGTTGTGTGGGTTTGTGTGTGTCTGCGAGTGGCTTCCCATGGGTACATCAGACTAATAAATCAGAATCATGTTGGTCCTCCCTTGGTTACAACCCTCATGTCTTGCCTATAATACACAACATGTGAGAATAAGTAGCTACGGTGTATTTTGCAAATGGGCCACTGAGTTATCAATTATACGAGGGCCCCAGACATATTTACAGAAACTTGATCTGTGGATCAAGTTTGCCTTAGTGTTTATACGTAAACTAAACATAAAATAATCTCCATGTGGAAGTCTTGCACACATATCAATTATTTTGTGTTGCAGATTGAGTTGTGTTATTCTGTTAATTGATATAGTGTGTGCACATACTATATAACATTAAATGTCAAATGATGCAAAATGTTAAGCTCAGGCTATGTATAAACCAAGAAAGCAAGTGGTTGAAGATTCTCAATCATAAAATTAATGTTTTTTTTCTTCCTCTAAGATAATTGAAATGGGAATTTGAAAAAACAAGAATTTCAGTAAATGAGTACACCAGTTAAAAGGTTCATGTTCTCAAGCGTCTTATGGACGCAGGCAGGTTAGTCCTTGAGTTGGGTCTGAGGTTAGGGTCTTAGCTGCAGCCACCCTTTGTGGACTGGACTCCGGAACGGACAGGGGTGCAGACCAGCAGGAGGATCTCTGTCCTGTCAAACATAATCCAGGCGGATTACGGTGATCTGAGGGGAATTTTGGAGCCTTGAGCGTGAAGGTGTGCTCTTTGGGCCCTGCTATCTTTACTGAACTAAATCCCAAGGTGTGCACATCTGGATGGCAGTTGAGGGAATGGTCTGGGCTTTGATCTCAGCCATCACCCTCGCTGCTCACCTCCTTTTGCACAGTGCACAGGTGTATCAGTAAGTGATGTTAGACAGACGAATGTCAACAAAGACTGGAAGATTGGCTGGACATTGTTGCTGCACTCATTAGCTCTGATCTTAATGGCTTTGTGCGTTGGGAATCGAGCTCAGACCTGCAGAAAGGCGAACCCACATTACGGCTATAAACCTAACTCAATTCATAAAGATGGTGTTAATACGTCTTTCACACCATCACTTTAGCAATTTGACATATATCAACTCACTGTTCTCCACTTGCAAATGTTCTCACTTTGCACTTTGAAACTCTGTCTATACATATCTTGTGAACTTCTATATCATTCTGACATGTAGACAGTAAAGAGCTCCATGTCTCCTTTGGTGCTGTAGAAATATACTGCAAAACCGTATTGATCTTTAATTAAAGAAGCTCTTAACCTTGGCTGGGCAGAGGACCCCCAGGCCAGTGAGTTAATTAATGTACTAATAGTCATAATATTTGTGCTGTGCACGGGAGGTACATAAAAGATTATCTATTGTATGAGCAGTTTATCAGCCCAATGATGCTAGGGCCCCGTGCTGAGCGTATATCAATATTATGGGCAAAAATCTGCAATACAGACAGAAGACGAGGGAGAGTCAGTCTTTTAATATCTCCCTCGGTTCATCAGCAGTTTAGCAAGACCCCATTTTACCTCTTGGGATTCTCCCCTGGTCGTAAGCAGGCGGCATCGATGGGCCTTTACAGGCACTAATACCTCGCTACCTTGACAACACACAGCAGCTATAAGCCCTCTGAAAGATCCACTTCTTTTTCAGATGAGTCAGGGGTCCCACTCCACCGTTTACCCCACGCTCCCAAGGAGGGCGTCTCATCCCTGGATCAAAACCTCATACTACTGACCTTTCAGTTGCTCCCAGCAGCCACCAGACCCCCCCATAAACAGGTCCCACTGAGGGAGGGAGTGAGGCGGAGGGAGGGGGAGAATGTGTGCGTGGGGGCCCAGACGCACTGTGATATCACCCTTTATAGCTTTATTGATTTCCTCTCAGGATGCAACTATTAACATTGAGCTGCTACGCTGGCTGCTGCTGTGTTGTTCTCTGCAGGTAAGAACACTGGCTCACACCCCCGGCCTTGTGGATTGTATGTAAAGGGGGAGGATAGTGGTTGGGGGAAGCACTGGGGAGGCACATGCTTTTATAATTAAGGTCAGCTGGGATGCATTACAGCATTTGGAGGTGTTAAAACAGGCCCTCCTCAGAGAGTATGTTGGCATTGCCCACGCTCGTAAATTAGCCACGCTCCCCGCTGATGTTAGGAACAGGAGATGGGGGTGGTGGTGGAGGGAGGGAAACGGGGGGTGGAATTGGGTAGATGACTGAATGTAGACATGAGGCTAGATTTGATTGTATTGTGTTTTTATGTGATGTCTTTTCCCCCCAAATCATTGATTGTATGTGTGTGCAAACAGGAACCATAAGGAACTTTGCAATTAAAACAGGTGAAGTCCAATGAGGTCTTGTTTGCTGTATGCAATCAATAGATTTCAATTAATTATGCATATGGTATTTTTATTACGCTTTGTGGTTTAATCAGAAAATACTGAACCAATACTACTATATTCTGTATAAGAATATATATTTAAAGATACAATATCCTACATGTTCAAACTACAGAAAAGATGATCAAATGTATAGTTTGTAAAGCGATAAAATAAGACAGCAGTGGTGCTGTCAATTACATGATCATTTCACTTCCAAAATATTTTTATTTAAATATAATTTAGGTATGAACTCTCTATAATAATGTAACGCCCCCAAAACCTCCCAGAAAAGGTCATTAATAGGCATGAAAAGTTAAATAATGGGCAGGTAGGTCAACAGATGCTCTCACAGAATGAGCAGAGGTGTGTGCGAGCTCTCCTTGGACCAACACTGGCTCCAATGAGACGGGCAAAACAAAGCACAATGGGGGCAATGTCAGCAAGGACAGGGGAGGGGAGAGGGAACAAACAGAACGCAAGAGTTTCACAAACAACCTGTCATAAGGCATTCAGCAGGACAGGTCTGACTGGGACACCCAGCTCACACCCTGCGCCAGGGGTGAGGCAGGGGTCACCTCTCTGATGTATAGTGGGAGAAGTATGACAAGCAGAGGGAGTGGGAGAGGTAGAGACGAGGAGGACATATCAGGTCTTGGTTACATGGCATCTTCATATTGCGGACTTCTAAAATTTAAGGTCTATTGTCTAAGGTCGGCTTTATGTAAGATGTTATTATGTCATAGTTATAGAACATGTTTTACACAGCGTTTACCTGAAAGACACATGGTGTATAAGCTTTACTTTCCAATAAAGGTTTAAAGGGGGGACTAATGGCTTCATTAATGGTGCAACTTTTACCTGGATGTTATAAAACCAGTTGGTGTATATCCTGTGCAAACATAATATATTTTTTTTTGTATGTATTGGGAAGACCACTCTAACGGTTACTTTTATTATCAAATTTATTATTATCTGCCAATTATTTCCTCTATTACTAAATGTGTCATTTGGTGTATAAAATGTCAGAAAGTATGGAAAGGTTTTGGCAGTTTTGATTAAAAATGAACAGCTTCTAGAAAAATGCCGTGCATCTGGCCCAAAATGCATTTATTAATGGCTTATTACTGATCTATAAAGCAATAACGGATGATATGTTGATGATTGATAAAGCATAGCTTATTTGAAGTTACCATTAAGACAAAGCAGGATTTGAAATGCTGCTCGACAATTCAGTTGTTTGAAAAAAGCTTCTTGAAAACCTCCCTTTAAGTTAGCCTTTAGCAATGCTTATACACAGTTTGACTCAATAGGTAAGGCAAACAGTAATGTACTAATGCTAAATCTCCCTTTTAATGACACAGCCGTTATTGTCATTTTGATTTTTGTGGTATTGATTTCAGTTTTTAGTTGATCATTCTGGCCTACTTTGACAGCTTGTAGATACCCAGTCATCACTCCCACCCTCCTGAGACTAAGCCGAGTGCCAAAAACCTGACAGAAACTGAGTAATTACAGCCTGTGCCACTGACCATTGTTATTTGTGCTAACCAGAACTGACCTAGTCTCTGAGTGTTGCTTCTTTTTTAAACAACTGACACCTCCTTTGCGGAAGAGACGCACTGAATCACACATGGCACAGTGACAAGTTTACGTCTTCTGAAGGTTACCGTAATTACCATCCTCCCTCTATACATGCTACATACCATTCACCTTTCTATTCTTTCTTTCTATTCAGAGTAGGACTTTGATAGTTTAGTGATAGCTGTGATAGCATGATTTAGTAGTGTTTGTGTCTTCCTGTTTTCCTGTTGTCAAATTCTTGTTTCATGAAGAACACAAATGGCTTGGTGGTGTTCGTCCTTAGTTGATTCTAAAATTGAGACTTAGCTGAGAAGTCATCAAGTCCTAATAGATATTCCTCTAAGGAGTAATGAGTATGCGAATGATTAGAGAGTATAATGAGGAACTAAGAGTAGAGTTTCTCATTATTTTCCCAGATCATTGCATTTCTCGTTGCATCCTTACCTTGCCAGGTTCACTGAGCTGTACTTGCACTGCATTTCCGATCCAGCATATAAAACCAGAATGCGACCCTCTGCTTTGGCAAAATGGAATGAAGTCTGTTGTACACTGCTGAACTGTCACACAAAAAATATAGTAATGGGCCTCAACCTGCCACCACTGTTCACAGGTGTTTTTTTACAACAGTATTTATTTGACCATTATGTTAAATTGTCCCCATAAAGCCGCACTTGGCAGCACCATCCTCTGAATCTCTTTGTGAGCCACTTAAGTATACCACTGGGGGTTAGTGTGTTCCATGGACCCAATATGGTTGCTTTAAAATAAATAAATAAAGCCAGTTTAGTAAGACTGTGTCCCCTTTTTGGGAAAGCAGTATTACGGAAGAACAGCTCTCAAATTTTGTGGGTTTTCATGCAAGTTATAGGTAATGTTGTGAGGTGTACCTCGAGAACATGGTTATGTTTAATGTGTTTGTCTCCTTGCATTCTAATTGGATAATATTGATTACATCTCTAAGGTCAGGTTTTGAGATTTAGCATTGGAAGAAGATATTGTTATCTTGAACTTATTTGTAGCCACTCTTTTGATTTGCTTCTGGTATGCTTTGTTAACTAGAGCATAGGGAATCGGTGTATATCACAATATATTATCTCCATACATTTATGCGGCGAGTTACAGATCTGGAGTTGAGACTTTCTCTCCTTTTTGTGGTGCTGTTGTGATCTAGAGCTCTGTTGACCCCAGGCAGGCAGCTATAAAATGAGGGGGCCTGACTCTGTTGAGACCACCTCTATTCATGGCCCCAGAGCCACTGGATGCTAAGTGGCAGCCGGAAAATCACAGCTGTGGGATCAAGCACGCCACATTAGGAGAGAGAGTCCTACCCCAAACGAGGGTACAGTACAGCCAAAGACAGTATATAAAATGGACCCAGTGACTCCGCTGTTTTTGACGGAGACAAGTGAAGTCTATTAGAAGCACTTTTCCGGTGATGGTTGAGCATTACTGAGCATTACTGCGCAGCTGCAAACTGAGCTTCCCGCCGTAGATGTGACGTGACCAACGTGTCTGCAAGTTGTAAGTCTTCTGGTAGCTGTGCAAGAGAAATCTCAATCATTCCCAATCTTGCAGAGACGGAGAGCGTAGGTATATGTAAGGAGATGACATAGGCACAGGCTAATTATTGCTAGTTAACATTAGTAATTAAACTAAACAGCTAATGTACGTCGAAACTGCCTGTGAGCTTCTCCTGTACGGTAATTCCTCTACTATGCGACAGTAAGTCGCGTGGTTATGACACAGTCGTTAGCCTATTTTTATAAAAACTACTGGCTACGGAGCCATAACGTGAGATACAAGGTAATGGAGCCTTTTATACATTGTCGTGTTTCTTTAGAAATAAACAATGGACAAATGAAGTCTTTAAACGCTTCAGATGTAAAGTTATTGGCTGTCAAAGTGACGCCAAAATGAATGGCAGTCAATGGGATGCTAACGGGGGGTGATGGATAGGGTTAGCATAAAATGGCGCCATCGCGGCTTCGCTCTGAGGAGAGAAGCCTGCCCCCTTGAGTACAGCACAAATAGAATACCGAAGGCAAGTTGATCTTCTCCTTGATGCTGAGTATGCATGCTCCTGCTGAGGCACCAGCACAACTTTCACAGGTTAAAAGACTTGGCGATATCGTGATTCCCTTGCAGAAAACAGCTGTGACTTGGCTTAGTTTTTGCACCTAAATGTTGCAATAGAAGATTGGAAGATTTGGGATATACTATTGTTGGACTGTCAATTATTTTGGGAAAGGAGGGAATGGAATATTGTGTTACATTTACTTACTTTGCATCGGTTTAGTTTAAAAAAACAACAAAAACATGCCAAATAAGTTTCTCGAAATACTATTGTTGTACTGTCAATTATTTTGGGGGAATGGACTATTGTGTTACATTTACTTTATCTTTTCAGTTAAAAAAAACACACAAAAAAAACAAACATGCCAAATAAGTTTCTCAAGTCGTTATTTTCTGCTTACACAAAGATACACTTGGTCGTTCATTATAGTCTCTGGGCAGAGCCTCACCATGCGTTTTCGCTGAATTTCAGAGACAGGGTATTTTTCTGCAGCAATTGACGCTCCTACAATTATAGCGTTCTGGTGCAGATATGGTGTCGGCCCCTCCTCCTGGACCTCTGCCCTTTGCGAAGCAGGCGAAAGTGTGTTTCCTGATTAACGGCTGGCTGAGGTACATGGCTCCAGCTTCAGCACCTTGTCCCCCCAAACTGAGGTGACAGTCTCCTAGGCTCTTTATGGAAATTAACTGCAAAACATAGCCAATTAGACCTGCGTTATTTAGAACGACTCAGCTTTTCACCCTTAATAAAAGCCGGCCCAGGATAAGACCTGTACACTCAGACACTGCAGCAAATTAATGTGAAGTTGGTGGCCTGCCAGTAAGCCAGTCCATCTAAAATGGGGACATTAAAAAGCATGAAGGCAAGTTTTTGTATAACCTGTAAATTACTGCTGGACAGGAACACAGGAAGATTTAAAGAGCGGGGTTTGTGAATAATTTCAGAGACGATTATAAATTGAATACATTACAAGTTGTAAATGGTGATGTAAGATGTTTTAAAAAGTAGCAAAAGATTTTGACGAAACTCTGTACGATGATTTTTTTTTTGTTAACGGCATAGTTCCCGGACAACATTTTCCCAGGTTCTGCACCTTTTTATTCCAAATGTGTAACTGGGAAATTAAGTATCTGTATAACGTCTTTTCACGCCACCAGCTAAAGATAGGGCTCTTAGCCTGATACGCTGTCTTAATTTTCCCTTTCTCAGGTCACTGCAGAGAGCGACGGCATTAGAGCGAGGAGGAGGGTCCTTACTCTGTGTGCAAGAATACACTGTGGAAGTTGCAAAGGGCAGAGTCTCTAGGAAATCTACTCTTTCTTTGAAAAAATGTCACGGGAGAGATAGGAGATTGGCACCACAAAGAGCCCAAAATAGCACGGGCTGCTACGCATTGTCAGACAAGATTTGGGCTGAGACATTGACTTTTGTTCTGCAAAGTACTGGCCCCTGAAAGGGAGATGGGAGGTGTAAAAATTGTGATTTCTACTCTTCCCCTGGTTATGTGCAATACATTACCCTTCTAATAATGAACGCTGCTGGGACTGAGGTTTGTTACGTCACAATTATTCCTTGTCTGCAACAAAAGATACTGTGTACTTAAGTTTGGGATAACGTTGGGAAGTGGGTAAATATGGACACTAGTTCTTCCCTTTTTAGGTGAGTGGAATCAGTGGTTACAGAGGCAGTTACTTATCAAAGGCATAGGAGCTGGTCCAGAAGATTACGACAGATGCCTAACCCTCCTGCTTTCCCATAACTCCAGTGCATACACTATTTCTTCCTTTTCGCCTTCCCCATGATAACAAAGGCCTCATATTTTGGCAGGTTTGCCCCTTGGCCACATAATAGGATTATGAATAATTTCTACAAATTTACAAAAACAAATCACATGGCACGGCTTAGAGTTTGCTTATAATTTCTCCATAGCTGATAGATCAAAGCAAGGTGCAGGGACTGCAGAGCCAGGCAGTAGATTGACCCTGGTCAGGCACTTTTAATGAAAGGGTTAATCTCCTCAGAGGTGACTATTCAAGAGCAAGCAGTGTGACCAAATGAAGAATTCAGGTCTGGGATAAGAAGGAGAATAGTGGTCTTGCGGGTGCTGTTGGGTGACAGCAAGGAAGCCCTGAGCTAAAACTGTGTGATGCTGTATTTGAGCCCGTCTGACTGCACCTCCTCCCCAACCCACGGCTAAAAGAAAGCGAAGGGGGGGGAGGGAAGAGATAAGTCAAGCTGTTTGAAGAACCTATGGCATGTAGGCCCAATGCTATTTCATGGATGACCACAAACAATCCTGCTCTATTGGCTCTGAAAGCCCATGAAAAGAAATCCACAAAAACACACACAGGCATAATGTGTGCATACTCATACATAGAGACACCCCCCCCCCCCCACACACACACACACACACACACACACACACACACACACACACACACACACACACACACACACATACACACACACACACACACACAGCTGTTCTCACAAAGTACCTGAATGTACTTTGAGTCCTGGCTGTTTGGGATAAACTTTGTTGTCAAGCACCTCTTGTGCCACTGTAAGCACACATGCCCTCTTGTGAGTAATTAGACTTGAATACCTTCCAAAAGGAGAGTGGGAAAGAGAGAGAGAGTAAAAAAAAAGATGCTTTTATAAATGTATAAGCCTTGGCTGGTTAAGGAGGTTTAGAAATATCATCATGACAGTGGCAAAATGGGCCTCTTAGTAATTAGCAACAAAAGAAATTGCTTATCACTTATCGAGTTACTGTGCCAGCCATTTGGCTGTGTTCAAAGGGATTAATCAGAAGGCTATTGACATTACATTGTTCCACAATTATCATTCATACGTTGAATGGTAATTGGGCATTTTTTCACTGAGGAATTAAGGTGCCTACGTATTTCCAGAGAAAAATGAACATGCGCAAAAACACACATTAATCAAATCCCTGAAATAACGCGGCAACATTTCAGCTGCTGATAATCACGCAACAAAGTACTGCAATAAAACGTTAAAAATGAGGGTATCAATCTTCTCTTTGAGAGAAACAGAAATTCCATTTTAATAATTGATTTATTTGAATGATAATTCTTCATATGGAGTTATATTTACTCTAGGTAATGCTATAAAAAGTAGCAGTTCATTTCAGATTTCTTCATAAGCCTGGTTGCCGTGTTGCATTAAGCCCTCTTATTAGGATGACAAAAAAACCGCAACATGACATCAACCTAATAAAACCAATAAAAAACCTCTCTGTTCTAAATGCAATCGAAGCTTAGACGTGTAACTCCTCCCGTGTGCTCTTTTTCCAATACTTTCCCTTGCTCACCTACATGTGAAAATTACGTGCCGTTGTCTTAATGGCCTTAGGGGCAGTTGATAAAGGAAGACTTTGCCTAATGTTTCCATAAACGTGTTAGGCAAAGTCCTGCAGGATCTAATTGCATCTAATATATTTACAGAGGATTGATTTTTCTTCCCTCCCACGACCCACCCACCAGGCAGCAACAAGCTGCGGTCAGTTCACCCAGGTCACTGTGGATGAGTTCGGTGTCCACTCTGTCCTCCTTACACCGGGCAACAAGGCCGAGCCACAGAGACCATGGAAAGTATTGGAGTGTGGCTTAATGAGGTAATTAGTCAAAGGCCGTGACGGTCCTAGGAGGCTAATACCTGTGACCTCTTGATCCTGGATTCCTGACACACGTCTCTGGAGACTGTAAAGGAAAGGCTGATGCAGAATCCAAAACACTGTCACCTCGGCCAGACACTCCTGCCAATTTTTTTTTTTTTTTTTTTACCAAGAATGTGTGATATTACACTTCAAGAAAGGAGACTTGGGATTCAAGCTGAGCAACCCCCCTATTACTCTTCTTTTTTTATTTATTTTTAAATCACTCCCACAATGCAGTTATGGGCCTGCCCTCTTTCCTTCCCTGAAGAAAAATAAACCTTAGTAAACTTAAACTACTTCACCTGTTTACTTAGAGAAAGAAGTTCTGGAGAATTGACAAAGGCAGTGAAAAAGCACAAGAAAGGAAAAAGGATGAAGAACACAAAGCAGGTTGATATTTTTTTCCCCCTCTCCTATCCCTTTCTTTTCTTTTTATCAGGTTACGTGACTGGAGGCTTCATTAATCACCACCTCGACAGCCTCTGCCAGGGGGAACTAACTGCATTTGGCCCAATTAGGCGCTGTAGAGACAATAGGAACAGCACAAGTTGTGCCTCTATGCCAGGAGCCAAGCATTGCCTCCCTGTCATTACCTACAGAAAGGGAAAAATTAACCCCTACCAGCTTCCCTGCTTTCCTCCATTGATCCGAGGCTTTTGTGGTGTCCCTGGAGCGTGGCAGACAATTACAGATATTATTACATCTGCATTGATTTTTTTTTTTTTAAAAGAGCGCAGAGTGTCTCCAAGCAATTAAAAAAAATTACAGTTCGGAAGTGGGCCAATTAAAATGCCCCCGGCCCTGGAGGGTGGCAGTCGTGTTGGTGGAGATGGAGGGACAGGCTTGACTGTCAGAATGTTGCTTTTTTTTTTTTTTTTTACCCGACAATAATGTGCAAATTGCATTGCACTTGCATTCAAAATGCTGGTCTTAGTTAGGTCAAAGAAAACACTTGAAATTTTATATTTTGAAACTGTGAATAAGGTCTGAAACATGGATAAAAATAGCGACAGTTACACAGAAGGCCACGAATGTCTCATTAGCCTGCGCTGTCCATCGAGATTATCATTAGCACAAAAATAGCTGTTGAGTATTCCATCTGTATATTTCGGTCCAAGTTTAGCCTCAGATGTCTGTTTTAATCCATGTAACTATTGTGGAGAGTTCAACATTGTCAGTTTTACTTTGTAAAAAAAGTAATCATTCACTTATTTACTTTTTTAAAATGCCTGTACATAAAATATATCCTTCCACTCTCAAATGTAATCAAAACTACACTGCGTTCTCATATCTAGTCTTATTCATGGTATATTTCTGGGAGTATCGGGCACATGTTTAGTAACTAATTTTTACAGCAGTGGCTGTATTTCTGTCTTGACATAACTGACTCTTTCCTTTTGGTTGTATGGTGTCTCCACACAGCTGCCTTTTTATAAATATTCATCTGAAGTCTCTTCTGATTCATGCTGTTAAAGTATCATACCTCTGGCAATCAGCTCCTGTCATCTTTTATCCGTCCGACCAAACCCTGATACTCATGCACGCTCTCTCGCGCTTAAATTCTCCGTGTCTCTACATCTATCTCTCGCTCTCTTCGTTTCTTTTACTTTCTCTCTCCATCATTCTGTCACACACATGCACAAGCGCGCACACACAAACTTCCTCCTTTCCATCTTTCGCTTGGACCTTGGCGTTGATTTCCCCCACGGAGCAAAGTTGGCCTTTACCATGGCCATCTGACCAGACTTCCTGAAATCACAATGAAAGGGAGAGACTGAGTGCTAATTGGAATTACGGGTAGATGGAAGACCGGCAGTGTCGAGATAAGGGATCAATGTGATGCAAATAAAGCCTGCATCCAGTGGCTGCACAGCCTCCTAAGAGCCCATTGTTTTCTTGCTCTGCAATTAGAGCTAGAGAGAGAATTACTGTGTATTATTGCAGTGTTGGTAGTTCACAAAAGCACTCACAAACACCTACCTGGCCCTTTTTTTAATTTATTTTGGAGCGGTTTGAGTTGAGCAGGTGGGCTCTGGGATTATTCAAACCAGCTTTTGACTAAGGAGGTAAACAATACCTCAAAAAAAAAAAAGACATCTATAGAGAGACACACAGAGACACTTGGAAACCAAAAAAGAAAGGGTAGAGTTTAAATAAACAGTATTTGGCGCAGGAGGAAAAAGGACAATGGAACTGGTTCTGAGCTGCAGTCGTTTTATCACCCGACACGCTGCATGTGTTTGAAGTGGAAAATCGCAGTTTCTTTAATCCATGGAGCATTCAAATAAGTTTATTTCTCCAGGATTAAAAACAGTAACAATAGCAGGCAGTTAAAAACAAACCGCTCCAAACAAATGGCGACAAGGCTGAGGCGCTCGGCACGGGTAAGCTTCTCCATACATGGTGGTCTGTTTCATTAGCTGAAATGTATTATTATTGTTTATCTATTGAGCTTCCTGATAAAAACGAGCCATGCTTCCCCCTTTGGATTACAGAGTTGGAAAGGTTCAGGGGTGGCTTGCCGGTGTAATCCACAGAATTCTTTTCCAACAACAACCTCCGGTAGATGGGAGAAAAAAGGAGAGTTTTAACACCTGAACACCGTGGCACATTTGATTAAAGAGGGCTAATTTCAGAATATCATCAAAGGTGTGTGTGTGTGTGTGTGTGTGTGTGTGTGTGTCTGTGTGGTTCTGGTAGCTGTTTAAAAAAATAATAAAAGCACCATTTTGCTGAGAAAAGCAGTTTCTAGTTTTCTTCATCTGCTCTCTGAGATCCACACAAATGTTTAATAATGTTGTCTTCAACTGTCAGAGTTGCATTCCATCAGCGGTGGTAAATGTGAAATACACAGAAAACAAAAATATCTGATAAGCCGATGAGCTAGGGCTGGGCCCAAGCAGATCAGACAAGCCTTACATTCCACTGGGGGCGATGGAGGGACGGGGAGGGCTGCAATGATTTTGGCAGAGTGAATAATCGGAGATATAAATGAGACAGTTGGCTCCTTAATAATGTGGAATATCAAAAATGTACCTGGAATTGTCGCGTTGGGCCCTTTTTTTTTTTTTTGTAGGTGGCCAACTATGAAAGCTATTGGTTACAATTCAGCAGTTATAGATTTATGATGAAGGAAGTGATTTTAAGAGGAGCCTAACTAAAAGTGTGCAGAATATTCCTTTTGGGTTTTTGTTCAGACTATAAGCTGTTATCAGACAGCTATGATTTACATGTACACTTTGAGCCCACAATCATTAAACACAGTCACCCCCAAAGCCCCCCCCCCCCCCCCCCCCCCACCACTGAACTGAAATGCCCCAAAAAAACATGAACATTTAAATGAAATTATGGGACCTGCCTCTCCCGACAGTCAGTCTGATGACACGCTTTCAGATCCTATTGGGAAGGGTTTGAATGTGCTGAAATGTAAATGACTGGACGCACGGAGGCCCAAATGGGAAGCTAGATTCTACATGGGTCAAAGACAGGAAGACTATAGAACTAAGATAAACGGAGGGAAGGAGGAGGGACAGATTCTCATGCGAATCGTTTAGCAGTGGACACACCGTGCCACATGCATTATGGGAACTGTTGCATCAAGGGGCAATGCAAAGGGGCCCGATTTTTTCTTCTTTTTTTTTTTCCCTTTTTTTTTTTTTTAGGGTTTTTGGTCTCCTGAAAAAAGGAACCAACCACATTTAAGATTGAGCTGCTAACTCATGCTATGGAATCAGATATATCAGATTTGCCAAGCAAAATAACCGTATACACCTTAAGTGCATAGAAATGAGCTGAATTACTAACATTTCAAGACACTAAGAAAAATATATTTTAGAATTGCTTAAGAACCAGTGTCAACATAGACAAATGTGAAAATATGCAAGTATATTAAGCGTTAGTATTAAAGTTTGGTGCCATACAAAGTATCTGATTAATGCTCGAAGCTCATGTTTATGTCATGCATCTCACCATTTTACTGCCTGTCAATGTCATTATATCTCCCTGTGCAGCTCATTCATGGCGTCTGACATGTCTTGCTCTATCCGTCTGGTGGAATAACATACTCTGTCCTCCTTGGAAGCTCAAAGCAGCCTTTTAATAGCAACGATGGCTTCTTGTTAGCCAAAAAAAAAAAGGTCATGCAATTGGATTTCTGAGTTCTTGAAATCCCTAGATATTTACCTCAAACATGGTGTGCGCCTTGCCCTCTTAGCTCACCTTTCATTTAGCTCAAACTGCTCTCATGCTGATTTGTCAACCATTGATAGAATCAAGTAATCTATTGAGTCTGAACAGCATGGAAGATTCAAATTGTCCACATACACACCCAAGTGGCCAGCAAGCCCATTTAGTCTATTTGTAGTCCTTGTCAGTCGAGTGCTATAGACAAAGCCTGTCAATTAAAAATATTTTTTACCTTGAATCTCACAGGAGCTGTTTTGTACAAGACAATACAATGACTGTTTTTCTCTCTTTCTCACAAAAAAACACAGATGTACCTTAATCTTACAAAGAAACTCATTTAACTCGGCATACGTTTCAAAACTCATCCCGTGTTTTTCACATCAGTAGTAAACAACTTGCATTGTACATTGTGACTGCTTTGAATATTCAGTACTAAGACAGTAAGACTGTTGTTTCTTTCAATCTTAGAAGAGAAGATGAAAAAGAAATCAGTGATTCTCCACTCATTCCTTTCTTCCCCCAAGAAACAGGCAGGTACTGCAGCAAGAGATTCATGTAGAAGTTTCCCCTGCAGCCAGTAAGTGCCAAGCTGTGTCAAAAATGACATGCATCTCCTGTTTCCGTGGCATGCCATGCATGTGATGTGATGGGCGAATGAAGGCAGTTCCTGTATAGAATAGTAGGGGGTCATTATTAAGCCTCTTCAATTAGCGCCCCCCCTACACAGCCCTTGCTATTTTCCAAGACCCACAACCACACGGACACCCGCTGAACTCAACACATCAGACTTGACAAAGAAAATCATTTCCAAAGTTTACTTGCAGCAAACTCATTTCATATGTGATTGAATTGTACCTGTATGGTATGAACCATTTAAACTCGACGTCACACATGGACGCTTTGAGAACCTATTTGAGCCGAACCATGCTGTTAGTTAGCTATAGACTGTGCCAATTGCATGTCCTATGCAGTGCAATTTACGTGTCTCTCCATCACACTCACTTATATGGTTCAACTCACAAGAGCTACCTTTTAGATCGCTCCTGGGGGAGGGGAGAGGGAGCGAGCTGCTTGCACAGCGCTGGTACAACACCATATGTATGTACTACAGTGGTATAGAGTGGGTGGCAACAGCAGCAGAAAGCTTAACCTCTGTCGCCCCTCAACTCCATCCACAGTGAAACACAAATGACACCATGACAAACCCGGCTCGTGCCCTAGCCCTGGAAATGGACTGCTTCTGGTGCTTCTCCTCCCATTGTGATAGGCGGGTCCCACCACTCCAGCATCTGCCTGGCCCATCAAAAGGCTCTTAATATCCACAGATTAAAGAGACCCCAGCCCCAAGGTCAGCCTCTGAGGAAATGACTGGCTCTTCTTGAGAGCAAACAGCATTTTTTTTTTGTTTTTCCACTCCCTTTCACCCGTTCTCTCTCCCTTCCGTTTCTGTCTTATGATCTGTGCATCGCAGCCTTTTCCCTCTTTCTCTCCCGCTATCGTGTATATGTATATTTACAAGAGTGCACATAACTGGTGTCTGGGGAAGGGTAAGGAGCAGTGGGGAAGGGAAACCATTAGGGGAATAAAGAGAGGTGCTGCCTCACAGCCGAGCTTCACAGGCCAGTGAAGCAAATCAAATTGGGTCTTGTTCCACACACACACACACACATACACACACACACATACACACATACACACATACACACACACACACACACACAATATGTGGTGGAGGCACACAGCTGACAGGAGGGCCTTTGGGACATAGCAGGGCTGGGCATGTCTAGTGCTGGCCCCACTAAAGGATGCATTCATGACCCCCAACTCTCCTAAGCAAACAACTTTTACGATGAGTTTATGATTAGTTAATATTGCTAATATATACAATATAACGGTGCTTTTTTCAAATGTATGTGATTGCAAATTGTGTTGAAACAGTAAATCTTTAAAAGGTTGATATAGCGTATTTCTCTGTGCTAAAGATTGTTGACCAAAGAATATAAAAAACAAATTGGTGAGCCACACTGTTGCAATGAGTGACATGTTCCTTCGTTAGGATTAACATGGGCACTGTAGTTTAATTTGAGTCAATACAGTGGTTACTCCTGTTTTGAGTAATGTTTCCTAATGTATCGTGGCCGGCTGATTTGGTAAAAATTTTTGGTAAAAATGGAACTAAATAGTTGTGACCTGTTAAAGATTTATATATTCAATAGGAATGAATGGGCTCTGGAGTCAGAGCTACAGAAAAGCGGAGGAAGTTGGTGAGTATTGAAAGACAAACGGGTTGATGATTTTGTTTTTTTCATCAAAAATATAAAGTATCTCCGGCCTTCTCAGCTAAGTGTTGGAGCTCGAAATTTGGGTAAAAAGGTAAACAAATAGGCTCTAATATAAACAAACACTGTCATATATTGTTGATGACTTCCCTTGTGACAGTTTTTATGGCAAGGAGCAATATCTGTCCACCCTCTCTGCACTAATGCCTCATTTATAGCTGCTCAAATCCTCCGTTCCTGTAATGTTCTGAATGAGATTTAAGTTATTAGCAGGCTTGTAGCAAAGCTGAAGAATTGGCAGAGGACTCCAGGTAAAGGGCACTAAAGCTAATGAAAAATGAGATGGAGAGTCATTCTTAAGGCTTTAGTTTTATTAGAAATACATGGTAATAGTCACCAAACCTTAGTCAACATAATGTTCGCCGCCATCTATACGATACCAATGCCTATAGGGCACTATTCATCCACAGAGGAATAAAGGGAGATGGGTAAAAAATACATGCAATGCTTACACTTCATTCAGTTTCTCGAAAGGATTACCACCACAAATCACTTTTGCTCAATGCATTACATGCCTGCAGAGACGGGGCAGATCTGTGATGGATGGTTGTCTGCAAATGGACTTGTCGGTAACAGAAAAATGCACACGCTTTAATTAAAGAGGGCTGGACAAGTGTTTCCAGAGTGGATTTGGGTGTCTCTCCACATCTGTACAGGCAGGGTCATATATCAGAGGGTTTTCGAGGCATGGGGCAGTAAGCACACGCTGTATATGCTCATTCTTGTATAGAATGGACTTGTATGAAAAGAAAATATTCATCATATACTATAGTTCAGTAATCACAAAGACAAGAACGTGAACCAGATTGATACAGTATATGACAGAGACTGGATATACTGTAGAATGCACTTGCTTTAGTGAAGGGCAGAATAGTCAGGCAATGAAGAGTGCATTCCATACTGAGGCCGTGTTCCCACTAATACAGATAAGTCAAAAATCTCATATATATGTCAGTGTTCTCTAACGGTAGTGTTATGAGATGTCAACACCTTAATTCTAAAGCAAAAATTGCATTTGGGCCATATCAAAATGGGCAATAACGTACGCCGCTTGATTTTTAAGAGGCACATTCTTGTTTCTGTTGCTTCCAACACTCATGTGATTGCTTTAAACTGTAGTCGTGCTCGTAGTGTAGTTGTGTGTCTAAAAGGTTAGAGTTTAAACTGAAAACAAAACGTTGCCCTTATGTTCTCACCATGCCTGTTGTTATCCTTCTGTCATTCACTAGCCCGTTGCATTTCACTCCAATGACACAAATCCTATGCAGCTACTTTTGTTTAAAGCAGGCCATTTAATAAAGAGCTCTTCACCTAAATACATCTTTATTCTGCCATTAACGGCGGTGCTTGAAGTAAGCACTAGTGTGAAAGGAGGCTGAGGCCCTTCAGCGTCCAAGCCTTTACAGCCAGTCTGCCATCAATCAGGCCTTGTGTCCAGTAAGTGCTGCTAACATTTATGAAATATTCATCAGCCATTCACTTTTGCCTTCCACTCACCCTAATCATTACGTTTAGGCAGCATTGTGTCACTTCTCTTAAAAAAGAAGAAGGAAAAAGGCTACAATCATCTTGCTGAGGGGAGGTAAAATAGGGAATGTGTTCTTGCTTTTATGGCAGGCTTTCCTGACAAAAAGTGTCAGTCAAAGGTTTTCCCCTTCTTCCTATGATGTTGCGTTATGTTTTCAAGGACAGTTTACAGTCCACGCTTTAATGAACCAACTGTGTTGACACATGCATGTATGTTTATATGACTTAAAATACACTGCTTTTGTGAAAATATAACTTGTGTCTGGGGACAAATTGATAAATACATTAGAATTAAGGCATGTTCACACATTAAAGCGCCCCATATTATGCTCATTTTCAGGTTCATAATTGTATTTTGAGGTTGTACCAGAATAGGTTTACATGGTTTAATTTTCAAAAAACACCATATTTTTGTTGTACTGCACATTGCTGCAGCGCCTCTTTTCACCCTGTGTTCAGGTCTCTGTTTTAGCTAGAGAGTGAGACATCTCACTTCTGTATTATCTTTGTTGGCACTCGTGCATTCTCAGGAGCTAGGTAAGGCTCACATTAGCTGTTTGTTTCTACAACAGTTAGTACAAGGCAGGATTAGCCGGGAGACTTCTTCTAAATAAGGGCACACTTCCAACTTTGTGTGGAATACCTGCAGAACAGGGACATGTAAGTAGTTCTTTTGTAGATTATGGTGAACTTGTGTGTGTGTTTTGCCATTGAGAACGAGCATGCTAGCGCTAGCATGCTACGGTTAGCCACCTCGTCTCGGCAACTGACGTAACAGCTCACCCGGAGACTGAAGGCAGGAATCATTCAGAAACTTGTATCTCATTCAAAACAGCATGGATGTTTTTTTTTTTTTTTTTCAAGTTTGTATGCTTGTGGAAGCACCAGAGACACAAAATAGCACCCCAAATCCCAGAAAAAGTGATTTTTTTTTTTTTTTCATAATATGGGTACTTTAAGCTGTGGTTGAAATTAGGCCTGTAACAATTATTACATAATTGTCTAATTGTCAATTTGTTTTAAATAGTCGCCATTTCTTTGTTTAACCACAATGATTTGCTTAAGGCGTATGACTGGTAATTGTTGGTTTAGATATGCCAAATTGTAATTATAGAAGGGACTATTTATTTTTAATATCATTTCAACTGTTAGTTGTTGGCACTTGACCCTATACAGCTTCATAGAAACAAGAATGACAAGTGGGGAAACGGTTATAAAAAATGTTTTATGATAAACAGCCGTGGTTTACTTCATAGGCTGTGTATTTGTGTTATTACATTGTCTGGGTCACATAACAGTGATATAAAGATAGAGATGTACCCTGGGGACAAATTGATAAATACATTAGAATTAAGGCATGTTCACACATTAAAGCGCCCCATATTATGCCCATTTTCAGGTTCATAATTGTATTTTGAGGTTTTACCAGAATAGGTTTACATGGTTTCATTTTCAAAAAACACCATATTTTTGTTGTACTGCACATTGCTGCAGCGCCTCTTTTCACCCTGTGTTCAGGTCTCTGTTTTACCTAGAGAGTGAGACATCTCACTTCTGTATTATCTTTGTTGGCACTTGTGCATTCTCAGGAGCTAGGTAAGGCTCACATTAGCTAACTGTTTGTTACTACAACAGTTAGTACAAGGCAGGATTAGCTGGGAGACTTCTTCTAAACAAGGGCACACTTCCAACTTTGTGTGGAATACCTGCAGAACAGGGACATGTAAGTAGTTCTTTTGTAGATTATGGTGAACTTGTGTGTGTGTGTGTTTTGCCATTGAGAACGAGCATGCTAGCACTAGCATGCTACGGTTAGCCACCTCGTCTCGGCAACTGACGTAACAGCTCACCCGGAGACTGAAGGCAGGAATCATTCAGAAACTCGTATCTCATTCAAAACAGCATGGATGTTTTTTTTTTTTTTCAAGTTTGTATGCTTGTGGAAGCACCAGAGACATAAAATAGCACCCCAAATCCCAGAAAAAGTGATTTTTTTTTTTTTTTCATAATATGGGTACTTTAAGCTGTGGTTGAAATTAGGCCTGTAACAATTATTACATAATTGTCTAATTGTCAATTTGTTTTAAATAGTCGCCATTTCTTTGTTTAACCACAATGATTTGCTTAAGGCGTATGACTGGTAATTGTTGGTTTAGATATGCCAAATTGTAATTATAGAAGGGACTATTTATTTTTAATATCATTTCAACTGTTAGTTGTTGGCACCTGACCCTATACAGCTTCATAGAAACAAGAATGACAAGTGGGGAAACGGTTATAAAAAATGTTTTATGATAAACAGCCGTGGTTTACTTCATAGGCTGTGTATTTGTGTTATTACATTGTCTGGGTCACATAACAGTGATATAAAGATGTACTCTGGGATTCATTCAAAACTTTAATTTGTTTAAAAAAGTAATACATTAACAAATCATTTTAAATTTGACTGAAAGGGACAATTATATTATTAATTTGCAATTATTTGTGAGACAATTAATTGTACAGCAAAATTTGGAATTGTTGCAGCTCTAGTTGAAATACAATATGTGTGCAACGTATTTCTGCGTACACCTGGCCCCAGTACGTGCACGGTACAAGTATTGCATAAAAAGCTGCACGTCAAAGGAAACTAACAGAAATATCTACTTTGACTGTTTTGTGTCTTTAATCAGTTTCTAATATGGCCCACTAACACAAACCAATTTCAGACGTTGCTGTTAACCTGTCTCTTTTTCTCTTTTTCTCTCTCTCTTTGTGGCTCACTTACCTTTGACTGTGATTAATTTCATTATAATACAATGAGTATGATGTTCCCATCACTCATGTTCAACCAATCCAAGACCCCAGCCGATGAAAGGTTGTGATATTCATCACCATCCACTGGCTGCAGTCAAACGCACGTCTCACTTCACAATAGCAAAGGGAAATTCCACCTTCTTTACCCATTTGCAATTCTTATTGCTATGAGAAAGTTAATCTATCCCCAGCAATAACTCATTGGATGTTACAGCTTAAGCGAAGATGTCCTCAGTTGCCCATCTTGCATTTTAAACAGTGGGCAAAGGGCGTTGGTACAATTTTCCAAACACAACTGAGCTAACACTGATTTATTGCTCCAGTTTATATAACTCATATTAGGAATTCATGGACCTGGCAAAAGGGATTAGAGCGTTTATTTCAGGCAGGGAGATGATCCTGTCATTAATGGTCGATACTTTCATCATCGTTTAAACCAGAGGAATTTGCCCGGTGACGAATCGTGGCGGACATAGCTATCAGAGTTGTGCAGCTGTACTTGTTATCTGCTGAGGACCCGCTCTGCTCGCTGAACGTGGACCCGCGCCCATCAAACTTGGATTAGGCTGTCAATCAAGCGTCGGCCTCGTATATTGTGTTACAGTTTCTCCCAAATGTCACCAAGATCAGAGTAATTTCTCGGCTAATTGCATTTCGTCTCCCTTTAATGCTGCACGTTTAATGGTTTTGTTACATTGCGTGACAAGATGGTGTTTCTCTCATATTGGCACGGTGATGAGCATAAAGAGGGCCACGCTTTTGTTTAGAGAAGGAAATGAAAGCATAAATGACTGTTAAAGTTCAGAGGGCGTATTTCTGAAATGGCAGCAAACAAAGAGAAGAAACTGAGAAATGATCCCAATCTTGCCATAGCGTGACATCAATTACACAGAATTCTCATTAGAAAGGCTTGCTCCAAAAGTCTGCTTGCTTTTGCCTGCGTTTTTATTCTGGAAGTGGCAGCATGTTATGTTGAAGATCTGTGTCAAAGCCAGCTCAGAGCAATACTGAGGATTTTCTCTCCTCTGACATCTACTTTTTTTCTTTTCTTTTTTTTTTTATGTGCCACTGACTTGGTTTAAAAATGACGAATACAATTTCAAGCATTTTACTATGTCCATGTGCTTCGCCACAGCTAACAATAGTAGCCACAATACATCCATTAATTTCCTCCTCTCCGAAATCTCTGCTAGGGGAAATGCTATTAACCATGTTTAATAAAAATACTAATTCCACTGCACATCATCGGCAGGATTACGTTTACACTACATGTCAAGTTGTACTGGAGGGAGCCGCACAAATAATTACTAAAACTCTGTTTCTCAAATTCCTCAAAGGCCAAACATGCATGGACGAGGGCTTGATTCATTACTGTACTATTATGATGGTGTTGCAATGTAGGCAATATGAAGGTGCCATGTTCAAAATAAAGGCCACTTACAAGCCTTTTTAGAAAGTCTTGTCTTACTTCTTGCATGCCTAATACAAGCCAGTTTGCATAGGAAACATTATAATTTGAGATATTTAGCTCACATTGAGACTTTACTATGATACTGTATATAATCCTGTGTAAATTTAAATAGTAGGACTTACAGATGTCCTGTGGGATGTATTGTACAGTGTGCCTCTGCCATCTTAACGCCACTTAAATTTATTGTCCATCGCACAAAACCAAAGCACTGCAAGGACAAGGTAGCTGACAAGACAATGAAGTGCACTTAACAGTACACTCCAGCACCATTTATTATTGGATGGATGAATTAAAGAATTGCCATTAAAACATTCAAAAAAATTTACATCTACGAATACAAACCATAAATATAGAAGAGAAAAGAAATAACTGAGCAACAATAACAAACACTTAACTGCTTTCCATTAGTGCACTTAACCTCCTCTTCATGGTGAGCAATCCCACTTTACATTTCCTGTGGCTAAATGCGTGTCTCTAATTCACAAATGAGGGGACATTTTGAGTGGCCCTCTGTCTCCCCAATGAGCACATGCTGCAATTAACTTTTCCTCCTCTTTTCTAGGGGGAGAAGGTGTTTTTTAAAAGACATTAGCTTACAGTCAACAGCATCTTCTGGCTACTCTTAAATTTAAGCATACGTTTTTTTCAAATTTTCAGTCGAAGATAATAGCCCATTTATGCAGGATTATTCAAGGTTGATTTAATGGAAACATCTAAAGGAAGATAGCCATTAGACATTATTACTGTCATCAATTGAAATGCATATGCAACTTTCAACTAGTTTCTATCCAAAACTATGTTATGCTTTAACATGCACCATTACTTCTTTCCTTTTTAACAGAGCGCTATTTTAATACAATATTCTAAGACTGCCTTGTGTGAATGCTGAAATGAATCTCATGTGTACACAAGGTGTATAGGGGAGGACCTTGATAGGGATTAGTGGTCGAAATAGCAGTAATAAGCAACATCATGTCTTCCTGGTGTTACTGCTGACATGACACTTTGGTAAATAATAAGCATATGTCAGGATTAAACCTGATTTAGTCCTGTAATGATCTCATTGTAGCCACATGTAGTGTAGTGTGTGTGTGTGTGTGTGTGTGTGTGTGTGTGTGTGTGTACTTTGCTATGCATGTCCGTGTGTGTGTGTGTGTGTGTGTGTGTGTGTGTCATTACAACAAGAGCGGGTTGCATCCATGAGCAAAATGGCTGCATAATTGGAGATGTCCATGACACTGTGCTCTCTGTAGGTGTTTTTTCTGCATGTTGCCCAGACTCTAATTACTGGGGTTTCAGCGGGGAGGTAAGGCAGGCGATGAGGAGAAGGCGCCTGTACCGCCTGATTCTGTCAACTGAAGGGTTGTTCTGTCTGTGGCACAGCCAGGCAGCCCAGAATCCCTGGAGTGAGTTTGGGAAAGACCCAGGGACTGGTCATATCAACAAATCTTAATCAAAAGCCTGAAATTGTCAGCTGTCATACACTTTTTGTGATCTTTGATACCTTGCCCCTCCTCTGACCCAGACCGCCAAATAATACCTACCTACCTACATACACACACATACACAGAGAAGCACGAGCTTACAGAGCATACACACATTCACACATGACTTACACATATACTCTCTCTCTCTCTCTCTCTCTCTCTCTCTCTCTCTCTCTCTCTCTCTCTCTCTCTTTTGTATATATATATATATATACACAAAGACACACAGGGCACATGTGCTTTTACACTGATGGCACATATGCTTACACCCACACCCACAGAAAAGCAACAACCTGCAGTATGCTGTTTTAAAAAATGCAGACAGGTACTCAGGTTCAACATAATCTATTATTTATGATAACACTTATAGCTCAACTTATAACTTTATATGTCTAGGCGTAATCCTGGTAAAAATACAAAATATTTGTCTCCGTTAAAGGAAATAAAAATGAGCTTTTCTAATTGCCCTACCATTAAGGTGGAACAGTAACACCAGTGCTCAGTTCACAGCAGTGTGCTCTCTGACTTTGTAACATAACACAATTACAGTGCAGAGTTTTGGATGAAGTCCAACACTTTCAACACCAAACCTTTTAGTATAATGAATGAAACCAGCACTTCTAAGTTCCAACGTGATGTGCTTTAGCCTCAGAATAGCACATTTTGGTTTACTGAGTCGGGTCAGTGGCAAACAATGCCATTTTATTTTGCACCAAGTCCCCTTTCAGACAATCTTAAACTTGTGCTTCAGTTCAGGAGAGGATGGAAAGGCTGTTTTGGCTTTGATCGACCGACTGTTACTAAGAAGCTTTATGGGGGTTTAAGGGACCTAAAAAGTATAAAATGGACGGATCAAGAGCAAGCAGAAATTTGACGGTTCAGAGGCAGGTTAAAAAAAGTGAAAGCATTCCCATACAATATATATCCAGTTAGTGCATATTAGGGGACGGCAGATGACAAATGTGGAATCTAAGAGCCGATTAGCACAGAAGTTAAACCTTCACATGAGCAGAGGGTAAATACAGCTCCATACTCTGTACTTCTCTCTTTGAAGGGCAATATGGAGGCCTATTTATGAGTGGAGTCAAAATAAAACTTGAGAAATAAAACTAGCAGCAGCCAAAAAAAAAGCAGCCAAAAAAAAAAAAAAGATTTGAGTGTGATTACTGTGCCTTAGATCCTTAACTAAACCATGGAACCGTGTGCACATGGAAGGAGGGAAGTGTGAACATGTTAAAGACAATCCAGTGTGATAAGCTTAACACACAAAGCCAACCCAAATAAACAGGGTTTACAGGCTAATACTGTCCTGAACACTGTTAACCTGGACAAGTTGGCAACCGATTGCCTTAAAAAAATCTAAGTAATTGATAACAGAGAAACTAATTTGTTTAAGTAATATAGGTTTGAATGCTCATAGATTGGAAGTAACAATTTCAGTTTAATATACTAAAAGGTTTTTGCTCAAAGTTACAATCTTGGAGATCTCTGTTTCGTTGTCTTTGGCCGCACTAGTGGCATGTAATTGCTGGTGTGTTTTTGGGTCTCACTTCCCACAGATCCAAACAGGGTCTTGGGCTCAATTGACATTGTGCTACCTCATTCGGCGATAGATAGTGACTTGACATTTATTAAATGAAAATCTTTGAGATTTAAGTGTGCGGTAAAATCAACTTTTTGCCCAACCATTCAACTCAGCTTTTTACTTTTTACGCTTGTTTACATCAAATAATTAAGCTAAGAAAACTCAAAAGGTGTTGTTGTCGTTCACAAATAAACACACAATGCAGTACATTTAATGAGGTTTACTGTAAAATGACATTAGAGCAATAAAACACGTTGAGTGAATTAGCCAATTAGAAGATGCCACAGTGCTGCAGTTCTGATAAGTGGGTGTGGTCCAGGCTAAACATTGATGTTTTTAAGTCTGTTCAACTCAAAGATGCTAGTACAAACTATGAGGCCTTCATAATAGTACAATATACTGAGATTGGTTAAGTAATTCAATCAAACTCAATATTTTCAAGTAGACTTTAATTGTAGTAGAAACAAATGATGGGCTAACAGTGAATAAGTACACTGCACAGCCTAACATTTTAATTAACATTTTTTTCCACATTACTTAAGATCAGTTGGCGTGCCATGATTGAAAAAGAAATTATTTCTTGATTAGAATGCATGCATGATTAAGTAATTGTTAAATAAAAAAAAAACAAATATAAAAGAGAATGTTATTAGTGTAGTTGAAAATACTATCATCACTTAATTGGCAATTCATTGATAAGGAATTACAGAAAAACATTTCTCTTTTGTTAATGACACATCAAAGGAGGCCCTGCCCTCAGTAATGAAACATGCTTGGACTGCCAATGATAACTGTTATTTATTTCACTGCTACCCAGGTTTATTTGGGCCAATGTGGCACCGTGAACCTCTCTCACTTTGGTAATTAAGCGTGTTGATACTGCAGGATGCTTACCTGCAATTATGCCATTTTAATGAGCAGCAGCGGATAGACTAAGGGCAAGGCGAGGTCAGCCAGAGGCAGCAAAGCATTGGTGTTTAATAGATACTTAAATGCTGTTAATTTAGCTCCCGGTAATGGAGAAGCCTGCTTGTAGAAAATGTCTATAGTTCCAGGCGTGGTAAGTCACGGGTGAGTGGCTGTGGGGCTTTTTTGAGGGAAAGATGAAAATTCTTAAAACTATTCAGAGACTTCTGTTACTGCCCAGAGGAGGATCTCCACATCTTCCGCTTGTTATCGGAGGCAGCCTTGGCATGTTTTCAACTCTCAAGACTGTTGATGGGTTTAGGCAAAGGTTTGGCAGGCCCTCACCTGTTCTCGCCTGCAAAATGTGTCAGTGTCAGGCTGAGTGCAGGATTCTTATAGAGCAGATCCAAGGTTTATGAAAAGAAGAGAATAAAACAAAGTTAAGAATGTATAATATAAGGCATAGTGTGTGTATATAAGAAAGAACTAAGCAAGAAAAACCTTGTACGCAGTTTTTTTTATATGTGGATGTTAAAGATGATTCAACAACAGTCTAGTTTATCTAAATCTGACGTACTTTTACATTTTTCATGGTTCCTCCCTGGGTTCAAGACATGGATCTGCTGGTTTTCCATCATCCCTCACACATGAATCAAGTATCACCTGTGCGACTGAAAGAGCGAGCGCATGCACGTGCACACACACACACACACACACACACACACACACACACACACAGCGGTGCTACAGTACGCAGGTTATTATAACTCCTGAGCTGGTCTCTGCGAAGGTGGTGTGATAACAGTCATTAAGGTAGCCGTGGGAGGAAACGGAGTCTTATTAGAGGAGCGTGGAGATTCATTGGAAAAACAAGCAATTTCATTAACAGGTGTGAAGCTATGCAAATATATAAACACACCATGGTAGCCCACCGTCCTCACACCTGCATGTGAAAAACGTCTGCTTATTAACACAACAACCCTGCAATTGGTTTAGAAGAACGCAATTAAATTAAACTGGACCAGAATGTATGTGCAAATGTCCATTATATGGGGGAAAAAAGATGCCAAATTGATCAGGTGCAAAGACATGCTCCATGGTATAGGTTATAAATACAGCAGCCTTGCTGTAATGCTGATTTGTCTGTCTGGAGGTTGACTAGAAATTAATAAAAAAAAAAAAAAAAAAATCCTTCAATGTTTATTCTTTTTTAAGAGTGAGTGATATCTGAACTAGAATGGCAGCAACAATAAAACACTTGTTTATTAAAGCATTTAACGAACATTTGTATTAGCTTCAGCTGTGGTGATGACTGAGTTAAAAGGGTGTAGTCACAATTTTTCTAAGCAATCTTTAATGGCATAAATATGATACAGAAATATTCGTATTACTTGTAATGATCCTAGTCAACCTAATAATAAGCAGTTAATAGTTAGTTATGCATTTTCTATGCAAACGTTATGACGCTGCTATTTTCAAGTCTTTGTTTATGCTACCCTTTGTTCTTTTTCTCATCTTTTTGTTTAGTTTTAATGAAACCAGCACATGTACACGGCAGCAGCAGTGAGGTCTGGAATCCGATGGATCAGACGACACTTTCCTGTGTGACACATTTAATGCATAACATGCTTCCAGTGAGAGCTCTTGAATGGGTAGATTTTTGAAATGTGCCAGAGTGGCTCCCCACTGAGCAGTAAGCTAGGTCTTTGATGTATCGCACTGTAATGTGGTTGTTATCCATAATCGGCTTGAATTCAGGAGGGCCACGGCTGAAAGAGGTACAACGGTAACATGTTCTTGTGGTACATTAAAATGTGAGTCTTCCCATTAAAAATCCTCCACCCGTGCCCACTGTGACCGGAACTAAACACCCTGAAAATCCCTATCGCGTCATATGCGCCCAACAAAACACGAAGATTTGGTAAAAGCCAAAATACTTGTGTTTTTACAGGTTCCGACAGGATAAAGTATAAAATTAGTAACGGAACATTGTATATCATTTAAATCCTGTAAACCCGTAAGATGATGCGCGAATGGAGTTTCTTGATGCTTATGCAAATTTCCTGTTTCTGCACGTTTGTGATACCCTAAGTTTAAACAAGAAATAATCCTGACGCTATCACATTAAGCTGTGCTGTGAAAAGTGGGAGGCAGACAAGAGTTTGTGATACGCATCAATGTGTGCCTTGCAAGGAATATGAAGATGATATGTTGCATTGCATGAATAACAATCAACAGTTGAGAGAACAAAGAAGTGTTTTGAAATATGAACCCTATTACGAACTAAAATGAGACCCCTAGTAATGGAGTTTTAATGTTGCACCACGGAGCAGTGGATTTTGTGAAAAACAACCATGGAAGTGACTTGGACCATAGAAATCTGAACATGTAATAATCATAAGTTGCTTTGCTGTCATACATCTTCCAAATAATATGAGTGCTTTCCAAAATCAAAAGCCATAACACTGCTCCACATTTACGCTCATGCATACGGTTCAACAGATCTACGTTACCTGTAATATACATGCTGTAATAAAGACATTTTGATGATGCTGTTAGAGCTCCTAAAAACAGTCTGCCTAGTGAAAAATAAATAAAGTTAAGCACCCAGGTTGTGATTGTTACTCTAGAGATCTACACTATTATTACCATCTAGCCTGTGCTTAGGGTTTTAATTTAGCAGTGATAATTTGCTTATGCAGACCTCCACTGATTAGAGTTCTTTGTTGCACCAACTGTTTTTAATATAATGCGCATTACCCACTGTGCTTGTTTATGCCACCCGAACAGGACTGAAAATCAGCAGCGAGCCTTGTTGAAATTAAAGATAGTAGAGGAACCAGAGAGAGAGAGAGAGAGAGGTCTGGTGGAGATGGACAGCCAGACAGAGGGAAATGGATGTGTGTGTGTGTGTGTGTGTGTGTGTGTGTGTGTGTGTGTGTGTGTGTGGTTGGGGGGGGGGGGGGGTTGAGTGTTTGTAATGGAGAGTAATCAAACTGCAAAAAAGACCAAAATATAATATTGAATGCAGCTGACTCTCTGACATTAGCTAGACTATAATAGTTAGGTTTGAGAGGCCATCCTCATTGAGGCTCGTGAGAGTGAATGGAAGTGTACTAGTTATGCATCATTACAGGGGGAAGAGCTGTCCACTTCCTGCTGAGACGAGGTGCCCTCTGCTTTCACACTAAGCGGAGTAGTTCACAAAATAACAGCATACCAAGTGTCTGCCCCCCCCCCCTCTTTGACAGAGGGCTCATATAAAGAACCCGTGGAAAAGGATACGCCTCCATTTAAACTTAAAAGCAGGCATCTAATTCACAGCTTACAAGAGAGAAGTCATAATAGTGCACGGTTAAAAGATGGAAAAGGAGAAAAGGGTGTCAACAGTACATAAAAATGCACAATTACAATAGTAAAACATGCAATTTGATGTTTTTCGACTGTAAAATGGCAAAGATTTTAAATTCAATTATGAGAAAGATTGTTAAAGAAAAAAAAAGGGAGTTCGGTTTTCTTTTGTGTGAGCAGGCACAAGGTTGCCCTACGCATCATCAATCTGTATTGTGAAGGGCTCCTGAGGTTTTTTTCATCAAGGTCTTATCCACTTCAGATGTTCAACAGATTAGCGATCCACTGGGGTGCAATGGCTTTTCAGCGCCGTGCTTTACGTCCAATTTGAAGTGTCTAAGAGCATTCTTGTCATTAGTGTTTACTCGAGACAGTTTTTTAGAGAGCCCAGACTGAGTGTGACATTAGAGACAAATAAAACCACATCAGCCGTGTTGATCGTTTTCGAAGGCTCTGGAGAAACAGGCCCAACATTTTATCTTTGTAGACAGCAGTTTCAGAGGTTATAGATAGGCCAGCTAGCTGACGCTATTATTTACCAATGGAGCAGAATGTCAACCCTCCTATATAACCTCTTTGCTTTTCTCTCTGTATTGTTTGCTCCCTGCCTTTGTGAAAAGGGGCACTTTATGGAGGTTAGCGGTGAGAGAAAATATTTCTATCTTGCCATCAATGGATCAATGGAGATGTGTTTACCTGTCTAGGGGCCCAATGTTCACTCCATAATAATGGATATTAAACAGCTTGTTGACTGAGTGCTTTTGTCCTGGTCACTTGTCAATCCCTTAAACACTGCTGGCCAGTGGAGGGACACACACTACCGCTGTGGGGTTACCACAGACACCTCCAGCCACCAGCGTCTGTCAAACCGTTCATGGACGCCCCTCCCTTGCTTGCAGGACAAAAAAGGACATGTCGGGTCAATGAGATTCTCCGTAATTAGACTGAAAGGGGTCGTTTTCAGTGCAAACTCTGAAGCCCTTTAGCTTTAAGTGGTAGGTTGAAACGTGCTGGCCTTTGCACACACTCCCTGATCGGCCTGAGTAAGCAGACTTGCTCAAGTTTCTGAAAGGACAGATTGATCGGCACTGAATGTATATTTAAAACAATATATAATCCAAGCTACAGAAGACGGCTCATCTCTTAAGATTAGAACTTTTGATTAATTGTGCTTAAATGGTGATCAAACATTAAGATTTCACAAGCCACCGATTATACCTCACATAAACTCAACTTTACAAATGTGAAGCTCTAGGGGAAGTATTAATATGTTGCCAGAATCATGATCAATGACCGATACCTGCTGAATATTAGCGCAGTCAGCTAAATCCTCCACCCCCCTCCAGTTAGACAGAACTCAGAATGAACCACCCCTTTGTTTTTAATCATGACTCCTTGCCTTCTCCATAATCCAAACTGTTCTTCACTGTGTAATAACTGTCTCTCATGTGGAGCGGATTTTTAGCTCATACCTCAATAAAACAGAAACCCATGGTCATTTTGTGGCTGTTGGGCTACTTTGGGGAATGCAGAGTCTGGCTTTCTAACCGCTGCGAAGTGGTGCGATGGGAGCAGCAGAATGAAAAGGCTGGGTTTGTTTTACATAAAGGCTGCAGCCATCAGGACTCAGCAGGACAGGCGGAGAGTGGCTCACTGGGCCCGATAAATCATGACCTGCATTCATTCATTCAGCACATTCAGACCCAGACACACATTTCTCTCCCAGCCATCTCTGCTGACTCCTCATTTCTGCTACTGTTTAATATGTGACCTTATGCTAGGATTTTAGTTTCACTGTTCAGGGGGAGAAAAAGTGAGATGGCTGACGTTACAGCTGTGAGATGCTAGTTTTGGATTTGCAATACTTGGAAAAAGAAAACATTAGCTCAGAGAACATCGTCACTTTTATTTAAAAAATAAAAAAAACACACATTTTAAGTTGTGTGTCACAAATGCACACCAACTATTGGTGTATATTTTTCCATTCTTTCAGGTGCATGCACAGCACTCTTTAGGTTAAATGGAATTCATAGCAGTGAGTGACAGGGTTTGAATAGGCTGGAGAAAATGGGGAGGTAAAAGGGGCATTAGGAGTAGCTAAAGAGGTGGGGGTTGGCCAAGGACTGACACCATCTTCTGCCTGTGACACGAGCACACAAACACTCAAATAGATATTCAATAAAGGGTCAAGGTACAATAATTTGAATACGTTTGTGGTGTGTGTGCGCTTGCGCGTGCACGTTTATGCATGTAACATGCAAAAAAAAAACCTTTTCACTCTTTGTTTCAGTGCCTGAAAAGATCTGCAAGGCTAAAGACGCAAAGCCATTTAAGCTACTGGTTACTCACACACACAAGACATCAGCACAATTTGGTGTGACTACCGGAAAAAAAGGAAAAAAAAAAAATGGAATGCAGAAAATAAAACTGAAAAACACTGCACTTAGAAACATAGTAGCTCAAGTAACAGCATAAGAGCTCAATACTTTTCTTCCTCTGTATTGATGGAACATGGTTAAAGAGGTCAGGGCAGAGGTTGGTGATGGTAATTGTTTGTTGATTTAATGCCCGATGAGCTTACTTCCCATAGCACATTGGCTAATTGTGTCTTCCGACTGAAGGCAGAGCTGATCACCACATGACAACCAGACTTCCTCACTTGTCATTAGCACCGCGTGGTGGCAGAGTACATGTGAATGCACTCGCCTTTGTCTGACTTTGGCCAGGGATAATTGTGTCTTATGCCACAGAAATCACCTCAGCAGCAATTTTTCGTGCAAATTAATGACGCCAATGAGACAAACAGAGGGGGAAATAAGACAAATGCAGCAGTCAATAACTCCTGGCCACATTCTGCTTGGAAGAGACAAACCTTTCCTTTTAAATAAACATGTTACACTGTATGTGCAAGTGTTTAGGACTGGCAGACGTCTGTATTTCTCACACACTAAACAGACAGCAGTCTGTGATAAGCAAAGGCTTCCATTGTTATTAATTTGTTATTTCTACTCTGTTTAGTCTCTGGCTGGATTATCGTGTTGAACACACAGTCCAAATTCCACTGTAAACATTAGCAATTAATCTTCTCACCGGCTCTCCCCCCTCAAATGACTGTTTTACATAAAGCTGATCAAATTAAGTTGTTTGCAGTGTCCAAATTCTGTTGTCACTTTGTCTGGAAATGATACAACATTCGTTTGCTGATGATAGACGGTTGTGCAGTTCTTTGTAACACTACCTAACTGTCATCAGAATCATTTTTTTCCCCCTCCTTTTGCATGTCTCATGTGTAGTCGACATTCTCAGCTGGAGCCCTGAACCAGAATGGGTGTGCACAACAGAAAACAGCCAGTGCGATTTATATTAGAGTAATCCTTTAATTGCTTCATGGCAAAATGTCTATACCATATTAAGTAATTCAATACAGCCAGTTAATGGAAAGGCAAGGAGAGATATCATGTTTTGCATAAAACCTTTAAAGCCACTGCCTCACAACGTGATCTGCCTTTCTCATTTTGATTACATTGACGTATTCACTTCTGAGGTAATCCCCAATCTATTTTGGACTCACAATGATCAGAGTCTCTGAGAAGGCTAGTGCATGTTACTTAATAAAACCACTGTTACAATCGCATCATGTTTATAAAAAAATAAAATACCACTTTTGTTGGACTAGGAAGCTCAACATAAATAATACAATAATTCCTTGTTGAAAACCAGAGCTATGTTAACAATAAGTAACCAGTGTGCATCACATTTTTTATTATTACATTTTACCAATCCGTCAAGTACACAATCTTTTTTTATTTATTTCACGCTACGTCACAATTCATAATCTTACCATTGGGATTATTGTGACAGTATATCATGTGTTGAAGAACAGAGAAAATTCTATATCTTCAATATTCGTATATGTTTTGAAAACTGTCAGTTTGTCATGTGCAGGCCCCTTGTGATGGCCTGAGGGGCATTTAGAAGACATGAAGACATCACAAACCCTATTGACTAATACCTGGAGTAGTATCTTTACCTCCATAGCCATTTTCCGAGAATGACTGACAAAAACAAAGAATCTATGGGCGGAGCGTCTTAAAAAGCATCTGACCTGCATCTGCATAGCAAACCCTGTCGTGTCATAATGAAAGTTTTGACAATATTCAAAGAACACATGATGGAGAGCAGTAAACCATGAACGCTGTTTGAAGATGTGTAATGCTCTCCTGGGAGAGGGCTGTCTTAGTGGTGGACCTGTCTTTGCTAACATCATTCAGAGGGACTGGTGGGCCTGGATGTTTTTGGAATCATCAGCTCTTCAAATGTATGCATGCATGGTGCATAATGAGCTCCAATTAAATTGTTCTTTCTTCACTTAACGTAGAGAGCTCAGATTCTCTTGTTGTATCGTGGGAGGATGAATTAAGTGTTGTGGAACAGTTGTTTTCTTACTAAATGTTTCCATGTATTATATGCTAAAGCATATGTACATAGAACTCAAATTCCACCAAGACGATATATATACAGATTTGCAGAATTTAGCAGTGATCATTCAAACGTGAGACAATGGCACGTTTGATCAAGGCTTTAAACAGAACTAAAACACAAAAAAGGCTGACAATGGACACTGTGAGAGCAATGGCTTGTTGACACCGTTTGACTGCTGGCATATAAACCGTCCATTGTCAAGGCCAACAGGCGGCCATTGGCTGCACTGATCAGCATGTGAAACAAGCTTAGAGCGAAGGTCCAGCGACGCTTTCTCATCAATGGAACTCCTTTGGCTCCTGCAGGACTCAGGGTCTCAGGGGTCGCAGCTACGGGCACCCCAGTCCAAAGCTAAGGTCAGTAGGGCTGACTCAGGTTCATACTCCAACAAAAGGGTGCGGACGCAGCGAGTGAGACTCTCGGGTCAGATGGATTACTAAAGAGAGTTCAGTCCGTTTGTTGTTTGGTGTCTAATCCTCTGGGAAAAGAAAATGGTTAGTGTTGCCCTACATACAGAAAAGAAACAAGTAAATATGCCATGCAAATCAGTTAGAAGTGATTTATATGGGAATCAAACCTGTCAACCTGTCTGTAGGAGTTAAGATTCTTGAGCTGGGTTTAACAGCAGTTGATTTATAGTTGGGTTTCAACAGTTCATAGCACCACTGCAACGCAAGAAAGATGCACAATTGATCAGTCTGTCTGTGCTCCGGTGCTTTTAATTATATTATATGCACTGTTTACAATGTCTCATTTACTTTATGATATAGAGCGACGGTGGGTTACACTCAACCAGCCCGAGCTGACCAATCACAGTTAATTGCATGGTATCCCTCTAGCTTCCGTAGCCTCTATAAGTAGTTATGTTTCTGAGGCTTTTCACGTTGTTTATGGCGTAACTCTGGCAGCTACGTGTGGACGCTCACAAGCTAACACCTGAACGCTCAACTATAAGGCCTCCTTTACACCATCTGATTTTGTAGATGGTGATTCTGGATGCACAGGCAACATATTTTTCTTCATTGTAACAATACTAAATGCTTCCCCAAGGGCTTTTTTTCTGGCATGCACAATGCTTGTAGCTTAAAGGTAAATATCTCAATCTGCAGTGGATGAGTAAGGACAGGGAAGGCCAAGAAGACAAGGGATACAGGCCAGGGGACAGGGATCTCATATTTAGCCCGAGATTGCACTCAGAGTAGACAATAAGTAAGATTCATTAGGTCATTTTTTACATGCGTCTGCCAAGATCTGGAATGAAATGTTAAATGTTTCATGGGCTAAGAAAAGGGCAGAATTTTTCTTTGTGTTTGCCATGTGAGAGAGAGAGAGAGAGAGCGAGAGATAGAGAGAGATAAAACAATGAAAATAAGGACTGATGGGACCAGACAGAATGTGAGGGTAATACTGTGAGAGCAAGAGTCTGGGAAGGCAGGAAATGGGAGGAAGGGCAAAAAAAGAAGGGAAGAAGTGAAAAGGGAGAGTAAGTGGTTGAGGGAGTCAGGAGGAGCGAGGAAAGGAGGGAGCATGGCTGGGTGTTTTGGGCTGTCTGATGGATGAGGGTGTAGTGGGGTTGGTGGGGGCGGTGTCTCCTGAATGATGATGGCCTAATATCATCATCCCCCTGTCAGGCCTAATAGGCTTTCCTTGGTAGAAATCACTCACACAGAGCCGCCATAATGCCCAGGCCCCTGACAGCATCATCCATCCACTCAAGCCAAGCGAACGTCTCCAAACTAATAAGGAAATATATGGTTCAAGGAGATCTGAAAAATTAAACAGGTAGCTTATGAACAATTTGTTTCACAGGGATGTTTATTATATTTATCGAATGTTGTAGCGGTTGAGGTGTCTCTCTCACTGTGGTTTCATGTTTGAGACATTGGCTCGGAGCATGATATGCTGACAAGGCAGGTCTGTAAAGTAGGAAATAAACACCCTCTCTTACACCTCCTCTACCTCAGGGTTGGCCTTGTCCTCCACTGTTGCCTGGCCTTACTTTTTGTCATTCCTAAGCAAGACAGAACAGCTCCTTCATCTTGGTAAAGCTATATTTTCCGCTGTTGTTGAATTAACAGTATGCACAAGCGGGGAGGGTCATTATCAGTTGGAATAAAAATACTTTTTTTGAATCCTTAGTCCCCTGATCTAACAGTCCATTGTTCACATCTTCTAAAATATTCTAATTTTAGCGGCAGAGCTTTGGAGGAGTCACCCATTCCTGTTTTCCTCGCAGGAAGCCTATCTACAGTACACCTGTCATTGCTTTCCCTCATGCAATGGCTGATCACAGCACACTTTAAACATGGTTACTCTTCTCTTATCTTTTCCCATACCCTACCGATCCTGCTATCTCCAATCGCTGCTTTAATAATGTGGCACCTTCTCAGCAACCCCCCCCCCCCCCTCCCCCTCCTGCATCTACAAGAGAAAACTGCCGCCATCAATAACGACGAGAACTTTTTCAAAGTCTGCTCTTAAAAGCCCCCGTCCCATCAAAATGGTCATATTACATTATCGATTGAGCGCTATGAAAAACAGACTCTCTCTCGCACAATAGGCAATCATTGTTTTGCTATACATACATCCCTTACATGGCGATAATGCATATACATCACAAGTCCTCCACTGTCTTCCTTATGCATATAAACTAATTACTTGAATACACTTCACTCTTTGTGACAGTCAATATTTGAAGTTGGAGGGGGATGGAGTGGTGCTTATATACAGTCACAAACATACACATATCGTTTGAGTTACACTTTGCATAGAGGGATACTTTGCAGTGCTATGACTGAGAGATTTTGCGAACGAGGGTTTCTTTATTGTTGTTTGAAGCTGTAATTCTTGTTTTGCTTCTCCCATTTTTGGGAATCCGATTCTGTATGTTGTTTTTGTCGTCAAACATGGCAACTGATGCCCCTACAAAGATATGGCCACAGACTCATTAGTAGCCTGCTTTTTGGTTAACATCTTATTTTAAATGAACCTGTGTGTAGTGAGCTGCATCTCAATTTGTGGTCAGCTTTAATGCTGACATACACACATCTGCAGCCATGTTATCATTGTGCACATGGCATGCAGTCCACCCTCCGTACGCCCCTCTCCAGTTGTAGGTTGAACCTGCAGCGTGAAGGGTGTGTGTTAATAAGAGAGGGCTCGGTGAGGTGCGTTGTGAGGCCATTGTGGTCTCCACGCTCGCTGGTTTTCTTTGTGCCATGAAAGCCTGGCGATACAGTAACAGCCAGAGGCAGAAAGGAGCTGTCTGTCGTCGAGACGGCTGGTAACACTTGTTTCACCCACCCTTCCAGGGGGCCGTGGAGAATAGAGGAGAGGCAGCTGGTAGGCTTAACAGGAAATGCAATGGTAACAGTGTCAACAGCTGCCCCCATGGCCACGCAAGCCAAACGGCGGGCAACAACAGGCCATATGAAAAGATAAGTGTTTGGATAGCTGCGGGGATTTGGTTCATACTGTATCTCTGTGTAATGCTGCAATGCCAAATGAGCGCCTTTGTGTGTTTTCTCATTAGAGCTTTATACTCAGAGCTTAGTCATTTCACAGGTGATGACAACATGGACGCCAGTGAATGTTGAGTAAACAAAACAAAAAAAAAGGACAAAAACAACAGCTGAAGGGGAGCAGGCCTCTGCTGAAGTGAGAGGCACTCCTGCTTTGTAACCTTTCAAACACAAGATTATCACTTTAGTTTTTTTGTTTACTCATGCTAGACTGAAAACCTGTTTTTAATTTTTAATTTAATAATTTTGACATAATGTGTAAAAGTGTAACATTTTAAAGTGTAGGTCATGAGTTGTCCTGACGAGGTTTTGCATAACGCATGCTGCACAGTTTGTGTAAAGTGAAGATAAGGGCACGAAAATTCCCATTACCCGTGGCTGTCACAGTGAACTCAAACTCGGGTCAAGATGACCCCCTGAGGAGTCAATAAATCACAATGTCACCTCTGCTGCCCAGTGTCCTCTTGCTATCACTAACTTTGAGTGTCCTTAGCATTCTTTCACTTCCCCTGCTCCTTGCTTGACCCTCCCGTCCAAACAAACTGCCTGTCAGCGCCGCAGCGACAGGTACGACAGCTCCAGCTCAACGTGAGGAGTGATCTCCCCCAAAAAGTAACACTCTCCCCGTCCTCGACTTTCTGTCTCCAGTGCTGTCTCTCCTCCCTCTTCCTCCCCCTGTCTCTCAGGAACAACTCAAGCCTCACTTTTTGATGTCTTTCCCTTTCTTTAAATCATAGTTGAGCTGTGAAAATATGTAATTATCACATGCACACTAAGCTATTTGAAAATGGAATTTGTTTTTAGTCTATATCCAAATTCCATGTGAGAGTTTTCAAATAAGGATGACAGCAGTATAAATTTCAGTCTACAATATCTGAGTCTTTATTTAAGTCTTAGTTTCATCCAATTGGCCAGGAGCTTTAATTCACCCTTACAGGATCATTGTTGGACATACATCTTTGAATCTTGTGGTATTATCTACCATTTGCTAACTTTAATACCTTGCTGGGATTGCTCTGCATTAGAGCTTATTCTATGTCTGACTTGAAGATTTGGAGCTCCTTTTATGTACAATTCATTACTTTAATATGAAAGACTCATTGGGGTCATCTTGGAATGAATGTAGCCATCAGTTTACATTCTTACTCATCATTAGACGAATAAATATCAATGAGATTACCTCGTAAGCCTTGGGAAGTCCCCCCTCCCTCCTCTCCCCCCCCGCGACCCAATCCCTACCAAGTCTTCTCAGACATGGGGGAAGTATTAAAGGGCTATTTCAGTTTGTGTGTAAAATCTTAGCTGTGAAATAGCCTCCGTTTTTGAGCCCTGGGTGAATTATCCAAGATCTTTTTCATGTTGCAAGAGAGACCAATGCGCTTTCTCGAAACATGGTTCTGATAATAGTAAAGAGGACGACCAACAGACAGTGGAAGCTGCTTTCAATGACCTTAAATACCTTATCTGCACCTTTTGAAGCCAGGGCGAGGTGATTGGCAGGTCAATTTGTGATAGTATCGGTCGATGTACTTGGCACTCTTAATGCTCTTTGCCACAGATAAGTCTGCTTAATATGAAAACTGTCATAATTCATCCGCTTTTTCCGCAATGTACATTTTCTTGTGGAATCATCAATCCGGTCACCTGTCAGAAAAGACTTGTCAGTATTCCCATTCCACCATCCGCCCTTGTGTGATTTCACTTTATGGAGATTATCCCACACTATGAAGCATTTAGGATTATTCCTCTGGTATGTTGAATCAAAGTTAGTTTTTCCCTCCCTGAACACGGTGTGGAACAGCTATGGGGGAGCGAGCGAGGCTCCCGGGCCCCGCAGTGTGGATGGTTTGACTTTGTCCGCTCTTTGTCCAGTCCCCTGTCAAACCCATCACAGTCCCATCCCCTCTCAGTCGGTAGTTTCCTGTGTAAATTAACAGACACAGTGGTGAAGTAGATTCCAATTTTGAAGCAAAGTAGAGTGTGCAAATTAGCCATGTTTTTTTAATTAAGCCCAGTGCACAGCGCGAAGGCAGAGCGCCATTGTTCCGGATGGACCAGGTGCAAATTTATTCTCTGGGGAAGCGCCACGATGTCCGTCCTCCAGCCGAGTCCCATCCTCAGCCTAATCAGTCCCCAGCTTGAAAAATGTCCATGTTTGGCACCCTCTTGCTGAGAGACACTGCTGAGAGTGGTCAGAAATTATTCATTATTTGAGGGCCTCATTTTTAACATTTCCATTAAAAGTTGCCGCCATGCAGTCAGGCTCAACATTTAAATTTTGATAATTATAGTTTGCTGGACAAATGTATCATTCAGTCTTTCCAAGTCAATTGCCTTTGTGTGTGTTTCTCTGTGGCGGCCCTTTAGGCGGGCCATCGTTTTATTAGTCCTCTGTGCTGCCAATTTCTGTCAGGTCCTAGGGGGAGGTATGTTGGAAATGTAAAGCATTTTGTCGTTTGTTTCTATGTTTCAGGTGTTAAGAAGGCATTAAAAGTAGAGCTAAAACAATAAGTTGATAAATCAATTAGTTGATCAACAGGAAATGTACCCTCAACTATGATAATCTTCAGTAGATTTGCTGCTCTTCTTCGTCACATCATTGTGAATAGAATATCTTTTGGTTCCTGAAGAAGCTATCTTGGGCTCTTGAAAGTAGTGATGGGTTTCAAAGACTAAACAATTAATCTAAAAAATAATCATCACATTAGTAAAACTAAGAAATTGTTAGTTGCAGCCCTAGTTAACAGCAAATTAGTTATTTGAAAACTTCTTCCATTAGAAACAAACCCCTCACTATGAATAATTAAGTTGTTTATGATTGAAGTTCAGAAAAGACCATATTTTAGCCAAAATAAGTAATGAAATTTAGCATCCAACTCTGGTGTGGGTGGGACCTGAAATCTGAAAAAGGCAGATCCTCTTTTGGGCGACAAGGACAATTGTGCATCTCTTTGGGTTGAACACATTGCTCTGCGGGAGCTTGAATCAGACAGAGAGTAGCCACAGATAATGAGCTGTCTTTAATCATGGGAGACAGTACTTTGAGATGCTTTGCATCACATTTGCAGGGGGGAGGGGGGTCCTAATTACGGTACTACAGAAAAATCACAGGGCTTCCTGTCCATCGCAACTGATGCTGAGTCCTAACCAACCTTGACAGGAAGTGACAACAAAGACTGTTTCTGTTTTGAACACCACAAAACAAAGAAAAGTAAAAGACAACAAACTGAAGACATTCACGATTGGAGGATGTAGATTATTCAATCCTTTTCTATTTCAGAGCGGAGCCACAGTGATTCTCATTTAAGCTTTTCTTTGGAAATACAGATAACTATGTATGCTGATAAGATGCAATATACTGCTTACAGTTGACAGCATACACCGTATACTTTTATTGATGTCTTAAAAATGCAATTCTTGACAGCTTTGTGCGAACATTTCCAATGCATATCTGTGATGCAGTACCCTTCCTGCTGACAGAATAAAGATGAAACCGTGTACATCAAAATAAAAATGCATCAGAATGTAAGCTGAAGTTGACTTTGACTCAAACCAGGTTCTGACTGAAATTGGCAGGAGAGGATTCTCAAAAATGCTCCAACACAGTAAAGAAGCTGTGAATACAGTTCTGGATTGGTGACATAAAAACAAAGCACACGTCCTGTACTCCCTCAGTGTCTTAAACGCTAATTGCAAATGATACCTTAAGATGTTTAAAAAAAACAACAAAAAAATGAAACATGACTCACATCATTCCTCTGAGATTTTTAAACTCGGTCAGCGCATTAAATCCAAATTTACATAACACATACATAAACAATCAATTATAATAAAACAATCTTGATGGTAGAATCCACCTTTCTTCCTCGCCACCATGTACATTCCATTAAACTAAAATAGCTGCCTGAGATAAGTCCTCCAATCCCTCCACTATTTCTTCCTTGTCCATATCCATAAGCAGCAAAAAAAAGATTTGCCCCATAACCCTGTGTGATCATTTGCATCTAAAACGATATTCGACATTTGTTATTCCATCAATCAATACCATCTCTCCCATTCTCTGTGTGCATAATCTCAGAACCTGCATGCAAAACGCTTAACAATAACATATATGTTATACAAGAAGCCGTATATCATCCCTGGACGCATTTACATCCTGTTAACAATTTCTCAGGGCAGATTAGAGGGCGCTGAGACAGCAGCCTAGATCCCATGAGAGGTGGGCTTTGGGAGCTGATAAGGCCAGCCATAGGAAGGCAGGATTAATACATATGACCAGGACACATGGAGGCCCTCTGATTATTCTGGCAGAAAAACGGCCCTATCCCATCGGCCCCCGCGTGATTAAATACAGCCCGAGTGCGGACAGGGAGGAAAAGGGATGGTGAGATAACTGATTTTATTTATGCAAGCCGGTTAGCCTGGCAGATCACGTCTGAGGATTGTTCACGCTACAGGGGTGAGGGATCGCACCAGGGGAGCTCACCCCTGATCACACACAGGGCTGCTTTAGCTGTCACTTTTCCACATTGCCTTCTTCCCTCTGTAGAATATAGATCAGGCATTTCCAAAATGTTTCATGTCACGGATTGCCAAATAGAAACGTGTAATGCTACAGACCTCCATTTGACTTTTTTGTGTTTTTTGCTGCTGAGGAACAAATTGGCTTAGATATTTTTTTCCATAAAGTAGTATTAGGTGGAGAATTAACATTAGAACGTTTTATGGTCAAACTTAAATATACAGTATGTCCTATTATCAAGCAAACATTTATTTCTTTATATATTTATGTCTTATTGCCAAGGAACTTCTGAGGTTGTCAGACCCCACTTTGTTTTGGTAAATTATCACCTTTGTCTAACCTGAACATATTCCTAATAGAACTACAAGGAGGTCTGACTGTCCACTGAACATGTAGACTACATACACACATCCTTTTCCCATATCATAAACAACTATTTAGGCTACACCCTTGACAAGAACTTCAGCAAGTTTTAGCAGTAATTGTAGTTCACATTAGATTCTGTACACAAGACTTTGTGGGAGTGGGGATTACCTAATTAACTTCTTCAAAAACATGTACTCATTATAGATTGAATTCCTTTTGGTTGTTAGAGGGTGCGTAATTAATTAATTGTGTTAATGACCCATTAATGGTGGTACACATGGAATTCTAATGAGCCACCTTAATTAAATATTATCTCACTGTTTAATCAATGCGTTTAATTATTCACATGGAATTTTCTGTGGAATCAATTTGATCCTGGGTCGCAGGAGCAAAATGCTGATTGTGTGCTCTCTCGCTGATTCATCACTGAATTAGTCATTCAGTTCAAAATCCTCTTTTAATCATGGGGGGAAATTAGCCATTTGGCTCAGATCCATACATTTTTGTGTAAGAGAGTGATTCTGATCACTTGGATATCAATTTTAATTGACCCCGGGTCACATTTTACATCTGTTTGAGAGACATGTTTTAATTAGAGATATGGGATGCAATTACATCGCCATGTGTGTTCCTAGCCATTAGGGAAGATAAATAGTAGGATTTCATATATTTTTGAAATGATAATGAACAATCTACCTGTAATCCTCTCATTGTACAGCATACAATGTTATGTTAATGACAATTCTATATAACTTTTTGTATTTCTCTCAGACCTTAACACAGTGTGCCTCCACCATGTAAAATCGTTATGCTCCTTCACAGACAAGCTGTGGACAGATTCCATGTGGTCTCCAAGACACATCTGCATGCACATTCACAAAAATGTGTAATTTTTAGGGCGGGACCACATCAGTGAAAGAGAACGCATGTTGGGATTCATAGCAAAGTCATCACTCACCAAGTTTCTCTCCATCCGTGTCCGTGAACCTCTGCTGTTCCTCTATCTCTTTTTCTCTCTCTAGCTCTCTCTCTCTCTCTCTCTCTCTCTCTCTCTCTCTCTCTCTCTCTCTCTATCTATCTATCTATCTATCTCTCTATCTCTCTCTCTCTCCCCCACACTTCTCCAGAACAAACTGGAAGACCTCAGTCATCATCCTCATTTTAGCTCAAATTTGGTGGGATCAAAGGTGGCCAGCTGGGCGTGGGCGGGGAGCAGATGGTTGCATGCTCAGTGGGGACTAGGCAAAGGCCCTTCAGGTTTTAACACCTCCTCTCCCCTGGGTGCCCGGGTGGGGGGGATCCGGCTCGGGGAACTTACCTGGGCTCAGTGGCATGACCAGCAGGCTTCCACTGCACCACCCCCTACTTGGCTCACATATGGCGCCAGCCATGGGGGCCTTGAGCTGGGGTTCTGACCTGAGGAAAATAAACTGTGGAAGGGCAGGGGAAGGTAAGCCTCACTCATTAGGATGAGTGCATGAGAAGAAGTCCATTCATTAACAAGCCAAGAATGAACTTTGAGTTCAGGGAGTTGTGGATTAGAATGAGCATGAGTACATGCAGTAGCTCAAAAAGTTATGTTGTCGATAAATAAATATTGTAGGCCTATATTTACATGAAACGAAAAAAAAACGTGTGAAATGTTATGACACAATTTGAAATGGATAGTAAGGCTTTATTTGTTGTTGATATCAGTAGTTTTACCTCTGGTAACCCGCTGTTGTGAGGTCTCAATGGGACAGGCAGTGGCTGGTTACAGAGACTGCAGGTGCTGGGGCAGATTAATCCCTTGCTAAATCAGCTCCGCCTCAGCAATCTCAAAGTTCCAGGAAAGGAGCCCGCTGGGAACGTGAAGTGGTACTTGTGGTCTGGGATTATGACTTTCAGACTTGTTGGCCTTGAGAACACAAATGTAACCTCTTGAATTGAATTTGCAGAGGGAATAAATTCTGTGGAGAGGGGGTTGGGGGGTTGGATTCACCCTCTGACCAATGTTTTTTTGGGGATAACTATTTTTCCATAAATCCATCTTAAGTAGTCACATTCTCCCTGTGGCTAATAGGATCATGATGGGAATAATCTTTACAAATCTGACAGAAAAAAAGAATGTCCTGGCCTTCAACTTCTTCCTCTCGGTAAATGAACAATTTCAAGAGTCTTTCCTGTGGGACAAGGGGGGGGGACGGACATTGGCAATGAAACAAAAAAAGTAAGGGAAAAACAACATAATTTTCTCAGGCGAAGGTTAGGCTACTATTACTGAAGCTATATAGCTATATACTGTGTCCTTATTTCAGCTGCAAATGTGGACTATCAGTATGCAACGGTAATGCAATAAAAATATAATAAAATAACTGAAAATGAATGCCTCAACCGTAACCGCTTGCATTTTCCTGTTTTCTTGTGAAAACTATGAATATAGATAGGCTTTGTTGAATTTTTATAGATTCATAGAAAATTAGCCTTAAGAAAAATACAAGTGACCCATAGTTGACTCCTTTTAAAATAGAACCACATCCTGTTCATAGTGGATTGAAATTAGAATGGTGCCCGATCAGACATTTGCTCCCCATTCTCATCTTGTCACTCACACCCGGTTCTACATTGCCCCACAATAGCCCTGGACCCACACAAAATGACCAAGCAAACCTCTTATTGTCATATCAAACTCTGACAGCGCTGGGATATGAATCTGCTCTGTATTTACCCACCTGCTCCAACGTACAAACACAGATCATGTTTAGCCTTCACGATTCCAAACAACAAAAATGACTCCAGAGAGAAATCTGTAATTTATTGCTGATATTAACGATTTTTTCCCCTTAGATGCCTGGCCTCTTTAAAGCAGATTAAAAGCAGTGATACTATCAGTTTTCTTTAAACGTAACATGAAACAATTGCGAATGTGATTAGTCAATGAATCGATCAACGGGAAATCATCCGTCTAAATCATTTTTAAGACAAAATGCTTTTTACAGTTTTAGATCTTTGTCAATTATGACTCATTGATTGATCTGATGTCCAATGTGACATCTTCAAATGTCTTATATTGTCCGACTGACAATCCAAAACCCAAAGATATTTAGTTTAAAAAGACATCAAACCGAGAAATAATAATTCTTGCAACTTTATTGTCAATTCTGTATCTTTTGGTTTTGGACTCTTGGTTGGACAAAACAGGCAATCTATAGACATTGAGGCTCTGGGAAATATCTATTTTAAGATTATTTTGGGGCATATTTATATAGGACAGCTGAAGACATGAAAGGGGGGAGAAAGAGGGCGAGTGACATGCAGCAAAGGGCCGCAGGGCGGAGTCGAACCCGCGGCCTCTGCGTCGAGGAGTAAACCTCTATAGCGAATAAATACTATATTACTTACTATATACACTACATAACAGAGATATTAATGATTAATAAATAAAAGTAAAGAAATCCCTCAGCATTGATCCGGCTGTTACTGGTGTGTCCGACTCGAAGACAGTGAAGGTATTGGCTGTGAGATCCACAACTTAACAAAGAGCCTCATGCTGCTGGCCCTATTGCATTCTGGGACAAAGGTGCCATCCCAGGACCCATCTATCATACAGGATCTCAATGAAAGCTAGAGAGTTGATTTAGCTGGCATGTGTGTTTTCTCTCTGTGCCTTTTGTTAGGGTGTGTGAGTGTGTGTGCTGTGAGTGACCCATTGTGGCCAGACACCTGCCCACAGGGCTCCTTGTCTGACTGATGAATCAGTGTCTTCAAGGTGTCTTTGAAGAAGTCTATTGTATGCCTTTGTTCTACAGTCTTAAGCATCCTGTCCTGCATCTCCCTTTGCACACTAAAGAGAAAATAAATCCACTGCTGACACCGACACAATGAATGGCCTGGGCCAGCGTCCCATCAGCCATCTCTTCCAGCTCAGAACAGAAGGAGAAAAGGATAATAGATGTTGGATCAGAGCAAAGAGAAATAACAAAATGAGAGTGTATACAGAATCTGACAATAGACCTCCATCTCTTCTCCACCTACCCATCATTTCTATGAAAGAATAAAGTAAAATAAATAAATAAAAAAAAAAAAACTCCCCAAAAACTTTTTCTTATTTTTATTCTGTTTTCGCTCTTTACTCACTTCATTTGATTTCTCTCTTATTTGTGATGTCACACCTGCTATCATTCATGTGCTGCATGGTCTGTCAGGGCAGATTAGAAGCAGAGGCTTGTGCCTCGACAGCCATCGTGCAGTATCAATATTGTGACGGCTGAGGAGCCGCCCGTCCTCACATCTCCTTGGAGTGCAAAGACAATTGAAAAGAGGAAGCGTCACAAACCTGACACCCGAGTCACTTCAAGGAATCCCTTTCAAGAAGAAATAAAACCTCACCTGACAAAGCAAAGCCAGCCCAGGACAAGAGTAAATAGCATCAAACAGTAAGGGTATTTCCACTTTTAAGAAAAGGAAATGCACCCGCTGGAATCAGTTAGGATGCAGGAAGTGAAATTAATAGTATTCTTAGAAGTTTTATTTTGCTAAAGGAATTTTGATTAAGTTGCTAGTAGTCTATTGTGCATTTGCTCTTTATAAATAAAACTAGACAAAAGCAATTCTTGGCTCCGAAGAGATGCCTAAAGTAGGTGCTATCATTGAAAAGTTGAGGTGATTCCAATGGCAAACACAGTGTCATTAAGCATCATAAAGCATTTTCTATAAGGGCTAATGCATGTTGTAACATTAGGCAGAATCGCTTTGGATTTTTTTTTGTGTGTAATGTCTGCCACTGACATTTTTCATTGTAGTCCAAATGTAATAATTTCCTCTAATACAGTACCACTCATTAACCCCAATTACTCTTCCAGGAGGCTATCAAAATTACTCTTTTTCCAGTGTTCTCATAACTCCAGCTGCTCTCCTCATCAACCAGTTTAATCTGGGCGAGTTAGACTGGGATGTAAGCCAAATGAAAAAATGTAACATGAGGTTAATCATCCTCAGTACATTCTCAAGTAGTGTAATTTGTCCATTTTCTGCCTTTTTTTCTTAGTTTGTGCACATTCCCACCCTGCTGAATGTGTCATTAAAAGTTGCCCAGTGCTTGCTTGTAGCAGATTAGCCATTCTCTTAATACATCCATGAGATTAGCAGAGATTGTGACCCAGTGACTTCTGGGAGTTGCATTTACAGTGCCAATAATGGAGCAAAGGAGAACTGTCACTGTGATTTTTATGCTTCTTATTATTTTTTTTGGCTTGCTGCATGTGACCAGCCTGGTTATACCCATAGATTGTAAAAACCAAATTCCCTACTTTTCACCAGAAGATGTTTAATTAACCCACTGTCTACCCCTGGTAGTTTTGACCCGCAGTCTGCAGAGACTGGTGAGAGATATGCAAGCAATGGAGTTTGTGCATGCCACTTAAAATCTCTCTGCAGAAAGCAACAAAGGTCCAGAAAGAATTCAACAAGATTCAACAAATAGAGAGAGAATGTCACAGAGAAAATAGATAAAATACCAAGCAAAAAAAAAAAAAAAAAAAAAAATCCCAGGGTGATTACAAGATCAGCATGCCACGGTACAATTACCATCACTTTGAATTTGAAATGGCCATTTAAAGGGCAGTAGAGCATCCTGGAAAATTAAACTGGAGCCTAATTAGCACACTCCAACCTGACAACGGAGCAGCTTTCAGCCTGACTGAGCAAAGCAGTCAAGCAAGAGGAAGTGACTGACTGAAGGACCATGGAGGCCCTGCCACTCCTGCTCTGAACCCATCACACACCCAACTGTGAGACACACTTACACACAGATACGCATGTGCAAACACACACATGCACACTGCACTAGCATAAACACACGCTCTCTCTTTTACAGACACACCCATCTTCATAAACAGAAATGATCTCATCTACTGTATATCTGTTTGTTTTTTGTGCTAAATTCATATAATTTCTAATATTTGTGGATTTTCATGAGCACATGTATACTTACACTGTAGTGTACTTTTTTTAACAGAATGGTGGCACTCAAGCATGTCTTATAGCCCTCTCAGCCTGCCAGCAGTCAGGCCTGTGACCCCTGACCCCTCACTGTTAAATTAACTCTGCCCCCAGTTGGGTGTTGTGCCAAATGTCAGGAGCGGCCTCTAATCCTGTCTCGCTGTCTGGTTGGCCACTGAGCACAAGACTACCTTTCCTGTCCAGACCAATCTACCTAGTACATACCAACCTTAGCTCAACTCTGCTGCAGGCTCTCCTGCACGGAGAGAGGACTACCTACGACTTGGTCGTCCAACTTCGATTTTATTTTTTTTATAGCACCAACAAAATGATGCAACAGAAGAGTTTTAGTTTTGAGCTGAAACTTTTGACCGACAAAGTGGGTGAAAAGTGGAATTGCAAAATTCTGCCGGAGGGATGGAAAAGTGCTGAGGGAAGGTGAAACTAGACACTGTCAAGAAGGTGTCTGTGTGTGTGCGTGCGTGCGTGCATGCGCGTGTGTGTGTGTGTGTGTGTGTGTGTGTGTGTGTGTGTGTGTGTGTGTGTGTGTGTGTGTGTGTGCGTGTGTGTGTGTGTCACACCTCAGTCTTTTCTGAGCCCTGGGGTCTTTACTGAGGTCTGGTAAAAGAGAAGGAGAGCCCCATGGCTATATCTGTCACAGAACACAACAGGTTGACTTTAACTTCCCCTGAAAACTTAGCACAGTGCAACTGAGTTTGATAGTTAGGTGTGACCCAGATAAAGTTAGAAACACAATGTGAAATAATTTAGGAATACAAAGAATATGACTCACGAGGAATACCATCGGTGGAATGTCATGTATATCATTGTTGCGATGTACTTTTTGCCATATTGATTGTGCCTTAAGCAGGAGATAATTTCCTCCGGACAGATCAATCCTAACCTGTTCCAGAGACCTATGCGACCTCTCCTTACCACAGTCATGGAGCACCGACATTGTCTGAAGGCACAGCTAATTTGATTTGAGTCAAATGTGGGGCTCAATCACTGCCTATTAGCTTAGATTTAATTAACCCAAATCGTGTTATTGTGTTTGATGACAAAGAGGTTTTTGTGCAGGAACCTCATTGTCAGATCATTGTTCTGTTGTCTCATTCAGCTCAGTCAAAGGTTGACAAAGAAAGAGCAGCTGCTAATATGGACTATAGAGGGAAACAAAGGTCATTATTGTTAATGGAGGCTGGCTACTGGATACCTGGTCAGAGAGGCCGTGTATTGACCACAAAATGAAGAGCTTGATTGTGTTTTGAAGTTCTCTTTCAATGCAAATTAATCAGAAAAATAGGGCATGGCGTCTTGAATTTAAGATAAATGGAAATTGGTTTCAGCATTGCCTCACATCACTTCCTTTTTCAAATTTAGTATCTTGACTTCACTGCCACTAATGATGCTGTACTAAGGAGGACTATATATATATATATATATATATATATATATATATTATATCTCATTTAAACAGTTTTAACTTGTCTTGCTGGCTTGTCACAGAAGCGACCTATATTTGAAATCAAGTTTTTGTTGCAAGTCAAATTAGCAGGAAAAAAGCCTGACACACAAAGAATGAAAAGTGCAAATCAATCACCTTCAAATCAAATGACATAAATACCATTAGATATCCATAAGACCTTTTTTTTTACCTCACTCCGCTCTTAATGCCTTTCTCTCATCTGGAGTGACATGATATTTTTTCCCTGTGACACACGCTGTAATTGACAAAGCCTTGCTGCACTTTGCCGAAGCGTATTGAGGCCGCTATCTGGTTGAAGAATACAAATTCATCGTGAATCGGAGGTGCTCAACAAAACTGCTGCCAATTATCTGAAGCCCTGTAAATGATAACTCTGTGGCCACTCGAGCATAAAACAAGGAGATGAAGATGAATCTTACTATTCCCCATCATTTCATCCCATTTAATTGACAAGCTCTCACTTCACCGTTAAATTTAGAAGATTACAAATATGAGCTGAATCTCGAGCACCCAATCCACCCGCTCTAATCACATGCAGAACCAGTCGCAAATTAATCTACATATTTTAATAAGGTGCCAGTAGCAGGGAAGGTGTGTGCAGACATTTACCGGATTATCATCTGCCGTCCCGAGTTCAGAAATTGAATAAATATCTTTCATATAAATACATGGGAACCTCGGCTGATGGTGAGGAGCTTTTCTCATTCCAACTTGCTCATATTCTCGTCTTTTTTCCCCTCTCACAGACATACATATGGACTCGGCTTTCAGAGGCTTTCACTTCACTTGTGGGCCATAGTCGTATACTTGGGCCGATTTAACAGTCCAAGCACTTATTGAACAAAGAAGATGTAATTTCCCCAGCCCTGCTAATACCAACTGCTCCTGGGTTTCTTACTTGCAATGTAATCTTTATGAGCACAGGAGCGAAATATGATGGCTTTATTAAGAATTAAACCTGCTCTGAAGATGAGGAAGCCTTTGAGTATAAAAATGGCCATGTGTAAAACACTATTATAACTTCCAGTTTTAAAAGTTAATAAAACTAAAAGCTTATTGGGGTTGACTCATGCCTGTGTCGAACACCGTACAGAAAATACTGCACGCAGTAGCAACAGTCTGATTAAGCTGAATCCAGTGAGGTAAGACTACAGTGTTGGACTGTTCTGAAAATTTCTTACAGTTTAGCTGCAAATATATTTCACAATTCCTCAGTATAGTGCAAGCTATCCACAAAAGCAGGCTTGTTGTATTAAATGTGTTACTGTCAACAAATCCTGTGAAGTCCATCTCTCAACACTTTCCAACTTTCCCATATGTATCTCTCAGTATATATTTGTAACCCAAAAATGGGTCATAAATATAGTTTTTTTTTAAAGGCTAAATAATTTCCCATAACAGCTGGGCACTGTAGCTTTTCGCAAACGTTACCAAACGGAAGTAAATACTGCATTTCTTGGGGAATATTTCCACCTGCGGATAAATACACATTTAGTACACTTGTGGGCAGGGGTGGACTGGGACAAAAATTCGGCCCTGGCAAATTCTGTCCCTTATCGGCCCAATTTCAGACGGGGACATTGTTCGCTTTGTAATGGCCAAAACCAGGCTCACGTGAGATTATGGCCCTAGCAGCATGAGGCACGCTTACAGGCTTCCATAATTAAATAATACACACACTGGCGCAATTCTTAAAACCTTCAAATAAACTACCATGGCACCATCTTAGAATACAATGGAAATGCTTGCATATTTAAAACATATTATGACATGCCAGAACTGACAGATTGCCAGTCCACCTATGCTTATAGGTATTTGTGGTAGCAGAAGACTGTTATGTAACAGTAGGATTGACTCAAAATAAACTGCGGTGTGGCTCATTTACGTGTTTTTTTTTATCTTTTTTTCATTGCTTTTTGGTCTTTAGTATTTTCATGGGACTTTGACAATAAGATGTAGAATATCACCAAACGTATCCCTTAACATTTGCATTTGACAATACAGCTATGTTGACCTTTGTAGGTCACACGTGTGTCCATATTGTCATTACATGTTTTCATTGCGCTCATCTTTAGTCCCCGCTCTAAACAAACACAAAGTCACGTACACAAGAGCCGTAAAAACACTAACCTGAACCTGCAGCTTAACCTGCTATTCACCCTCTTAAACATACCTATTTTCCTGGAGAAACACTGAAAATTACAAGCTTCCTCATTCACCGCAAATAAACCGGTGATGGGAGTCCTTAAGTGGCAGTACAAAGAGTTATAAATTGTTTTTTTTCACCTTTTCACAATGCCAGGAGGAATATAGCCCCATTACACTCTTGAGGGTCACTTTTAGTGTCTGAAGGTAGTGCTTACACAGACTTTACAACGTGTATCATTATAGCTTGCCATATAAGGAAGCAGCTGGGATGTGAAAGGAAACGAAAAAGGAGGTCACCAAGGCTGTCAGTTTTAAAGGGAAAGGGAGGACCAAAGATCAGCACTCAATTATCACCACTTAACTGAAGTGAATCTTCCTTCTGATTTGTGCCACCTGTTTGTGAAATCAGTGATGAGAACCTTTAGCACATCATATGATAGCCTTAAACATTCTCTGTGTTTTCTGTCAGCTAGCTCTTGCTTTAAAGTTCCCTTTTGTGGAAGAATTCTAAACCCAACTATCACACAAAACTCACACATATCACTCCCAACCAAACACATATTTATCCTCAATCAGTGATAGACATATCTCAGTACCAAGACAAAACGGTGATAAACCACCACCACGACAGTGATTTGTCATTTAGAAGTGATTCGTCTGGTGCTGTCCCATCTCCTGGCTGAGTAAGACATCACATGTCAGCGTTGATTGACAGATCCCAGTTCTGTCTGTTAGCTGCGGGGGAGCTGCAGGGAAAGATAAGGACATCTATCTGTGTAGTCCCCAATGGCAGGCTGGGGTCACGTGAAGGTTCCCTCCAACCATGATGATATCTGTATCTAGTAGGCCTGGGTTTACTCCTACTATAACACCTGTCCTCAGTTGACCTTTAAACCCTACCTGACCCCTGCCACATATCTGGATCAATCTGTATGATCGCTTATTGTTAAATACAGTATGTGGATAGATTTAACATCCCAAAGTGACGCAGGTATGGAACTGCAGAACATCAGTAGATTAGTTTTTTTAATTTAGAAAAAAATAATTACCTATATGGCAAAGGTATATATTTAGCAAAAACTCAAAATCTTTGGTAATTTGTAGTGTGAATTAGTCTGGCTTTTAAGATTGAACGTTAGTCTGGGGTGTCTGCTCTGTATTTTCTACTGCACAAGAGGCGTGATCAGCGAGCATAGTTCAAATGACTCTGTACGCAATTGGATAGTCCTTCAACCAATCAGACCAACGATCCGGGTGACTTGACAGCGGCATCAACGGGTTGCTGCGCTTCGGGGGCCGTCATGTTGAATATAAACAAAAAGCTGCTTGGTCGCTTCTCTATCGTCATTGTGTTAAATCCGCCAATAGCGCGCCAGGTGGATAAGCCAGTTTGTGATTGGTTCCTGCAAATTTGTAACGGAAGCAGGATAGATAAACGTACAGGTTTCCAGCCTGAGCTGCAGGGCAAAATCAAATCGCCGGCAGATCGGGCTGGGTTTACCCAGTCTAAGTGTAAATCGTATCAAATTGAAATTACTCAGTTCGTGCACAACATGTAGGGATTGCTCTATTTATGGTTCTCAACAAAACATTGCTTTATTCACCTTCTTCCTTCATCTGCCATGATTAACATGTAGTTACCTGCATGTGTCAAGTCCACCGGGTGGCATCCGTTTGTATTCACTGTCAGTTACTGTAATAAGCAAGGTAATACACACTAAAATCACACTGTACATGTTATTCCTTTCCTTTTGAAGGTATTAAGGAGCACCCCACCGATTTCAGTTTCCTTGTTTTGGGGAGTCTTCTGTGGCTCTGAAAGGAAACATTTCTTTTTTTGTGATACATTTTTTTTTATTGATAGTATACAGGTGGAATTTGAATGATAGTACAGGTTTTAAGACTGAAAGGAAGCTTTTCAAAGTTCGACATGTACTGCACTGTACCAGACTGCACAGTACTGTTAGTGTGTTAGCAGATTTAACTTCCCTTTACTTTTATCTCTTCAAATCTCCTTATTTGGCTTTATAAAACATCACATGGGGAATCAGGCATTGCAGGGGGTAGTAGAGGTGGAGGGGCGAGCCCTGCACCTAATCTTAAATTACCTTGTATTTAAATCCCTCAACATATGTAGTCTGGACATAAGATCTGTGTCAAAGTTTGTTTAAATGTGTTTAACTGAATAGCTCTTTCATAATGTGATTAGCTCAGCATTACCATGTTGACTGTTACAGTAAAGAGGTTTGGGTGCCCTGTACAGTACAGTATATGCTATGCAGATAAACAGGGAGCTATCTGAGGTCAAAAGACTTTACCAGCGTATAAGAAGATTGGTTTGCTTTGAGAAAAACAGGACAGGAACACATTCAATTACAGTATAGGTTTCACTATGCATCTGTCACAATATCAAGAAAATCCTCTCTGAACTAACGTAGGTCTGTGGACATGTGTTGGCATGTGTGACTGTTTGTGAACAGGACGGCCCTCTGAGGTCAACCAGGGTACTTTAGTGAGCCGACTTACCCCGTTCCTGTTCTTACTGTACGTGTCACAGGTAGTTAGTCACCAGACCACAGCCTCACCATGGGGTTAAAGGATATTTTGGCATTTAAAGATGCATTTATGAAATAGAATTTAAGATTAAAACTTGTAGACACGATTCTCCTATATATGCATCGTAGGAAAATGGACTGATAAGGAGTGATGCAGAAAACTACCAGCAGCAGCACCGAATCCATAAATGACCTTGTCTGTGAAAGAAGAGAGGGCAAAATGCAAATAGCGACGGGAAATGACAGAGTGGAACAACAGGACATTCAAAGGAGAAACGAGACAGAAAGAATCAGGGGCGGGGGGGGGCAGAGGGTAAGAGAGAAAGCCTTGATTATTATCTCAATCATCGAGCGGAATAATAGGACAACAAAAAGCCTGAGTGTGCCCAAACCTACCAGCCTGCTTGCCTGCCAGTCGGGCCTGATGTGGTTAAAAAGAGTTTGGCTAATCGACTAAGCTCTCCCCGTCCCCACCCCAGTGACCCAGAACAGCCATCTTCCTCTCCCCGCGAGACCCCTACAGAGCAAACACTGCAGGGACATTAAACACTCATACACATTTTTAACCATTATCCTAAATGGCAAGGACTGTTCTTTTCTCCTTCCATAAGGTTTGAGCCATTGAATAAACTCAAATGACAATCCATCAATTTATTTCTACTTAGGTTGGTGAATAATGGCGCAATATCAGTCCTGGAAGGAGCATTAGGGAGTACAGATAAGTTCATGAAAAATTGACATCATTCGTTTCAGTAGGGACCTGGATTTTCTTCTCCTGCTGCACCATTACACCCTCCTACTAAACACTCACACATGGCTATGTGGCAGTAACATGGGCAGCATGCCAGGCCCTATTGTAACTGTAAATACTCAAGGGCTAGGGGTTCCCCAGGAGAATATCATTTGAATTGTAGCTATATCTTAACCACCTGTAACATGTGAACTAAGTTTGATCCCTCAAACGTTTCCTGTCCCAGAAGAGAACATAAGGCTCGGCGGTGAAAGGAGGGTAAAATCCCCGTGTGTGGATTTCCTTTAATTACAATAACATTTGCAGTTAATTATGTAGTAAGTACTTTAACAGCACAGGTTGCCTGACCTTCTGTGTCCTAAACTATTGAAGGTTAGGCAACACAATAAAACAGCAAATGAAGACAAAAACTGAGTCAATTATATACAGTGTATTACAAAAATAAATACATGTCAATATATATTACAAAAGCAGCCACCATATTATTATTCCAAATTGTTTAAATGAAATAAGACACACTTCCACTTTGAAGGCTATTACTTTTGGTTACTCTGTACAATTTTAAGGTAATTATTCTTGACTTGAGTGTTTCCATTTTATAACATTTTATACTTATAATCCACTACCTTTGAGTAGGAAATACTGTACTTTCGACTTCACTACAAGTGCTTATTAGCTACTTTACATATTAAGGTTGTTCACACACAGATGAATCTATCCAGTAATTTATAATATAGTTAAAATTAGCTTCCCTTCCACCAGCTACAACATTATAATGCTTCTTAGACATTAAAGCACCAGCAGTAATACAATTTAAATAAGCACAAGTATTTTTGCATTGTGGTATCACTACTTCTACTTCCTGTTGAGTTTTTGACCACTAATAGTGCTGTTGAGCAATGTTTGTGGATTCCTGTATTGTTTGTATCATGCATGGGTGTGAGTGACGCGATGTGCCAGTTTCAATCTATTCCACTGAATAGGAGAAGTTGAGAATGAATCCCATTTTCTTTTGTATTGTCCTTATTATGATGAGTTAAGATCACCCATCTTAAATGAAATGTTCAAAATCCAGTCATGTTTTGGTGTACTGATGACGACAAAATGGAGAGGTTGTTTTTAATTTAATGTATATAAGTTGGCGACCTTTGTCTGAAGCATGGGAAAAATGTTTATTTTAAAAAAAGGTTTATATACAGTATGTAATTTATGTTGCTATTCTGGTATCTGGTCCTTTGTCGTGTGAGAGTGTGTGCACATACAAGTTTGTAATAGCGAGGTGATTGTTAATTTACATCCGTTCATTGCCATCCCCTGGTTTTAATTCCGCTATTAGAGCATTGAAGGCGCTGCTGGCAGAGGTCCCATTACTCTGTTACTGGGGGATGTTGGAATGAAACAGTGTTATTATATAAATACCATTGCACTTTTGACTCCAGGAAGCTACTTCCTGAGGTGTAACCCTTAGTCATTCAGGGACCTGATTTACAGTAACTAGCCAGGGGTGGACGTGCTTCTTTAACACTTTATTTCACCCCTCTGCACTCCTTCCCTCTTCTCTCTCCTTCTCCTTCCCACCCTTCACAGACACCCAGGTTTCTTATCTAATTTTAGGACTGGAAATCTCACTCTTTGACATGTCCTGGGGTTGATTTTCACCTCGACCACCGGCACAGCTGTCCGTCCATGTGACGTCCAGAGGCGAGATGTTCTGCTTTATTAAAAAGTGTGAATATATAAAAAAAAAAAAAAAAAAAAGGAGAGAGGGAAAGAGAGTGAGACACGCACACAAACGAGGTACAATGGCAGAGACTGTTAACATGCATCTGTCCAATTTGTACATGCAGAGATACAGCCTTGCACTAGTTCAGGGCCGAGGTGTGTTTGTTTGAATTATAACTGGCCATCATGCGTTTTGTGTAGTGTACAAATCCATAGAAGAAAGTGTGCTGTTGTGGATCTATTCATCTGACAAACTTCTCAGGCAATTTGAGGTAAAAGACAATAACAATTTGAGAGAGAGAGAGAGACTCTCTCCCTCCCTGCCAATCAAACTTGCTTTTGTGTACACCACAGCAGATGAAAAAAGAACCTGACTTTGGAATCAAAACAAAAGCTCCCTTGTCGAGCGTCTGTAATGGCACCAACTCTCTGGCTACTGATTATATAGAAAACAACCGCAATTACATTTCTGAGCTCACAAGAGAGAGGCGAAGAGGCAAAACCAGGCCCAGGAGAGATGATTAATAATTAAATTTGTATTCAAATGCAGCCAATGCACTGACAGCCACACCATCTCACTGGTTCCCTCATCAACCAAATACAAAGCATGGCCACCAGGAGAAAAATAAAAATAAAGTGGCTGTGTTTTTCTGGCACAAAAAACACACTCCTTTTCTTCTCGTCTCACATTTGATGAGAGAGCAACAGTGGCGTTTTGATTTAAATGGGGAAAATCCCAATTCTGGGAAAGAGAATGATGCCATTTCCCCCCTAGTGAGTCTTTGGAGAAATCCTCAGCTCCCCTGTGCCTCCGTAACTCCTAATTTATTTCAAGAGTGTGTGTGATTAGAAAAACCCTCCTAAATTACTGTATCGCACAAAACGGTATAATTAAATTAATATTGGATGTAATAATTACTTTGTGGATTCTCATTTTTCATAGACACAGCTGCTTTGTTGCCTGAACCATTAGCATTTGTCTGCTGCAATTAACAAAGGCTCTAATGAGATTTCTGTGTATGTACGTGTGTGTATGTGAGCGTGACTTTATAGGAGCCTTGTGTGTGTGTGTGTGTGCGTGTGTGTGTGTGAATGCTTATGCATGCAGATTTGGCTGCACAGTGTGGCTTAGCGGGCACTTCGCCTCACACTTACAAATATATAACAGCTCGGCGTTTCGTGACACGTTAAAAGGGTTTTGTCATCGCAGGGTTTTTTACGAGTATCTTTGGACAGAGTAATTTAGCTTCAGTGAGAACATGAACTTTAAGGAAAAGGTGGAAAAGTTCCCACTTCTTAATGACTAAAGGTTGAAGAATCTCAGTGGTGCCAAGAAAGGTACATTACTCTCAATCTCAACTGTAATGTATTCCACTACTTGTGAAAAATAGCTACATTTGTCTAATGCATGTCATGGAACTGACTTAATTCTGAGTGATGATCCTGGCCACCGATTTCATTCACATTCTCACGCTTTCCAAGGACATGAGTCATTTTCTTTTAACTTTTATCGTTCAAATTTTATATTCACGGTTACTTGTACTAAGAGTTTGATGTTTAGGCTCGGTTAGGGAAATCCAATTCAGATACGCACTCCCGAGTTTCACGTTGCAACAAATAAATTCCATTACATTAATAAGTGGCTGAATATGTCAGGTAGTCAATAACTGTCACATGCTGTTGGCAGGTTTGGGACCTGCTCAACCTCCTCCAGTGGTCTTTGAGATAACCCTGTCCATTTGTAATGACTACAGTGAGTGTCACAGTCGTCTCTGTGTATTCTGACTGGCAGGTGAAGCTCTCTTTTCTTCAAACAGGACAACAGTCTCCTTCCCTCTCTCTCTCTCTCTCTCTCTCTCTCTCTCTCTCTCTCTCTCTGTCTGTCTCTCTCTCTTCTTCTGTCTACAGCACTTCTGTGCCAGTACTGTCACTGCGGATGAAAATGTCCCCTAGTTATCTGCCTGTGTAATTGCTGTCTTGTTTGGTTAGGAGATTAGAGGGCTGAAACTCTTTGTGTGGTCTTGCAGATTGAACAAACAGGCACCATTAAGAAACCCCTGTCCAAAAACCACAAGACAGACTCTTGTCTGTGTGACGACAGCGAGCCAGATGGACTGGCGCAGGTGATAATTGTGGAGGTTGGCGTGTTGATGGGCCATGTTAGGATTTGACGATGCAGCCTCATTTGAAAGCCATTCCGCTCCGTGCTATTACGTCTCCAGATATGAGAGCTGAAGTTTCTTTCTGCTCATGAATACGTACACATCACACCTGATGACTTAGACTTTTAGATTTTCTTTTTTGAAAATGATTGTGTAGTTGACTTTCTCTTTTGCGTTCTTACAGGGCAACATTCTGTCTGTTCTCTCTTCAGTGTACTGTATACAACTGCTGCACTTCTCCAAGCGGTGAAGTCTGGTTTGGTCGTCTGTGTGCTGTCGCTAGTCAGAAGTGACAGCCTTTATTTCAGCAGCCTGCACTTTTCCTCCCTGTCTCTGAGGGTGGTATCCCATCAACAGCCCAGAATCAGCCTCAGCCCCACACAATACGACACTCCTCACCATTAAGGCCACATTTCCATCCCAAGCCCTCCAATCTCCTTTGGCCGAACGCGCTTTTATTTCCCCTCTTCTTGCTCCTTTTCGCTTTTTCTTTCTGCTGTCCTCCCTTCTGTGAGCCGAGAGAGGATGTCAGGCTCCTCTTGTCACGGTGGTTCCAATCAGTGGGGCAAAGCTCAGGGATCATGTTTGATACTGTCAGATGGCCTGGAAAATTAAAAACCCAATTAAAGTGGCAGTCCAGAGGTCAGCTCTTCTGCATATCAAAAGCTCTCCTCTGGCTATTCTACACAAATTATATCCAGCTCACAGCTCACTTTGCTTAGGCTGCACCAGCACAGCACTTAGGGAGTAATAAGTGCTTTCCCCTCTCCCTGTTCCATTTCAAACGTAAACCCCTGCGCCTGCTCAGCCAGAAGAAATAGAGACGAGCAAATAATCATTACCAAATAATTTTTCGTTGTTTCTTTCTTTGAGCAAGACACAACGTTCTGTCGTGGGTGTGTTATTAATGTAGCAGGAGAAAGAGAAATATATCCAGGAGTTTATTTTTAGATATGTTACCACCTAACTCTTTTTCTCCTCTTTCTCCTTTGTCCACACAAGACGTGCTACATTTCTGCTCGTATTTATCTTTTTGCTTTTTTTGAGAAATAGCCACCGACCAAGTCCCCTCATTTCTCTCTCACTTTCTCTATCTCTCTCGTTCTTTTGTGCTCCCAGTTTTACCCACGATTCATTAATTCCTGTACAGTGGTAGGGAAAGGACAGAGAGAAATGGCCAACCAAGCTTAATGGCATGCGTCTCGGGCCAGGCCATTAATATTCAGCTTAATGTTTCTGATAACAGGGCTGGGGGCCATGAGGAGCCGCTGGCCCAGACAGCCTTATTAAGCAGCTGAAGTGGAATGATGCTCGCTCACGTCAGGGATCAAATGCAAGAGTAAACACATATGTGCACACACACACACACACACACACACACACACACACACACACACACACACACACACACACACACACACACACACACACACACACACACACACACACACACACACACACACACACACTCCCACTCACAGTCAAGACAATTGTTTGGGACTTCAGACAGCATCAGGATCTTCCCACTAAATCGCTCCCACCATCCGCCCTCTCCTTATCTGCGTGTCAGTACCAGCCTCAAAGGTTTGGTAAGTTGCAGGAGCTGTTTGTAAATGTATAGCACGGATGTTCAAATTCATTGTCACAGCCTGGTCAGCTTATTGAATGTTTATGTTCCCACATATGAACATAGCCTTGATAGCCTTGACATTTTTCTTTTTTTAATCACAGAATTTTCTTTTCTCCACCTCCCCTTTCTTTTTCTACAGCAAGCCCCAAGTACTCTGCATTGGGTCTTTTAGCTCCATCTCATTTACATTTAATGACATGATAATACACATTAGCAGACTATTTCAAATAATTACAGCCTTTCAATCGCTTTTTACCCTCACCTCTCTCCCCCAAATGTTCTTCTACATCCTACATGCTCCGTTCATTCTTTTTTCATCTTCGAAACTTTCATATTTTTAATGGCAATGATAGAAAATGCTTTTCCTCAGAAACAATGTATAATAATATGGCACGGGGACAGGGGGAAAAGAAAAGATTGAGCAATTTTCGAAACAGTGCAGGGCGGAGGGGTAAATAGGACATTAAATTCTTTTCTCTGATAGTGGTGGTGTTTTTTTTTTTCTTCCTGTCAATGCTGATGGGTCTTATGTTAAAGCTAACAGCGGCCGGGCAGACGGGAAGGTGACAGCTCTCCTGTCAGGTCAGCCATGGCTGATGGTGAATAAGAGCTGCTTTAATTCTCCCTTAAGTTCAAAAAAAAATCCATTCAGAAAACAGGCTGAGAACCCATCGTATTATGTTCTCTCATACTTTTCCTTATTATATGACGGAAGTCAGACATGCAGGCGATTTTAGATGAAGCGGGAGAGAAGGAGGGGAGTTGAGAGACGTTTCTGATAAGGTGTTGAGTGCCAGAGTTTGAGTAAACTAAAAAATAAATAAAGGAATTGGTATTGGCAAAATGTAGGTGCTACACATAATCAAAGAATAATTGTGATGTAGTACAACTATTTATAGTTTTGATCATCATTTCTAATCTTCATAGTAACTGCTAAGATCTGGGAACATGGCAACATGGCTTTACAATAAAGTCTGATGTGAGAGGAAACAAACGACAAGTTGTAAACATGGCAGCTGTTTAGCCAACACTGGCATGCATTGTCATATACTAAGAGATCATTGAAACATTACCACTTGGACACACGATTGTATATTTCACTGTATCATTTAAATCTGATTATCTCTTCTTTCCAAAATGTCCAGTGTTTTCCAGGATAAAGGCTAACGCATCATTATTCTTGGCTCTAGAAACCACCCTTGAATATATTTAGCCATGTGTTTGATGGCCTTATCAATTCTGGAAACATAATGAGAGAACAGTGTTGGCACCCAGTGGTCCCTCTAGTCCTATAAAATGTCTTCATATCCCTTTGCAGTTATGGTACCCTGCAGAGTGATCACTGGACCTAATGACTCTGAAATGTTGGCTGACCATTCCGTTACAGGCCAACACCTTGTTTAACAGACAGTGTGGGCTGAGCCTAAATTCATTTGAGTTCAGGCAAAGGCGTGAAAGATGACTCGTCAAGTCAAAATTACTTTTTCTATGGCTCCAGGTGTGTATGTGCCAATGCATGTATTATACTGGCTAATGGCTTTAGATGCAGGTGCTTTCAGGCCATGGCATTTGTTTCTGTTTAGCATGTAATGTCATGATTTCTGAGGCTGCTGCTTCTGCCACTTTTGTAGTTTTAGTGACAGATGCATCAGCAATTTAGGCATCGACTGTTTTCAGTCTTGTGTTGCAGATGAAAGTGGTGATTGTCAGACGTCCTCAAGAGTTGACACATTAATAACTGACATTTAACTTAACACGGGCCGCCTCTGAAGCTGCTTTTTGTGATTGAGACGGACAGTATTACCTTTTAAGTTATGGATTGTCTACCCCACTCAGAAGTGTTTTTTCTTTCTTTCTGTTTGTTGTGTGCACCAGCTCTGTAACTGTTCATACTCCAGCTCCATGTCCCATTATGTCACTGTGACTTTTCAGCTTCATGTCTGAGGCACACGAGCATCAGATTTTTGTTTTATATTTGAATGCATGTCTAAATTGTCCAATGAACACTGGACACTGATATAGGACTTCCCCGTGGTGCCCATGTCCTGCCAACATGCTGCCTGCATGACTAAACAATGTAGACTTTATATCTGGATCCTTTATTCGTATTATTATCCCATTATTTTTCCCCCTCCCTTGTTTCCGAAGCTACTGTTGTAGATGTGAAACTATTCAATCGATGAAGGATTTCTAAAGTATGAAATCCAAACAAAGGGAAAACGAGAACCTGGAACATTGTAATTCTCTAGTGTGTGCTGAAGTAGCTTAATATGTACATTGTCTTATTAGCATACGACAAACACACCGTTATCTTTGTATTAGCACGTGCTTACGTATGAATTCATTTGCATGTATGTGCACGTGCATCCTCGTCTTAATGCGTCTTGACCGGGAAACGGGACTTGTAAATGAAATCAAGGTTTCTGTAGTGTCTCTGTTTTTCCCCTCATAATATTGTGCGAAAGAATTAGCCATGTGGAAGAGTAAGCAGAGCTCCCTCGTGGTGCATGTATGAATCTATTCCTCTCAGTTGCACTGTACCGGTCAAACAAATTAAATTACCACACCAGTATGTAAGTAATTTTATGTAAATGATGGTGTTAATGTTCTGCGTCGTGCTGTTGATGATTGGCTGGTGTGTTCCTCCTCTGGTGGCTGTAGTCTGCGGGCCCGGCAGTCACCGGCTGGAAATGAACACATACATTTGCCAAGAACAGTCAGCAGTCTGCCCTAATTCTTTTCTCTGTACTGTCTGTACATTCAAAAGGATTTAACATATCTTAGTTGGCTTGGGGCTAGAAAAGTAGTGGGACTTTGTAAGAATAGTGGAGAGGGCGGTTAAGATGCACAGGCCTACCGCTGTCAGTACAGATATATCTACATTTGGGGTTTTCTTTGGCCAGGAGGAACACTTGTCTACTGTAGAGGCTTACAGCAGAATCCATTATATTGTTAATATTATTGAACAATAAATATTACATATGATGCATTATAATGAAAAGCAATATATCTTAATTTCATATGTTTCCACGGTGTTGTTTAGTACAACTTTCAAGCCAGGAATGCAGCAATTACAAAACCCATTTGTGGACTTTCAACACATATCTACCTCCATCTCATTTCTCCCTCACCAAAAGTCTCCGCCGGCATCCTCCCTCCCTTTACATTTCCTCCTCTGGCTGCTACAATTTATAGAGCCACAGAGGAGTGCAGGATTTACGCTGGGATTTTTGTTTCAGCCATCTATGGAATTAAGAAGTCTATCCTTGCATTTCATTAAATCCTGCCTAATGAGATGACTGTCTCTCCCCAAAGAGCAGATGATAAAGTACCCTATGCCATGGTGCATAAATTAGTATGGTGAGGTTAAATGCTGGAACTGACTCATGTTTCACAAGAGGACCCTATCCAGCAGTTAAATCAACTTGCATAAATACTGCCAACTGCAGGCTGAATTCAGCTGCCTACTTAGAGCTTGCATCCAAAACTAATGGATCATTTGTTGGGTTATAATGAAATCAAAAGGCAAAAGAATGGAGTTAAGTGGAACTTGACAACTTTGCGCACTGCACCTGCACATATATAGTGTTGTGATTTTAAGTTGCTGTGTACTGTAAGGAGTAGTAAACGGTATCAGCAACAACACCACATTGTACAAATACTCCTTTGCTGGTAAAAGTCCTCCATTTGAAATTTGATTTAAAAGGTGCAAGTCTTAATCTAGTAACTAGTTCCTATAGCTGTTGGTGAAATGTTGCAAAAGTAAAATACACAATTACTCCCTTTGAAATATAGAGCAGGAAAAGTATTAAGTAGCATAACATGTGAATACTCAAGTAAAGTACAAATACCCAAGTACACTACTTTTCTTTTCAATGTTTTTATTGTTTTTTCAGTAATACAATGATACAATTATTAACAAGGACCCCTTGAATAAGCTCCCATATGTCTCCTATTTTATTTAAAATAAATTGGTCCAATGGTTTCCAAGTATATAGATTAATGTCTCCATGGACATTAATTACGCCATATTCTTGATCCAAGCACCAATTGTAGGTGCCTCCATTTTCTTTCGGATGAGAGCTATAGTCCTTTTTGCCTGTAGTATAGCGAAAATACACTACTTAGGTAAATGAACTTAGTTGCTCACCACTGCAAGCTGTGCACGCCTCTCATTGTATTGACCCTCTTATTATTACTTAAACTATAGGTTCAAATATTCAGTCAGAATTTGTTACAAATCTATTTATTACATTTTTTTTTATCCCTGTTGCTATTTCTGTGGCTGCATTTTTGAGAATAAACCATGAGTGATGACAATCAGTTTGATATACATTTCAGCCCAAACTATCTTATATAATGAAGGAGGCATTTCCAATGTATTAGTATAATTTCCAGTGATGAGAAAACAAACCAAATTTCCTTTCATGAATTCATCTGAGCTGCGGACACACACACACACACACACACACACACACACACACACACACACACACACACACACACACACACACACACACACACACACACACACACACACACACACACACACACACACACACACACGTTCAGAGTGAGAGACAAAGAGAGGAAGAGAAAGAGAGAGAAACCATCAAGAGGTTCATGCCTGATTTGATCATCACCTCTAATTGGAAGATCATTTTCATAAAGCCTTTAAAATAGCTGACAGCTTGTGTCCTTCATTTCTGTCTATCTCTTACAACTCTTTCACCATATTTTTCCATGTTTTAAAAGATGCCTTCGGCAGATGGAGAGTGATTGGAGGGGATGCTGGGAGTTTGCTGATATTCCAGGTATTTTAAGCTTTTTGGGTCCACATGGGTGTAATGGACTTATTCTCAAGCAGTTCTTGTCTCTCTAATTAGTGGTCCCCCCTCGAGCCGTAACAAGGGCACTGACGAGAGAGGCTTTTTCCCAATGATAATGTGAATGGATACCTGCAGGGGGAGATTTCTGCACTGTTCCTCATCCTGTCAGCCACTCTGGGTAACACAGGGGCTTAATGAACCTGAAAACAAGAGTGTGTGTGTGTGTGTGTGTGTGTGTGTGTGTGTGTGTGTGTGTGTGTGTGTGTGTGTGTGTGTGTGTGTGTGTGTGAGAAAATCCAGATGGAAACTTTACAGTACCTCAGAGTTGGCTGTGGTGTATTTAAAAAAAAACACCATACATCTCTGGTGAGAAATAGGCACTCTGTGTTATGATGATGAAGTCAATTATTTGTCTGTGTGTTACAGTACAGTATATCAGCTGTAAAGGTGAAACAGGTGTCGTCACCTCACCACGTTCACAGAGGCACAGCTTACCTTGCGTGAAAGTGCAAGAATCCGAGTCAAACCGTACGTGGAACGCGAGCTGCCGAACATGTAATGCGATATGTATGTCCTGCCTGTGAGACAGTTTGACTGGTAAATTGACACCGCAGAGATGCATATCTAGGATGCATGCAATGTCACAGATGTCACGTATGATCGATCGAACGCCACACTGTCTGAGTGAGAGGTCATTGCTCTCCATATACAGCCGGGGGGTGGGAACGGGACAGAATGCCTGGTCAGCGCATGGTCACATTTTGGACGCACCATTTTCCCCCTCCCTCCCCTCCCGAGTGGGTAATGAGCTGAGTTGTTGTTGGTGGAGCACACGTCACTCCTTGTGACATTAGACTCACTCAGTGCTGCCAGACCCTACCCTGTGCTTTATCTTGGACACTAGGCCCTTCCAATGAGATGCTGCCACTACCTTCTCAAGCTTGCTGGCATTGAATGATGTGTTTGTTTATTATGTCTGATAGGTGTCATGTTAGACATGCATTAGGTCCTTGCAAAGTGAGCCTTGCAATTTTTTTTCTCTCTCCGGTAATAGTGCCGTGGACCAAAGCAGGAAAGCACTTGCTTGAGGACGAAGCGATGGGGAAAGTCTATGACAGACTAAGCAAAGTGAAGAAAAAAAAACTGGAAGGGAATACAGTATAAAGAGGAGAAATACGGGCAGGTTGATTGTGAGGGATGCAGAAAGACAAAGAGACAGAAAGAGAGAGAGACTGAGAGACAGAGATAGAGGAAGGGAGCCACAGATGTGGCGGGGCCTCGGGCAATACAAGTCATTATGGTGTAAACTGCTCCAGTGGTGATGTTGTGGGGAGAGCAGAGAGGTCACCAGCTCGGGGTGTGTCAAGCAATACATGCAGGCGTACACATAAGTAGGAAATTGAGACACAGAGGAAATTGAGAGAACATCTGGATATGTGCCACCTGCCTAGAGGAAGTCATCTAGTTTACACGCAGTACAGGAGGGGGTTTGTCCCTTCCTGGATGTGCAACCTTCATGCTAGCCTGCACCACTGGGAGAGGATGGAGGACGAAGTGGAGAGTGAAGAGCGTGCAAACCAAATGACACACTTTACAGGGATTAAGTGTTAAAGTAAACACGGATATCGTGAGTTGGGACAGGAAACGGGGAGAAATACACACCGCCGGCTCCTGCAGACCCCTATCATGTCACCACAGTTGCTTGTTTTAGTCAGCTGCAAGGCCCTGGTCCAAGGTGCCGGATGGATGCTTACCGACAAGCTCCCTGCTTTATCCATTGCAAACCAATTCACAGGCATTGAGATTTTGGAGTTCAACAGCAAAGATGACATGTAGGTAAAAGAAATTGATTTGCAATTGGAATTTGGTTAGTTTTTTTGGCTTTTTATTTCTTTATGGCTTCTTGTGCGTAAAAGCAAGAAAGAACGGAGGAAAAGAAAAAAAGACAGGAAACGCTAAACACAGCGCTAAGTATTGACCATCTGGCTCCAGCCCAAGCTAGCGTGCCACAAAACAATTGCATTCATTAGGTTAATTTATCATGGTGGTAAGCTCAATTTACTTTTGCTTGTGCGAGCGTGGCTCATTAAGATTCAGCCTGCCGTTTCCTCAGGCCGTCTTGTGATCATTCATACAGGGTTAACGCATTTTGGACCAGATAGGAAGCACTCCAGGGTTATCTGCCAGACCTAAACTGTTTAAATAAAGGCAGCAAAAGAAGAGGTGGAGGGAGGGATTACGGTGGCAAATGAGAGTATGAGAAAGGGATGGGGGGTGGGGGGGGGGGGGAGAAGAGTGTGTCAGCGGAGGAGTGATCTGAAGAAGAATGCAGTTGAAGAAAAGTGGGGAGAAAGAAAGGCTCAGCTCCTCAGTTGACAGAATGGATGTTGCGGGGCCGTGGTGGAAGAGGAATGGAGAAAGAGCGAGGGAAGGGAGGCACGTGACTAAATGTATTCTGATAACTGAACAGCAGATGTCTCGCATGGAGCTCCTTTGTTGCCTGAACAGCAGGACCCTGCACTTCAGTGGGCTCACTTCACACCGCATTCATTTGCCTGCCAGCTGCCAATTTAGGCTAGAGAGAGTGAAAAAGAAGGCGAAAGAGAGGGAGAGAGAGACAGGGAAGGGAGGGAGGTTCACACCAGTCCGTCCTTCCCCTCCCTCGGCATGTCTTGCAGAGAGGCTGCAATTCCGTTCTCTCCTTCCCCCGGTGGCCTGTACAATTAGTGATCTGCATAACCACCCACACCTCCACGCACTGCTCTCACAGAGCAGAGAGGGAGCTGCCTTTGTCTTTTGGCTGCTGTACAATGGGTCGCTTTAGACTTGGCTGGAAGCCAGAAGTCGTGGCACAAAACTGCATGTTCTTGATGGATGACGAATACTCCCAGAGTCTTGTTTCCTCATGCAGCTGATTTGGCAGGTTAGAGATAAAACTGCAGCAGCGGCAATCAACAGCCCTGACGTTAAAACACTTTCTAAACTGTGGACAGGGAGAAGTTTCTGAATTGTGAACTCTTATTATCCTCCCAGGTACCTTTGCTCAATGGAAGCACGCTCTCATTAAGCCCACAAAGCCCACAGTTCATTAACGCCTGGGTGAAAACAAATTCACACCCCTCTGCTAAGTGATGCGGGCCGAGGTGTGATGGCTCGGGTGACTTAAACCACAACTTCACAGCTCACCTGATGCTCGTGACCTCGCTGAGAACCAAATCACATCTCACTGCATGCTACACATCTTCCGCCTTATGAGCAAGATGAAAGAGAAGAGTGTGAAGTTCCTGTTTAGTTCATATAATTGTGTATGAGCACACTCCTTACGTAATATTAGAGGTAAACCTGAGGCAAAAGGCTTTATTTTTCTCTAAACTCCTTCGTCATTACGTTGTCCCTCATTGCACAGCAGCACCGTGAACTTCTGCTCTGTTTGACTTTCACCATGTCATTATCTTAATTGTGAAGGCCATTCAGTGATGGTGGGCGCTATGGAGGTTTGTAGGGATTGCAAGCCCCATTATTAAGCCTTGTGTAGCCCATCGTATGGGAGATAATGCGCGTATTGATCGACGACCACCAGCTCATCTAAATTGTGCTCACTTGTTACAGTACAAAAGGCAGCAAGAGCAGATCCCTCTCATCACCCTCCCCAATGTCAATTCACAGGACGAGCAATGGAACGAGCATTATCCCCACTTCCTGAGTTGGAGAGGGGGGGATATGATAAAAACTTTTTGATTAAGGGAAGGGAATGTTCTATTTCATTCTGATTCGGGAAGCAGGAGAAAGAGCAGAGGATTAATCTTAAGGCCGTCGTTTTACTGCCTATCCCCACTCCTGTCTCAGAGCTGAAGAAGCGCGAGTGAATAATGGGGTGTCCATCAGCCGTGGGCTCAAGCCCAGATTGGGATTTTCTCTGGGGATAATACAAAGCAGGGCGACAATTGATGATTCATAATGTACAGTTTTAGCCTGGCGATAGCGCCAGCTATTGTGGCGGGCTTGGCATTAGTATTACAGTATCTCGCAATGAGGTGTTCCCGCCTGACAGCAATCTTTGGAAGTGTTCTTTTGCTGAGGATGGGGGAATCATAAGTTTATAAATATGGATATAGAGAATCATATATTCTGTAATTCAGATATGTGACAAATTGCACTTTTAAGTCGTCTGAAGAAACATCCTCATTCAGTCATACATGCACAATATTTAAGGATCCTTTTGAAAGGAAGGGAGGATCCAGCCATGGCAGGAATCGGCGAGGAATAATGGCGCCTTGTTGCATTAACTTACTTGACGCAGCTTTACCTGAACCGAGAACAATCCTGCTAACAAAGTTGTCTGGCTCTCCAGTCATGTGAGCAGCACCTGTCGTGTCAGGGAGTGGAGGCAGAGGCGGCGCTGGGGATCCATGGAGGGGGCGCTATCCATCAGTGGTTCCATTTGATATTTAATTTAGACTTTTATGAGCCTTAGAGGATGGGCCATGTCATTTTTCTCTCCCAGGCACTCTCTCTATAGGGATTGAGGATAAATTCCTTCCATCCGTGCAGCAGCCTAACCAAGGATCCCTCAGATTTATAACTGTATGCGATAGTGGTGGTGCTGGTGGTGGACGATGACTGGCCCACACACAGGAGATAGCACATGGGTCTCTGTCCGGGGTCATACCTCTATACTTGCTCAAACTTTGAAATGGATTTGATAAAAAGTAAAAGACGCACTGATTCATTGCAGATTTGAGTAGTTTCTATAAAAGGTGACGGTGGACGTTATTGCATTGGCATTATATTAGTTAGAAAGAACTGTTATGATGATGTCATATCTGGCGTCTTTAGAATATGTTCTCATTGTAAAGCAGCAGAACAAAAATCAATTAATTTAGCATTAATCAACAGAGTGTGATATTATGCATACATGTTTTTTATTTCCATGAGTTATGGATGGAGTAAAATACGCAATATTCTGAGAGGGTAATTTTAAGGAGCAGCAACGAGTTTTATAAACTAATCCTCTCCTAATGGTCTGTTTTAACGTAATTTATAGCTTCATTCATTACCCCTTTTGTATCAGTAATTATTTCTAAAATACCAAAGAGCCATCTTTTCGTTCCTGGTTCTTCCGTGGCTCTGATTTATCGCCCCGGCTCTGGCCTGATGCTGTCTTCCCAAGGTGTGACATTTGAAAATATTTATAGCTCTGGCACATTAAAGGCCTTCCTTTGAAGGTGACCGACCGCTCTTCCACACCAGTGTAATTAATGGAATCTCAGCTTGTTCGCCTTGTGTTATTTATCCACTGTATTCTGCAGAAACACTATGGAAAACAGCAAGGTGTTGGCTTAGCTACCTCAGCTCATAAACAGACATTTTATACCCTCCGGTACCAGGATGCATTGCACCGGGGGCGACAGGGAGACCATTCCACATCAAAGCCCCAAAAGTTTAATATTTTATTGATTAGATCTAAACCTTCTGTCCAAAGTGGCAATTAAAATTCAATTAAACTGACTGAAAGCATCATATTAAACTTCATCTCTTTATGAGCTCCAAGATAATGCTGGAGGACAAGACTTGAATATAATCACACCCTTTTTAGATTATATTATCCTTTTCATTCACTATAAAAGTGACACTTTAGGTATACTTTCAATATTTCTTATCTATAACATTCTAATGAACACATTTTACAGCTATTAAATCAACTATTATTGGGCATAGTAATAAAGAGAGATGGTAACTTTTTGTTCTGCGCTGCACATTAGAAAATAATTAAGTTGCACCACATTTAACCACAGGTAAATGAAATGCTATCGAACCAGTGACCTATAAACAAATTGATTTATCATACTTTTCAAACCTCAATAATACTTACTAACATTGGATAGCTAATAAGGCGGTCTCAAACTTTTGTTTTATTGAAATGCGCACATCAATATTATTATTATATATATATTATATACTATTGCTAGTGGGCACAGCGATGCATGCTAACATATGCACACAAAGACAATATTAACATGCTAATGTTTAGCAGGTATAATGCTTACCATGCTCACCATCTTTCAACATTTGCTAAATAACTTAAAACACAAAGTAGACTACAGCTGAGGCTTATCGGAGTGTTAGACCAAAGTATTGGACAAAAATGTCGACCTCACTAGATGAATAATCAGAGCGACGCAATAGTTATCTGCAGTCCATCCAGTAGTTTTTTGAGAAAAAAGTCAGGGTGTCAACAAAGTCATTAGCCTCCTCCTCTGGGAACCTTGAATGTCTGCAGAAAATGTTGTGCCAACCCATCAGGTAGATGTTGAGATAATTCACAGAATAAGTCGACACTTTGACCTGCTGGTGGAGCTTCTTTGGCCATTATGGATATCCATGACAGTCCATGCAATAGTTGTTGAAATATTCCCCAAATAAACCAAAAATGTCAACCTATAGTTAGGGCTGTGCAAAAAAGCAGCCCTACCTATAGTTGCGCGAAAGGAAAAGAATCACCAAAGTCGGTAAATGTTATCCTCTGAGAAACATGAGTCTGTGCAGAAAATTTCATAGCAATCCATCAAATAGTTTTTGTGATATTTAAGTCTGGACCAAAGTGGTGGCCAGACCGACTGGTATTGTGACATCTCTAGAGCCATGTTGCTAACATGTCTCAATTCTAACAAAAACATTAACATGTATGTTCTATTTGTTGATCAAAAATAATGTCACAACTTGTGTTGTAACTCCTTTCATTTTCTTCCTAGGGGCTCATTAAAGGTCAGAGGTCAGCGCTAAGCCACAGGAAGTCCATTGATCCCGCAGCATCCACCGCAGTAAGCAGGCTATTTAGATGTACACGGAGAGCAGTGTGGGAGACTGAGAGAGGTTGTTATTACCGAGTGCCTTTCTGTTTCCCCAGGACTGTTTGCTCTGTGTGATTATTCTCTCCCGCTCCCTGAGCATCCAGGCTCCTGCCTCTGTGATAAAGATATTAATTTACCCGATATGAAAATCTTGTTCATGCCGATCCCAAATGACTCTAGATAGAAGAGGGAGAAAGCGGGGAGGTGAGAGACAGCAAAGTGGAGGTGATAGGAGGGAGAGTGGCTGGAAAGAATGACATGAAATATTAATACGTCCTGAGCCAGTGTGACACCGAAAGTTTGCATGATAACAAAATAAGGCTTTGTATCAAATGTGGGTCCAGGATTTCTTTTTTTATTGATTTGTGGAGAAACCATTACCAAGACATACAAGTCAGTGGAAGTGGAGAGTATAAACTTTGAATGTATTTGGCTGATAGGGATTCTGGGAGATAATGAACAGAATGAATGGATGGAGGTTGTGCATGACCGACTGTGTGCGCAATTGCAGGAATGTGTGTATGTTTTGTGTGTTCTTGACTACGACAAGGAGTGTCCCACAGTACACATCCTCCGCTTTCTGCAAATGATGAGATTCATATCATTTTAACTGCCTCTGAATGAGGAAGCTTAGCATGCAGTGCTAGCATCCGTTCACTAACTCTTCCACCGATATGAAGTACAGAGATAGATATTATGGGGGGGGGGGACTAAATGTGTCCTCTCAAACGTATTATCATGGTTAAAAGGGTAAAATGAGATGCGGGCGTAGTCACTCCCCCTCATCACATAGCCAGCCAGTCTTCTCTTCCTTTATTTTGTTTGAGTAAATGGCTCACTCATCTCAGGTTTTATTGTCTATCTCGGGGAGCGCTGCTTTTTTCCCTATAACACGGTCACCGTGCGCGGCACATCAGGCAAGTTCTTGATTCTGTACTCAGTAATTTAAAGCCTTTATGGAATTGCAATTTCAGGGCTCAGTGCTTGTTTTTCTAAAATGTACTCAAGGAATTAGCTACTCCAGCCACAAATCAGTTGAATTTATGCACAGTTGTAATACACTTTATGGGCTCATGGTACATTGCTTCAAAAACAGCAGATGTGAAATTATGATAAATATAATGAGGGATTTCTTTTTTTCCTCCTCACTCGCCTCTTTCTGTCCCTCACCCTCCTTCCCTCACTCTCTCTCACTCTCTCTCTCTCTTGACTGTGCGAGAGAAGGATGTGAAGCGTGTTTACTTACCCCATACAATACATTTAATGTCTTAGTAAGGGCCGCCAACAAAACCTGATTAATGTCCTCATCTCTTTTATTAAAGATAAGAGTGGCACTGCAGTCAGGAGATAGAGAGAGTGCCATAAATCTCAGGCAAAATGAGCAGTCAAATAATCACTCATCAGAAATGAAATCTACATACATTAACACTCGCAGACATTCTGCGGTGAATATAAACACAGGGCTACGGGCGATGAAGCCAGCTCCATTTATCCACATATTCACAGTTAGGGGGAGGTAAAGGTGTCTGGAGAGGGTAAGCTCTCAGCTGGCGATGATGTTTAAGGGGGTCCTGTCCTGCTAAGCTGCAGTCCACCAGACTAACCATGTGTCCAGAGAAGCAGACGCACAATCATTAGGGCAATGGATGAGTTGGATGGCGGAGGCAATTAAGCATCACCCTGAATAGGACATAATGTTGATCCATCCCTACGATTAATCAAGGCATGCATTAGACAGTGATGGGCGACCCTGTGCCTTTGTGACAAAATGATTCTTCATCTCGTGTTTGGGGATTGGGATCCTGAGTTCCCTAATGCGCCTTAGAGGCGCCCCAATGAAACCCTGTCATTTATTCTGTTTCTGCCCCTGACAGCTATCAACCTGTCTTCTGCCAGCCAAGGAACATTATCTGAACTCCCAAGGCGGTTAGCGACAGGGACTTATGAGTGGTGATAGCAGACTGGCCGATATGTAAAGCAATGATAATGCTACTTTTCTTTTGTACTGTCGCGATCAGCAACCCAGGCATATGTACAGTACTTGCTAAAAGTAACGCAGTCTGATACAAAAGACCTGCAATAAATCCTCCTTTCCGATTTTTTTTGTTGAGACTGTTTTAGATTATATATTCAACTGTGTGGTCATATTGGAGGATTTAGTTTGTGCTGTTAAATTATATTGCATTATACAGAGAGGCGTTTTTTGCTATTTAGCCTACCCTCATTGATACAAATGGGGTGGACAAAATAGTCAGTATAACGCAATACATTTCAACAGCACCACAAACTTGCAGCCTCCAGATTCACAGTACAGTTGAATTAACACCTTTATAAAACCGTTTCAACCAAAACAGAACATTAAAGCCTTCACGAATCAACAGAGTGTAATTATATTCCTATATGTACCAGCATAGACAAAAGAAAATCTATAGATGCATACAAACCTCTATGTACTGTACACATACAGTATACATGTGCAGGCAGTTATGTATGCACACATGCATGAGACTATATATAAACATACTACTATGCATACACCATAAATACACAAGTGCTTTTTCCATCTCACTCACATCACAGGCCTCCATGTGACAGATGTCATATGTTGTGATTTAAAACTTCTAAACCAATTAAAAACAAATGCCCAATTCACTATGGCTAGTCTTTGTTTTGGTGTCAATCATATCTTAATAATTAAAATGTATTTTTTTTTTTTTCTCATTTAATTTCGCTCAATCGCCACTGCTGTGGCACCTGGCAGGGACAGGCTGATGCGGTGTCTTTACGGCGGAAATTACAAGAAATGGATTTTCCATGCTTGATAGGAGTGTCAAATGACTTCATATAGAGTTGTGCAAAGTACTGCAGCTCAACTCAAAATATCGACAGGGATGTGCGTGCGCAGCAACGTCAGTGGTCTCACTGTGATAATGACTTGCTTACAAGCAAAAACTGTACATGTGCCTCAATGACACGATGCCATAGCACATTTATTGTTGTTTGTCCCTCAGAATTAGTCACTCGTGTTCTAAATATTATGTCCTCTTTGTTTTTTTCTTTAATTTTATAGTCGTATTCCCTGTAACTTTTTGATACGGTTCAATAGGTAGGGAATATGATAGAAAAATCTTTCATCACTTACTGTAATTTAACACGTTATTTAAATGTATAAGATGTCCAGTTGTTCTGCTCCACAGTTTTCTGCCTCTCTGCAGCCTCCCTCTGTCCATACGGTTACCTATTCACCTGTATTGCTGGATCATGAGAATGTCATTACCTCCATCATTGAGCCCAGGCATCTAAGAGCCTGTTAACCTGGAACAGGCCTGACTGTGCAGCCCTGTGCTGATGGTACAATATGCTCCTTGTTATTCTAGGATCATTGACGCTAAAGCCCTGGCAATCAAGTCAGTTTTGTCGAAGCTCATTGGCTCAGTGGGGTCTCATCTCATCTGCGAGCTTGGAATGAGGTAAGGAGTGTTCGGGTTAGTTGGGTCGTTAGGTAGAAATTCTTTGATAATGGTGCATGTTACATTAGAGCCTTACAAACCAAGGATAAGGGTTTCAGAGTCATTTTCAGAATGGTTATGGTAGATAAGAAATTCTCTTGAGGTGTGAAGTATGGAGATGAATAGTTCCTTATTAATCTAGACTCATCACATGCTACACAGCCAAGACACACTAGTTACAACATGAATAGATTCATACATATCCATGACATTTTTATTGCAGATGATATATAGCCATATGCAGACCTTATGTAGTTAGTATAGGAGTGTGGTTGTTTCTGCTATTATCTTACTTGTATTGTAAACAAGTGTCCAAACAACAGCTAATTTCATGTAGCATTAAAGAGACATTCATGCATGCCCAGTAGTTGTGAGCAATCTCTCAGCATTAACAGGAGCCTGATGAAATGTACACCCACGATGACATGGAAACAGCTGAACAGCTGAGGCCAGAGGTGTGACCTGCAGCCCCCAGATCTCCCTCGTATGAAACTGTGGTGGTGGGACACTTTTTCATTGGTCCCATGTGAGACCAACATCACACATGAAACGTTTGTCATGTAGCTCGGTGCAACCAAAGCTGCAGATAGCAATACCAATAGAGTGCTTGATTTGATACCTTTTTTATTCTACTTTCGATACCCATCATGTGAATGGAAGCATTCAGTTGGGTAGAATGTCACCACCACCACTCAACCACAAGCTGCTGTGCTACTGGGCCAATCGCACGTGAACAGCTCTATAAATACTGAGAAGCAGCCGCTCGGAGGAGGTGCGAATCAGAGCGGCAGCGAATTCAAAACGCTTCGTTGTTGATTTTGTGAACGCAACATGGCACCATAGATTCTGAAGTCATCCAAAATTGACCCAGAATCCACAAGTTGATTTAAGATGCAGAATGTGAAATCTGTTTTCGCTAGCTTTCAGCCACCGTTAGTGGCAAAGATAATGGGATCGTAAGCTCTGTATTGGACATTTCTTGCCAAAATGCACATTGGGAGTTGTAGTTAACCTCTAACCTCATGTTTTTATGTACACAAGCAATGTACCTGCAACTTCTTATAAAAGAACCAGGTATTTTCTTGCGCAACTGCTGTGGAGGTACTCCAATAATCACCTATATTGTCTATGGCAGGGCTCTTCAATGTGTTTTAGGCCAGGGACTCCTAAGCTGAAAGAGAGACCAAGTAGGGACCCCCTACCCCATAAATTGTATACAATTGAGTTGCATATTAAATTGGGCAGAATGGATGAAGATTTATGCATCATGTTTTAATGTTAAACATACATCTGGAAGGCACAGTGACTCCTTGAGCTCAGCTGTATGGCTACCATAGTGGCTATCTTACCTATAGAAAGATTGTGTAAATAACAAATGTTCACAAATAGGCCGATTTATCTTTGCCATTAAAATGTTGCAATCATATTAATGTGTATTTTCAGACTTAATTAAATTTTTTGAAATAAACTTTCAAAAATACATTTTTTACATAATTTGGCGGATCACCTGTTAAAGATCTCTGGTCCATTGAGATAACTAATGTTTTTAAAAAATGAAATTTACTAAATTCAGTTTTATTAAACTTTGCGTATGTCAAACTATTCCTAAATATGAACTTTAACTGGCAAATTGGATATATACGGTATATGACTGTAAAATCACACAAACTTTATGAAAACCACCACGATCAGGCTGCAGTTGCAATAGTTCCATTTTCTAACAACAGTTCAACCTATACGGCAACTTCTCCGTGGTGCATGCTGGCACATCACGACTTTAAGGAATGTAAAGTAAGGATAAAATGTTACCACTATGATCGTATTTAGTGTTGAGTTGTGCTGAAATGCTCAGCAGCATCTCCAGTTTATCCCTGTGGGATGTCAGCCTCTCAGAGGAAGAGGGGGCCATCTTTGAGGAGGTGGCGTCACACAGCTGCCATAGCCCAGCAAAGCTCCTCGAGGAAAGACATGTTGTCAGTGCACATTAATCATCGGGCCCACCATCGGAAACAGATTCCCCTCATAAGCAATTTCACTCATTAGAGTTACGGTGCTGATTTGCTGATTGGAGTTACGCTGAGGCTACTATACTGTGAGGGAAAGAGAGGAGAGCAGGAGTGAGAGGAGGGAAGGAGGGATGGGGGGGGGGGGGTCTGACACATTTACAGTGATGTGAAAGCTGAGATGTTGATTAATGTGCATTGTTCCTGTCACATAGACTGAATAAATAAATATAAAACAAAAGCAGAGGGAGAGACTCATTTACAAACCAGGAAATGAAAGTTCCATTTAGTTAGGGAGTAAGACAGACTGGGATGACAGTCTGTAGACATGACTGTAAACAAGAAATCACCACAGTGTAAGTCAGGGCCGTGTGTGCCCACATGCACAAAGCACCTGGTGTGGCTGTTTCAAGCATTCCTGAAACGGGCTCGGTTCAATACTTGTGGCATAGACAAAACATTAAGAGGAGAGCCCCGCTGCCCTGTAGGCTCCTCTGAAGTCCGCCTCTGTGATAAGTGGCCTTCCTGGTTAGCAGAACATCTTGCAATCAGCTTTTGAAAGCCCTTGGGCTGTGATTGGTTTCAAAGCAATCTTGCAGCTCACAATTCAAGCAGGACATAAAATAAATAATATTTTACAGAATTTAAAAGCCATCTTACGTGCTCCAAGTGATGCATTGTGATAAGACAATATTCTACAACAACCCCATCCCCGTTCCGGTCATATTTAGGATAGGCTGTTTATATTGATCTTCATATCCCATTCACAAACACCCTTGTTTACATGAATAAACAACATTCTGTTTGCTGCTATGGAAACAGAGTTTACACAGGCCGCAGAAGCACCATTTAATGGAGTAAGATGTTTACATGCCTGAGAATGCTGGCTAATAATGGCATATCTCAGCTGTCATACTCTGGTTTCTCATAACTGGGATATGTGTTTGTCCAGGCTATTGGGAGTGGAAGATGGTGTTTACAAGCTGCAACTCTTAAACGTAACACTTGTGTATTCCAAGTAATTTCAGAATATTAATGTGAACCGTGCTTCTGTGATAATCCTCTGCCAGTAATAGATATGGAAAATACAAAAGTTGTTCTTCATCATTTCATATTGGATTCCAATTAGTTTTGTTACACTTTCTGACATGTAATCCAAGCAGTTATGTTCCTGCAGTAGCAGAACTTGGTGAACAGACTGAATCCATTGTTTAACAGTGCCAACTTTTCACCGTGTTTTGGTTTGATCCTATCCATTACACCCCCCCCCCCCTCCCCCCCACCGGTCATTAGATCATTACTCCGTTTTAGGGCGCAGCAAACATCCGAGGCCGACTGAACTTTCCCTGTGGAGTGGAGCCAAAAACCGCATGACTTAATAAATGGTGACAAACATTACCCAACGCTCACTTCAGCAACATTACATGCTAACAGAGACATGGGGCAAGTTCAACCAAATAAATGGTCACTACAGGTTGTGTGTGTGTGTGTGTGTGTGTGTGTGTGTGTGTGTGTGTGTGTGTGTGTGTGTGTGTGTGTGTGTGTGTGTGTGTGTGTGTGTGTGTGTGTGTGTGTGTGTGTGTGTGTGTACTGTCCTCTGTCATGCCTGCATCATTGCTGTACTTTGATCATTTTCCTTGGCATGTCATTCTTCTTTGACTACGTACAGCGAGACACTGCATCTGCTAATTAGGCGGGTGTTTTTTTTTTTTTGTCAGGTGAACGATGGCTACCAATACACCCCTCTGTCATTTTCTTCAAGAGAAAATGCACTCGTGCAGGAATTCCTCTGTCTGCTTCCCTCGGCTCCTTTTTTCTCCCTGCTTTTGCAGATTCCTCCGTCCGCCCGGGCAGCCCGGGAGAAGTCGTTTTACAGTTCAATCAGGAATTCTAATAAACTGACCTGTGCTTTAATGACTAATTCATTGTCTCCTTTACTACCTTCATGGGTATAAAGCGGATTAATGACTTGAGCAAGGTTAAAAACAGTACCACTGTGCTTTCCCTTCATCTATTATCAATCATCCTTTAGATTCTTAGGAGACCAACGGAAATTGAAGGAAAATTAGTAATCCTTTTGATGGATGATACCATAGGTAGGAGTGTATGCGTAAGATATAAGTGTGGCTGTAGTATTAAATAGAAATCGCCTGATAAGTAGCATCGCAGGAGGAGCTTGCATTTTAAGACATGCCACATATATGCAGCAAACTAATGCTGTATGACAGGAGAATTGTCATTCTGTGACAACAAAGCCGACCACAGTTTTAGACAACCCGAGAGAGGAAAAGAAGTCATATTTTTGATTATGGACTCATAAATACCTGTTATCAAAATGGCCCAGAGACATAATCTCCTATATTGCACAGCACAGTTCTTTACAGTGTGTTTACAACAAAGCTTTTAGGAAAGAACTCCAAGGAAGAAAACTCCACATCAGTTTAGAGAATAGAGGTTAAGAATTTTCTTGCGAGTTGTTAAACTTCTTTGACAGTTTCTTTACTTTTCCTTACACTGTACTTCTTTCTAGTTGTTCATAAATCCCATGGAAGAGGAATATAAAAAAACAAAAACAAAGGGGAGGCAAAAGGGGAACGCCGAGGAAGAGGAAGAGCGGGTATATGGCTGCCTCTCTTTGTTTACCATTCTATATTCCCATCATACGTGCGTACGCCACTGCTGCATCTCTGGGCTCTTCCCGTTCTTGGCCCAGTCATTTCTGACAATGTTAATGATTTAGTAGAGAGCCTTCCACAATGGATGATTTGTGACATGTAGGAAGGCTCGAAACGGGGGAGGACTAGGCAGGTTTCTGTGGGGAGTGTTTGGGATCCAGGGATGCCTTGAAGATAGTGATTCATTATATTTAAGACAAGTGTGACATCCTACTTCAAGGAAGCAGCACACATATGTATGGAGGGAGAGATTTTTCGGGTGGCCAAAGTGGGGAGGGGTAGGCAAGTACAAAGGAATGCCGCAGTGTTTTTTTGAGATGACATAGGAATAGGAGGCAGGCATATGGAGACGGCAGACTGGAAAATAATGGGTAATGGAGGAATTTAGCCTCGGGCTTTGTGCCTGCTTTGCCTACTTCTGTATAACTAGTATATTTATAATTCAAATACATACCTTTAATAATTAACAACCAGTGAATATTAAAGGAGAATGCAGGAAATCTTTTCTACAGATGGAGTCAGGTGAAAAATAGTATTACATTTTAAATTTGACAACAACACGGAACAAAGGGCCGAAGAGCGTAAACAAAAAAAAGTTGCCTGCCATTTTGGGCCAATTCTTTATCTTGGGCTCATGCAAGAAAACAAAAAGCGGCCTTCTATGAGTGTGAGATTTATTTTTAACACATGAGTTTGTCTTTGCAATGCAAAAATCTCTTAATGTCACTGGATTTTAAAAGCTGGTTACATATTTGTGTTTGTCATCCATTACAGCACGTATAAATTAAAAGACATTCAGTCACTGGCTGCTTTAACAGTAGGCTTATTGTTTGTTTGGTTTCTGTCCGTGAATCATTCTGTAAGTCAGTTGAGGGCAACTCCCTGGAAACTTGAGTGTGCAGTTACACAAGCAAACATCTCACAGATTTTCCTGGAGTGTCTCGTTCAGTATTCAATTGTTGTCTGGAGTCACACAGAACTTTTTTTGCTTGACAGCACCTGTATTAGTCTGGACTTGACACCTTTTTGTCTGGCCAAATTGTAAATCTGCATTGTGACATACACGTGATGTGGAGTATGACGTTCATGTGACTGAGTGATAATGATCCACTCTCATTATACACACCCTATACTTTACATAGAATTGTGTAATTTCAGACACATTAAGGCTGCGGCGAATAAGAACTGTGTTACCAGATGCATTGAAATTCAGTGTATTTATGCAGAGCTCCAAGTGTGCCTTTTAAAATAAAATATCCCAAAGGACAGTGTGTTTTGTAGTCTGTACACAAGTGGCACAGAAAAGCTCTCGTAGACTATGTCAACCCATGTTATGCAAACACCAGAGTTCAACAAAAACCAACACATTTGCATATTGTGGATCTGAAACGTGTTCCGCTTTTGTGCAGGCCTCATTTCTATCTCTACGCTTTGATGTAGCTCATACATATTGACGACCCGCCGAAGAAAACCAACCATGTTAACTAAAGCATGAGCTCAATTTGTGCATCCCGTTTATAAAAATGGTGCATTATTTTGTCCCAATTCTATTTCCAGGGTTAATTAGCAAGTGAGAGATTGGACAATTAGTTCATCCATGCTAATTGATTATAATATTACAACTAGGTGATGATAGGATGAATGTAGACTCCTCGTTCCATGTTCCTCTAAGGGATTCGATAATATATACAAGGCTTCTGTGTAATGAGGGTTTTAAAAGACCAAATCAGCTAGGGGAAATTGTTAATTCAATTCCACTCAGATGACACCGAGTTTTTCAGGGCCCAAATGAATGGAATTGAATCGCAGGGCTTTTACGGAATGGCAGTGTCCTTTTTGATTTCGACTCATGTCAACACAAATGATGTAGATCACTGGTTCATTTCTGTCACTGGCACAATAGGATGTGAACTTTCAAAGACCTGATCGTATCTAGGTCATTTTTTTCCTTCTGCTTGTAATTGGAAAGCCCATTCCGTTTCATATCTGCAACTTTCAGAGAGGCGTGCAGCTTCGGAGAGAGAAATGCAGTGAACATAGAAGGAAATTGAAGATGTATGTGTTTTACTCGGGGGCAAACGTGGTGTCTTTAAACACGATGCCTCCCCGGCACATCACTGCCAGTGTCCATATTAAACCACAAGTACAGATTTACACTTTCTTTCCCAATTCACTGTACCTCCCCTTATCTAACTTTACAGTCACATGTAGGACCACTTCTCTCCTCGGGTGTCAGATGTGTGGAGTGCGAAGCTCAGGTATGGACCTCTAACCACCTCTCGCTGGTGGCCCCACTCCAGCTCCATCACGCTGTGACAGTCTGTCATGAGGCATAGCTGCAGGAATGAGTGCTGATGTAGTTCACCTGGAAAGTTACACAGGAAGTGCTCAAACTCCCACTTGAGATACTCAAAAATCAAAGGAAATTGAAAAAAGTTGCAGCAGTCGTGCCACTACTTTGGATATAGCAGAAGAAAAATATATTTCTGTGCTCAGTCATATATACCGCCTTTTAGCTCACATGTTAATTACGTATATTCGCAACCATTTCTCATGTTCAATTTGAGAATTATTCCTCTTTTATATCTTGTAAGTCATCATTCTGAAGCAGTAACACCTTATATTTCCAGACTTACAAGAACCATTTTGTGAAAAATGTCTCCTCGAAATGTTCATCCTCAGGTGCAGCAAATAAAAAAATATGATTCATGTGTTAAATGCTGAAGTATTGCACTTCTTTACTGTGCTTAATAATTAATAGCCCATCCCATCACCCTATGAATATTTACATGCAAAGTGTCCCTGGGAGCCTTCCACATGCCAGAGGGAGGGAAGCCTGTGTGTTTATAGCATTAAACACTTAAACATCGTCACCAACCCTATTTCGCCTCCAACCATGAAAAACAGACACTAAAGCATTGTGAGCATTTTATTTGTTGTTGCACAATGTAACCTATTCAACTTCCATTTAGACGTGGCAAGTCAAATTACAGGTACTCTCTCTGTGCTCAAGTGAAATCCCAGGATGCCGCTTGTCTGGTTTGAACGTGAAGGGAGCAGAAATGAGGTTTCGCACGGGTTGTTTCCAGAGCGATGACATTGCTCATTGAGATCACCTTCCACTTACTGTGTCAAAGTGTCAAAGGTCTTGTTGTCAGCCCTGCTTGAATCAGGGCGTCCGCAGGAAGAAATTACATCGTATATTAGATTATGTTGTAATGCAGTGGGAGAAAAGGGGTGACCGAATACACACGTTTATTTGAGCCCTGTGCAACTTTCAGCAAGAGGAAAATAAAAATACAAACTATTATTTTACTACTACTAAGCAAATTATAAATGATTGCTGCGGTTATCTCAGCTAATTACGCTGAGGACTTTGGACTTTTGCAATGCCAGACATTGACGTGATATTCATTTCTAATCTTGGCAACCAGTTTGCCTTTATTCCTCTCGTCCGATCCAGAAATATAGAATGAATGCTGTAACAGAAGTTTGGAAACATTGCATGACCGCCTTGCTTCTGACAGCTTTGGATTTCCAACCTCTAACGTTTGAGAGAGACTCAGCAGTGTGCACATCAGTGAGGAGCAGGAGTATAGCAAAATCCCTCTTGTTGAAGTTGCACTGCGGCCACTATAAAGGATACCACGAGCTAATAACGGACAAGTAGTATATGTAATACAAATAAATCCGCTGTTACTAGTGAACCTGGGCATGTTTGGCTCTGTTGCTTCCATTGGTGATATTTATCTAGGAAGGGAAGGCTGAGTGTTGTTGCGTCTCTGCAGGTCCCCGAGCTCTCAGATCTCCTCTCTGTCTCCTGTGTGGGTAAGTAGTGGCTGCAAAGGCAATGCCGGTCTTTGATATTTCACTCCTCATTTGAATCAGTGGCCGCTTTATTTGACAATGCCAGGTAATTACCTGGGTACCTTGCTTGATCATGTGAACTCCTGCAGAACCAGAGTGGAGGGAGGGAGGGAGGGAGGGAGGGAGAGCTGGGCTGTGGGTTTTGGAGAGGAGATGGAAATGGGACCACGTAAACAGGAAGAAGAAGAAGAAGAAAAAAGCAGGGGGACAAAAACAAACACAAACAAACCATCTGCATTTGCTTAGCTGCATTGTTTTCTGCAAGCATTTCAAACAAGCAGAGTCATGAGCTAGACTGTGTTGTGTTAAGCAAGTTGTGTGTGTGTGTGTGTGTGTGTGTGTGTGTGTGTGTGTGTGTGTGTTTTGAAACGTTCAGCAGTGTTTCTGCTGGGACGGTCCCATGCTGTGAGGGGAGGTCAGACATGGACGGGATACTACAATAAATGCTTTTACCAAGAGAGAAGATGCACTAAGTGCAAGTTTATTATAACTCGAATGAATAGTTTTTGTCTCTTGGGTTCAGTCATTTGATTAGCTGTGTGTGTGTGTGTGTGTGTGTGTGTGTGTGTGTGTGTGTGTGTGTGTGTGTGTGTGTGTGTGTGTGTGTGTGTGTGTGTGTGTGTGAGAGAGAGAGAGAGAGAAATGATTCCGTGAACAGAGTGAAATTTTGAAAAAAGAGAGAGCAGAGGACCGGAGGACAAAAAAAGAGAGGGGCAAACCTGAAAGACAGTTTAAAAATGATTTAATGCCATTACATGAAAGCATTGGGAAATTACAAAATGTACAATCAATTTTCAGGGAACAAAGTATAATGTGTTACATGTACCTGATATATACTAAAATATATCCACATTATTATGTTTAAACAAAAAATGTAACTGACATTATTTCATTCTCAAATAACAAAATGCCGATACTGAATGAGGGTTAAGTTCAGTATTTGGAATAGTTGGATATGGAACCATGTCAATGATGTTTATTGAATAGGAGAGCAGTGTTTACTCTGTTGTGTGACTGGAATATCAAAATCCGTCACTCCATGTGAATGCAGCTGGTTCAGGCTGACTGACTGAGCTCTCCTTGGAGGAAACCAGTAGACAACTTATAGTCTTGGCCCTGAAGTTTAACTGAAGCACTGTGGCAGCATTTCTTAAAGAAAACAACATATATATCTCTCATGTACGCAAATATGAAATAAAAAATTTTTTTAGCATTGAAAGCATTATCTATAAAAGCCTTCTTTTTTTTTAAACACATAAATAAGACTGATGTTTTAATGGCCTCCCTTTAAAGGACAAATAAAGGAGAATGACGCAAGTCACAGAAGACAGGCTAAATATATCCCAACTTTTCGCAAAGACGGTTTTCTCACCTTTTTAATGAATATGAATAAAGCAGAATCCATTCGTGTAGATATTTTTTTTTGCCTGGTATCTTCGGCGTGAAGATGCATATCTAGTTTCTTTACAGCATGTTGAATGTCTCTGACTCTCCCGAGTTTGAACGCGGCATGCATTATTTCGCATCTGGACAAGTTTAACAGTTTGCATGGCACTCGGAGGCGGCGTGCTTTAACAATTGTGTTCACTTTCTAATCATATTGGAACCATGGAAACATTCCCCCCGCTTCCGGACTGGACAAAGAACAGACGAGTGGAATTACTATTCATTTCGAAGTGGAGAGGGGAATTAAGACAATTTAATAAAGGCTTAAACCTTCGGGGTTGTCTCTGCAGCGCCTAAAGCCATATTTCCTCTGATCAGCGGAGGAGGGCGACTTTATTGGACATGTTTCTATTTCCAAATCCGCATAACCGGCAACGATGCGTGTATTTCCTATAATGTAGATAAGGGAGAGAGGGTTTGATATGTAATAAAAGGTGGGTCTGTGCTGCCTGTTTAAGCCCCTTAAGCCTGATAAATGATGAGCGACAGAGGCACAGCAAGAGGGTCACCGCTATTAACTCCTCGGTTTCCAGGCCTCCACTTAAACTTCTCTCAATTACATCTGGTAATGTGGCTGGAAACGGGCCTTATAGGCTTCGACCTGTTCAATCTAACTGGAATAAAAAAAAGGAAAAAAAAGAAATGATACTCAAATCTCCACAAGCGCCTTTGTGGATGTATAGGCTGTCCCTAAAGCCACGTGTTAAGGGGGAAACACAGGGATTATCGTCTTTGGCGTTACAAACATGCACACCAGGTATTCTGGGACAAACACCCAGTGCAAGCTCATTAAATCAGCATTTGGTGTATCCGCACAGGCGTTAACGACGGGCTCTAATCTCGGCAGTGACCTGCTCCGACTGAGTCACAGCCGAGCAGAGCCGAGAGGCTGCACACAGGCTACACACAGGCAGGCTGCACACAGGCTACACACAGGCAGGCTGCACGCAGGCTACACACAGGCAGGCTGCACACAGGCTACACACAGGCAGGCTGCACACAGGCTACACACAGGTAGGCTGCACACAGGCTACACACAGGCAGGCTGCACACAGGCTACACACAGGTAGGCTGCACACATGCTACATACAGGCTGCACACATGCTACATACAGGCTGCACACAGGCTACATACAGGCTGCACACAGGCTACATACAGGCTGCACACAGGGCGCAGAGTTTGGCCAGAACATATTTATTAGGAAAATGCACTCAGCTTTAAAATTATAATACATAATATCTAATAGATTTGGCGGGGTCACAATATAGCTTTACAACTGAAATGATGTTATCGAGAAGATTAGATTTGAAGATTATTTTGTAAGCATTGATATTTTATTATAACAATGTTTATTTCGACGCGCTGTTTCCAAATTACAACATGAATCATTTTTTTTTTTTTTAAATGTTAGGCTTCTTGGCTGATATTTTAACTCTTATATTATCGTGTAATAGCAGATAATAAAAGTCGTCCAGATTATATCAATATTAAAATAATCAATAGCCTAAACATCGATGTGTTTTGGGAGTTAGATACGGCTGCCTATTAAATAATTATATAGGCTATCTAATTGATTTGGATTTATATGTATGAAGGCCGACTTACATTCAAAATTAATTAATACAAAAAAAAATCACATAAATTGCCAAATTAAAAATAGTAATTACGCACGTCATTAAAGACAATCTACGACACAGTCCTGGAACACGATCAGCTGTGAACGGTGCAAACAGTTAAACCGAATTTATGGTCGCAGCATTGCTGGCAAATAAATGAGGGATTATAAGAAACGAATGCATGGCACGCTCGATTTGGACACTAAAACCACAATATTTCTACTTTAAGATGCACGTTTCTGTGTTGTCAGAAATGAATGACTTGATTGCAGTCCATTTAATTTTAATTTTAAAACACGGTTTTTAAAAAACATTTTTGGATCTGTTTCGTTGAAATTGAGTCAACATTATTTAGTTTTATTTCGTGGGCCTTCTCTCGTTTATTACACAGCTTTGGACGGCTCGGCCTCCGCGGCGGCCGCAAGGTGTCGCTAGAGGGCCGCATAACTCCTCGAGACTATGAAGGGAAAAGCCACAGTTACATTCGGTGTTGGCCTCCTCTCTCTCTCTCTCTCTCTCTCTCTCTCTCCCTCTCTCTCCCCCTCCTCCCTTTACTAACCCTCTGACACCAGACTCTGAGAATCGGTGGAGGGGAAAATGAGGCTTTGGAGCTGAAGAATTTACAGTTAGTCGCGAAACTTTTACAAGTATTTGAGTTGCTCACTCCACTTTCTGAAACCCTATAGTCACATTTCACTCGGTGGGGGGGTCAAAAGGAGTTCACATTTAAGACGACTGAGGTAATGCGTCCTGCAAGAAGCACTGAGGAGCGGTAGTTGATGTAAACAAATCATAAATAAAATCGTCTGAATCGTGTCTGCAAAAGAGCAAAATCCAATGCAATGTGTGCAGATGATTAAAAAGAATCTGTTGACCCGTTGCCTTCTTTTCAGTTGGAACAAACGCAAAGCTGCGTTGCATTAATTTAGTGCAGAAAGTAAACTTTCAAATTATGTTACATCAGTAGCTGCATTTCTTTCCATTTTCAAACTGCTGCTGCAAAAGAAGAAGAAGAAGAAGAAGAAGAAATGGACAGGCTGCAAGCTTTTTACTCCCCGAGCCTCTCCAGTAGTCTATGATCCAGTCTTATCTCAGCGCCTCTATGCATTAGCTCAGCTCATTTACATAATCTCAAACACTGAAGAGGGCCAAAGAAGAACAAAGTTACAAACAAGATTAGGGCGATTTTATTTGTTCCTGTGGTTGAGCGCCAATTGTTTCTCCAGGAGTGTTTAAGGTCACTAAGAGGATTTGAAGCTCGTTTCATATCAGTGATCTTTTTGAGGGAATTAAATCAACAATTCTCTCTCTCTCTCTCTCTCTCTCTCTCTCTCTCTCTCTCTCTCTCTCTCTCTGTCTCTCTCCCTCCCTCCATATTTAGCAACAGGCTTGTGTGTGTTTGTGTGTGTGTGTGTGTGTGTGTGTGTGTGAACAACCGAGCCCTGCAGGAGAGGGGGAGAGGGATTGTAAATCCTGCAAAGAGTAAACAGAGGAGTGGAAGTTCAGTGCTGGAGCTCGGTGGCATGCGGTCCTGGTGCACCTTTAGGATGTGACATGCAGTGGATCTTTAGCCTGCTGATTGTCCCAGTAGTGTTTTCCTTGAAATGGATCCTCTCTTCCCCCCCACCCCCCTAATGAATCCAAACGCAGCTGGCCACGTCCCACACGGACACCGAGAGCTTTAACCCTACACTGACCTCAATTTGACACCACCAGATGAAATTTTACCGCCTGTTAATGCCATCCTCTGATTCTTTTTTCTTTTCTTTTCTTCTCTTCATACGCATAAGAGTTGTGTGTGCACCTGAAAAGGGTCGCGACGTGAAAGCCACTTGTGAGAAATCTAAAACTCCTTAAAAGCTGTAATTGTCTGATAGGTGTCCTCCTGGAATTATCTGGCTTGTAAACGCGGCCAGGTTATAAGCAAAGGGAGTTTAAGTTGGCACAGGTCTTGTTTATGAGCGAAATTAATTTGAATTACCTACTGAGTGAATGATAATTAAAATGAAATTAGAAAATTAAACACCGACTCGTGTAATGTCGCATCAAAAGCTGTTATTAGGCGAAATTAACCCATTTCGCAACCTAAATGTTGTTAATGATGATGCCTTGTGTTTATGGCTTCCATTAATTACTCAAATAAATAGTTCGCAAAAGAAGGAGTTTAAAAATGTCCACGTCGTTAGTAGGAGTCGTTGCTGGAAGTTTTATAGGGAAGGATGTGTTTCCGTGGAGCCGTACATTGGACACGCATAATTAGCTTCTGCTATTTTCACGCGCTCTTCGGGTGTTTACATCACTCTCCTCGGGGGCAAATCACATATTTCCACAATAAATGCGAGAGAGAAAAAAGCGGTAACATTGCAAGCTCTGGAAGTATGTAACAATTCGCTGCTGCGTTTTGGGTTTTTAGGATACTCTATCGTTCAAACATACATTATGAGAATATGTTATATATATATATTTTTTTAGTAGTCGAGCCTCAAAACTTTCCCTTTACTGCGCCGTGAAATGACGCGCGTTCACAACAAAAGCGGTAGATACAGTATAAGGTTCATACTACTTACCGTGGTTGTCCAAAAGGAGGAGGATGGGAAAAAAAAAGTCAAGCGTGAGTGCACAAATCAATGTGAACGATAGTATTTAGCTTATGAAAATATCAGTCTTCAATAGCAGAGTCTGCCGGGCTGGTTGTGTTTACAGAGTGTAAAGAGAGACTTGGAGACGGTGAATGCCTTGGCTCTCTGCGCACCGCTCTGCAGCTCCTTCCCGGGGTATTGCACGTTGAAATGTCCACACAGCCGTTTGTCAAACGCTGCAGTCCTACACTTCCCACCCCCCCTTTATGCCAACAAACATAACTGTTGTCACGGTTTCATTTATTGAATCGTTTTCCTTTAAAAAAAAAAAAAAAAAGAAGAAAAAAAAAAGAAACTGCTATTTCTGTAATCGACCTCATCAACTCTGTTTGCTATTTTGTTTGTTGGGAGAGTTTATTGACCCTCCAACAGTAGCCGCAGCCCATGTCCCTGAGCGTGTGTCTACCTTAATCCTAACCATGTGAATAATTAATTCCCACCATCAAAAAATGTCACGGAGCCATAAATGGAGCCCTTATGTGAGAACCTATCAATACAGCCATGATGCCATATTAGCATTGATGGAGCTAAATATTAAAGGGGATAGATGGCCTTCTTCTGTTTTGTGCGTAAAAGTGCTCAGGCTCCAAAAAGGGCTTCACTGCAATCGATGGCCAGAGCGTTGCTCCTCCTCTAAACTTCAATCTCACATGATTGATGATCTTGGGGAGCTTTGATAATTGACTACTCTGAGGTAAGGCACGGATTTCTATCAAGAGAGGGGATTGGACGAAAGAAACATACAAAATTACTTTCTCTACAAAAGCTTTTTTTTTTTCTTTTGGAAAAGTTCATTCTGGGTTTAGAGGGGTGCTGCGTGTCGTTTAATTTGCTAAAAAGAGCAGAGCAATAATTAGCTGTAAGATTAGGAGGTATTACGGTGATATTAGGCACACCGGCTTATAACCACAAAACAGATAACAAGTAAGGCGTCATGCTCATATATTAAACACAGCATTCATAAGATGTCCTCAGTATGTTTTATAATATTGACTGTAAGGATGGATCAAAGTTCAAATATCTGTATCTTTTGTTAATGTTACATTTTACCGTGCGTAAAAGTGTGCATGCGTCATGCGTAAATGTGCTTTCAAATAAACAGTTTTACCCTAAACCATGATTCATGTAGTTTAATTCAGTCGGAGTTGTGTTTGATTGTACTCAGAGGAGCTGCAGCCGACGTGTCCGCGCTGGTAAACCTTCCTCATTGTGCCTTCTCTGTTTTTTCTTTAGGACTCTTCACGGCGAAAAGGAATTGGGTGGGAGTTGGAGCTGTGTTGGTTTGGCTTTTACCCCCAGTGTGGAGTTGAAGCCGTCCCTGTGCTTCGCATACACTCTGCATATCACAAGATTTGGTCTCTCCTCTCTCTTTTCTGGAGCTGCTGTAGGACTGGCTATGGCCACCGCTACTTCCGGGATCCGTCATTTCACTCGCCCACCGCTCAGCGCTGCGAACTGACTCTGTTTCTATAAGCAAGCTAGCAGCCAACCTGCCAACACTCGCTGACACTCACTCATCTCAGTCTCGCCAGATAGACGAAATACCTACGGGGGAAAGAAAGGAGAGATCTGAACCGCAGTCTCTTAATTTCTACTGCTTTTTTCCTTTTTTACAGTGATAATAAAACAAGATAGCGATCTGGAGGCATTAAAGGAGACGCGGACTTGCGGGATGAAAACGGACTAAAAAGATTCGTCCTTCTCTTGAACATCATCACCAACCGTCATTCATTCATTACCTTGACAACCTCTGGCTTTGATTGACAGCTGGAGTGGCAAAAAGCCATGAGACACGACAGTTTAGTTACATGCAGGTTGTTGATGGGCCGATTGTAACCTTCACTTTGGCGCATTTTTTTCTTTTTTTCAGAGGATAGAGGGAAAACAAGAAAAATTGCAAAACTCCCTGATGCTACGATTTCAACTGAACCACACTGGCGAATAGGAGAAGTCGCAAAGTTGGTTGAAAAAGGAATCTTGCCTCTAAATCACTTTCTAAACGGGACTGGGATATTAAATATACGACAGATTCAGGAGTTTATTGGAGCGCAGCCTGATGGCGCAAAGGGTAGGTTTTACATCTCCTACACTTACCTGTTCAAATCCACTGTAGGGAGGCACTCGTATCGATAACCTCTTGTCGGCTGGTGGCAAATTCACAAAGTATTCATATCAAAGCCGCTATATTTGACATTTTCGCAGCGCCCCTACTCTTCAAGCAAAGTGACAGCCTCTGCTTTTACCGACAGCCTCCGCGACAGTCGTGGATCAGTTTCACAGGAGACTCCAAACTAATTCGCTCTTTTCACCCTCCAAACTCTCTTCCGAGGAGCACCTAAGTTATAATGTTTTTGGTAATGACAAACCGTTTCATCACATAGAATATATGACACTTTTTCTGCCCTGGCTGCAGCGCATTTTCAAAGCTTATTAGGTCCTCGTTTTGCGTATATTCCGAATGAGACGGCATGTTTTTTTTGTTTTTGTTTTGTTTTTTGTACTTTTTACATTTGTTTAAAAAGTAACCGGGCAGCCCGCTGACTTTTGCTCTGATTTTGTATTCCCAGTACGATGAGCTGGCCCACTACGGTGGGATGGACGGAGTCTCGGCGTCGATGTACGGGGACCCGCACGCTCCCCGGCCGCTTCCCCAGGTCCACCACCTGAACCACGGACCGCCGCTGCACGCCAGCCAGCACTACGGAGCCCACGCTCCGCATCCAAACGTTATGCCCACCAGCATGGGCTCTGCTGTCAACGACGTTTTAAAGAGGGATAAAGATCAAATTTACGGGTAAGGTTTGTGTGAACCGAACAGGCGTGCAATTATTTGTTTCCTCTCCCCCCCCCCCCCCCCCCCCCACCCCTAACTTCTCAGCTTTTCATTAAGTTAGTTTTGTTGGAGTTTCTATCCCACCACTAAATTCAAATCGTGTTTTGTGCGGGACTGACCGCAATTTTGGAGCTCTATTGTTGGTCAGGGGAGTTCTGTTGGTGTGTAATTTTATACGCATTGTACAAGGCGTCGTGAAGCCTGCAGTAAGTAAGAGTAAGCCTCGAGCTTCCAATACAAGCTATACAATAATATGGAAGCTCTCTGTGCACAGTCCAAGCTCTAAAGTCTCAGACTGCATGGAAATATAATTAAAAAAAAAAAGTATTTTCAACATCACAACAATTGTTCCACGTTGTAAAGTCTGCTTTAATATTACAGCCTACTATTATTTGGCTATCCTTTTGAAAAGTCTGGACTCATTAAAACGTCCTCGTTGCTGCCTCCTAAAAAGCTTGTCAAATGTTTAGTAAAATATTGTTTACAGTAACACACACTGCGCGTTACACCGCGCCGTGTGTCTTTATAATTATACGTGCATCACCTTATTCTCAAACAATGACATTTATGACATCAGTGACATTTAGACGTTCTTACTGATGATTGCAAAACTTAAAAAAAAAAAAAATGTTTCCAGACATTGCTCACGTACACACGCACACAGAAAGTGCTCTAATCCACAGTGTATCATTATAATCTGGGATGTAGTGCAGAGTAAATCCTCTTCATCTCTTTAACTCACGTTTTCAGACGCTTACCTTTTTTATTTTATTTTTATAATGACACAAATAAAGAAACTATAAAGCCAGTTTTATGAAGTTAAGTTTGTTCTAGAAATAGCATTTTATTCTGAAATTATAATGTAGCTTTTAAAACAAATGTCGTGGACTGTTTGTCTCGTGATGTTGATTGAACAGTAGTTAGACTTAGCCTATTTTTAATCACCTCTGGCTCACTTTTAAAGCTGTAGTAAACTCCTCGGTGCTCCAGTAGCCTACGTCTGTAGTGTAACTCCGCATAAATATTATTTCATTTCAAGTTTTTTTGCAGCCTATAATTTCTCTAAACCCCCACTAACTGCCGTGAAGTGTGTCAGTCTTGTTTTTGTTGTTGGGTTTTGTCGACTTCTTCAGCCGTTTCTAGTTTGCACTGCAAAAAATGTCAAGTCTCAACAAGTCGATTCATAACATATTGAGTCTAAAATCCTCCAATTCCCCCCACAACGAGGAGTAAAAATTTCCAGATGCGTGTTCCAACTCAAAACAGCTTCTAAAAAAAAAAGAATCTTGAATCCAGATTGTATTGTTTTAGTTGTTGTCTGCTTTGTTTTAAAATGCGTCCATTTGTCTGGGCAGAAGTGTGTAGAAACTACAGCGGGATAAATAAAAGTAAAATGATCTCATCCAAATGTCTTATATTTATATAGATATATCGAATGTGTAGGGGCCGACAGATATGCAGGTTGATTGGACATTTTTTGCAGTGGGCATTGTGGAGCCGGTGTGCTGCTTGTACTCAGGCTGTGTTTCCCCCCTTGCAGTCACCCTTTATTCCCACTGCTCGCGCTGGTTTTTGAGAAGTGCGAGTTGGCGACGTGTACTCCGAGGGAGCCCGGCGTAGCAGGCGGCGATGTCTGCTCCTCAGACTCCTTCAATGAGGACATTGCAGTCTTTGCCAAACAGGTCAATTTCGAAATATTAAAAATAAATATCTTGGATGTTGTGGCTGCGTTAGGGCACATAGTTTAATGCCTGCTTTATATTTTCTTTTCTTTTTTTTTTTTTGTTGCAATGAAACTTTCTTTTGATATGATTAATAAATAGTGTGTGTTCTCTGCAGAATTTCCACTTAAAAAAAACACAAGCTCATTTATGAGAATTGTTGTATTATAGGAATAGACAACACATTTCATGCCAAACTAACTTTGACATTTGGTGTATTTTAGGTCCGAGCAGAAAAACCTTTATTTTCATCAAATCCAGAGTTGGACAATTTGGTAAGCGCACACTTTGACCTCTCTTGTCTCTCAATAACTGCGGCTTCGGCGCGGTTCTACTCTGCTTTGTTTTGGTATACTCTGGAGTGTCCGCCTCATCACACAGTCAACATGTGAACATATGATTTAAACTCCCGCACAGATGTCAGGTCAGTTTTGAAGTGAAGCTGTGTGACCACATTTGCCGCTGTCAGTGCTCAGTCTTCCCTTCCAACTGACCCAGCTGACCATTGTGTGATGACCAATTAGATTGTGAAATTCAGCTTCCTGAGTTAAAACATATTTTGTGCTCTTGCTGACTGTAGTGCACTCCATAGAGTTATGACGGCCGGAGTATCACATAATACTGTACAAGTGTAAAGAAATATGAATCCTGTAAATTGTGTGATGTGAACTGTGTTTATTTTGCCCATTTTTTTTTTTCAGATGATACAAGCCATACAAGTATTACGATTTCACCTCTTGGAATTAGAAAAGGTAAATATGATAAGTGTATAACTTGAGATTTGACGCATGACGCCACCTGCACAAATGTAACTGATATTATTATTACACGTGCATCAATATTCAGTGCAGTAGGCTAGTTATTAGCATACATAAAAATAAATGAAAAATAAACCAGCATTGGGAGAAAGTTTCCGGTTTACCATTTTCATAAAATATGCTATTTTATTTAGCCAACTATTTCTGTGACTATTGATAAAATATGATGGAGCCTGTTTGCTCACGTTGCACATTGTTATCGATCCGCAGATTTAGTTTCAACTGCTCATTATTCCACCAGCTGACGGCATGCTGTTTATTTTTTGTCGTTCAACTTGTTGCTTCAGTCTCAGGAGAATAATAAGCACTGCAACAATTTCACTATTGTTTCCTCGACGCCGATAATGCCCCTTAATTGGAGTTATTCTTGGACTGGCTGAAGCGTTTCCCCATCCTGAAAAAAGGTGTTTTCTTCCTCTTTTTTTTTTTTTTATAGGTGCACGAGCTCTGCGACAATTTTTGCCACCGGTACATCAGTTGTTTGAAAGGAAAAATGCCAATAGATCTAGTTATTGACGAACGGGATGGCAGCTCAAAATCAGATCACGAAGAGCTCTCGGGATCGTCGACTAACCTCGCAGATCATGTAAGTAACAGAATGATATTCATAAGTAATGTGCTGTTTTGGTCCGTGTCTGCATGCGTATATTGCTACCGATAGAGAACACCCGGGCATTTGTATTTTTTTATTTATTTATTTAAACACAATGCATATGAATAATCGGCTTGGTTTAAGATAATCAGATTTGTTTGATGTCTCTCATAATGCCAACTTTGGGGCTACGTCGCCTGTGTTCAGTGTGTGACCCTGCTCTGCCATCAGTAAATGGAGCATGCGCTGTTCTGCAAGGAAAATGTGCCGATCGATGTTCTAAGGTCAAAAGCTAGATGTGATACAATAGACTGAGTTATTGTTTTAGTCTTTTGATTAGGGGCAGTCATGTGTGCATAATGCGTCCGTGCTTTGCTTGTGTGCTCGAGGATAGTGTGTGTGTGTGTGTGTGTGTGTGTGTGCGCGCGTGCGGGCGTGCGTGCGTGCATTAGAGGGTGCGCGTGTGTAAATTGCTGTCGTGCATTATGGAGAGTTGAGAATGAAAAAAAAAAACGTGAGGCAATTATCTGTTACGCAGGTTTAACGTTAAAGCAGGGTATCAGCGGTAAGCTTTAGCTTTAGGCCAATATTTAAAAAGAAAAGGGCTTTATATTTGGGGCTGTGGGAGCTGGATATGGCCCGTGCGTAAAGCTGTGGATTTTGCTGCAGAGGTGGAGAAAGTGGTAGCCTATTGAAATAGATCTCAGAGCTAAAGGCTTACCATCAATGTCAAGTTCACAAGGCATCTGATGGTTCGTCTGGAGGCCTTCCATTGCTGTTGATGTTAATGTGTTTAATTGTTTCGTATTGATTGCCGTGCGGTTCGCTCTGCAGTGGCTCTCTCCTCTGTTCCCCATTTTATGGCTGGAGGCTCCATAATGCTGAATTCAATTATATGCACCTGAAGTACAGTAGCTTTAAATTTGAGGATCGATTCCCTGGTTTAAATCGTGCATTTTCGGTGTAATAAACACAGGCTCTCCCCGCGATATGGATTGAGCTGACAGTGTATTATTGAGTTGATATCGGGTGAATTATTGCTTCTTGCATGTCTGTGATAAAGCTAATGTTTAGGTGGGGGTTAAAAATGAGCGGGCTATTGCACGTAGCCTACTTGACTAGTTAATATCTGTGTAGCACAAGGCCAAGCCTATTAGGAATTAAAGCAGATTTAAGTGTTATGCAAAGTCACTGCGCTACATCTGTTGGGTCTGGCTGTAGGCCTAATAGCAGTGCATTCCCTTTGAAAGCCCGTCGGGTTTACATGGCCACCGCACAAGGTGAATTAAAACATAGATGGACCGAAGATGCCAATGTTGGTTTGAGAAACGGTCAAAACGGCAATATTGTGGTCCTCCCAACACAAGTGTAGAAATGAGGCATGCTGTTGTTTATATTGTAAAGATTAGATAAACTAGCCTGTTTAGTTTCATGGCAGATGGTTGAAACTCAAGCCAATTTCCAGTGGTGCCTCCAGTGCTCACTGACACCAGCTTTGTCATCAGTCCACTTGTGAGAAATATTTTTGATAATTAGAAAATTAGATATGCCAATAAAGCAAATCAGGAGCAGCAATAAACAAAGAAGGTTGCATGGCAAGCCATTTATCTTGAAGTCATTTGGACTGGCCACCTCATTAGGTGTTTAAGTTTTGAGGGATTTATTTCACTTCTGTGGCACCAGTGAACTTTTTATTATACCAAACTGCTGGGCTGAATTTGACAAAAGCAGAAGAGAGTTTTTACCCACCTTGTTAGCTTTTAGAGCTCTGTCTGTGCTGAGAGTGATTTTAATCATGGCTGAGTAGCTACATGTTATGGAAACATACACACGCTTATAGTTATTGTTTTCATAAATAAAATACAATGGCTTTCTACCATGTGTGAGAGCATGTGTGCACCTCATAAGGGTTTAGTAGAAAATAATATTTGCAGAAAGTGAAACAATTGAAGTGAAAATGTGCACTGTGCCGTCATGATCTTTGTAGTAAATAGTAAACTTCTTCAGCAGTAATTTCCGTGTCTAATTGAAAGGGGTCCAGCTTTTCATGCCTAAAATATGTTTTGAATATTGGAAACAATGGCTAAAAATGCATTTGGCTGCAAGACTGGATGGAAAACAATTTCTGTCCTACTTTTTTTTTACATTTTTTTATTTAATTCGTTTGTATTTGGCTCTATTGTATTATTCATTTCTGTCCTCGCTTCTCATTGAGGAGAGGGAGGCGGTTTGATAGTTAGATATGCTAATTTATTTAGTTAGAATCTCTCACGTCCATTTTTCTTTGCTTTGATATGCATTTTTAATATATAGCCCTGGGCTACATCTCATTTGGTGAAAGTTGGTTTTTCTGGAGATGATGAGGCTCTTCACTGAGAAGAAGGCGGCACATTGAGCTTGTTTGTGTGTGTGTGTGTGTGTGTGTGTGTGTGTGTGTGTGTGTGTGTGTGTGTGTGTGTGTGTGTTTCCTTCCTCTTTTTTTTTTTTTTTACCTCTTTCTGTGTCCCTCCTCTCCCCTCTTCATACCTGACAGCCGAGCATAATAAGCACAGTTTTATTTACACTTGAATGCAGCATTGTCTTAGAGATGATTGGATTATAGTATAGTAAGCGCTGGATGAGGCCTTGCTGACACTGTTGATTTCCCTTATTCGCTTGCGGTGACTATCTCAACCATGTAGCCCACCCAAGGCTTCCTAACTCATCGCCCCTCCTCAGATCAACCCCATCCCAATTAAAAGAAAGGGGGAAAAAAAAGATGTATTACACATGAAGGGTGATGGGGAAGAGAAAAAAAAAACACAGAGAGCGGTGTAGATTTGTAAACGGTTGATACAGTGTGTGCCTGTCAATGGTTTGCTCTCTTGTCTTTTAATTAATGAATACAATTTCTGTCTCTTCTGTGCTACATCCAATTAGGGAGGCAAATAGAATTAACAGTGTCTGAATATTATCTGTTCTAATGAATTAGCCTTTGTGTCTTCTCGCGCTATTGTGCCGCTTTTCCAGTAAAGCTTACATATTAGCAGAGGGCTTTTCATTTCCTCCATGCATATGCATTACGCTTTTGAAACTTTCTTTGGATTTTTGGATTTCTGCATAGTTTCAGATTTGTTACAGAGAAAGTGTGTAGGATTTGCAGGTCCCGGTGCTTTGTTTTAGAGAGCTATCACTCCTCAGGGAGTGATAGTGGTTCCCATAGAGGTTATGGCGTAGCTTATCTTGACCCTGCGTGGCTGGAAAGGGAAAAAGGGGAAAACAAGCTTTCTGTTTACATTTGATTCTCTGGTACAGTCTCTGGGCGCTGTAGACCATTGGTCAAACATAGTGATGTCACAGGTTCAGTCAAGTAATAGCAATAGTTCGTCGTGTGCCCATGCAGTGATTTACTGTGTGCATCAGCAGAGATGGGTGCTCAGTAATGTCCTGTTTCTGTATGTCAGTATGCAGGGTGCAGCGCATACACAGGCTCTCTGCCTGTGGACAGAGAGCCCTCGGGCCGAGCCGGCCTGCTGAACCGTGGGATTTCTCAGTTTTGGAGGTGTTCTAATTCAACTAGCTTTGTTCTCCTCAGGGACCGACTGCGTTTGGATCTCCCCTCCCCGCACCCCCACATCCCCCTCCCCTTTTCTCATAAAAAACAGTGCAGCGTTGACTTGGACCGCTCTGTCTGTTCCACACAATTGTTTTGTGATGGTGGGATGTGATGGGGGGGATGTCTGGGCTTACATTTCCTATTTGATTAGTGTTCAGAGGCAGGGTCCTGTTGGCAGGCATATCTAATCATCGCTACCGCGGCGAGAGAGAGAGAGAGAGAGAGAGGCTATAGGCTCACTTGTTGCATCTCCCACACACCCCTTCCTTTAACTAAACGCATGCTGTAAATGACGCAGTCATTTTAGGATCGTGAGATGCATGTATGTTGACTTGTACTGAAATGCAACATACACAGTTAATATTATTACAGGCATACCCTTTGTAATTCAATACAACAGCTCCGCCATCAGTTCTTCTACCTTAAAAAGATAATACTGTTCAGTCATTGTTGATATCGATGGAAATGTGTAAATTCAATTACATGTTTATTATTTATTAAGGTTAGGGTTAGTGTGTAAGTGTTTAAAAATGTTGACATACATGAAGGGCAAAACACCTCTTAATATAACATCATCACTAACTGACCTCAATGCTAAAAGATCAAATTTAATATATATATATATATATATATATATTATAAAAATAGACTTTATGGCATAACAGTTGTATTGGTTTGTATTAGATTGCACAGGTGTACGTAGTAAAGTGGCCATTTGAGTGTATATTTACATATTTTAGGGTTATTTGCTACAAGGAATTACCGAAACTAGAATTATCTATAATGACTTGTGTGTTTTATATGGATGCTATTTCATATTTTGGAATAGTCATTTTGATGTGTGTTATGAAGACAGTAAAACAGGTTGTTTTTTGTCTCAGAGAAAGTTTTTGAAGCTGAAATACAACCACTCAATCCCTGGTGTCTGTTAAAAAATGCTCCGGTGAATTACTTGCTGCTAAATGAAGGACTCTTTATAATCTGGATAATTGAGGGTGTTGTAAATACTCAGTTACCTCAGTAGAGGTGCAGCTACACTTTTCTTAAAAAGGCTGTGTATAATTATGTGCTCAACCCAACAGAAATGTATGGAGAGTTTTACTCTGTTCATGCCGTGTAGCAAGATGTGTCTTGAAATGTCAGCTGGCTTTGTGATTTACGGCCCCTTGTGTTTCTGGTGTGTCAGCGATTCTGTACATGTTCAGCACAGGATTCCTGTAGCTGCTCTTCACAGTGGCAGTGCAAGACACACACACACACACACACACACACACACACACACACACACACACACACACACACACACACACACACACACACACACACACACACACACACACACACACACACACACACACACTAGGCTAGTCGTTCTCAGCCTACCTCACGCCGCTAGTACACCAACAGATTTCTTCCCTTTCCTCCGGGTTTCAGGGGAATTTGAGGGAAATTCAATGATGCTGCTAAATCAATTTTATTTGAAATTCCTAGGGATGTAGGCAGAGTGCAGTGAGGGGAGTGAGATTGTGCAAGGCAGGTGTTTGTAAATGAGAAACAGGGGACAGGAGCAGAGGAGATGGCAGCATTCTCCTGCTCTCTCCTGTGGCCTGGCTCCACTACAAGCCTTCCTCCCCATATTGTCTCCTGCTTTTATATTAATTACAACTTGTATTATCAGCTGCCAGTTGCTAACCCCAGCAAATAGACACAGCTGCCCCTTGAGACCATGCTTCTTTTGTATCTTATTCTCTATCTAGTCCTATTGTGTGTGTGTGTGTGTGTGTGTGTGTGTGTTTGTGTGTGTGTGCACCCCCAGCCTGCACATGTATGTGCATTTGCTTGCTTGCTTGCTTGTTTTTTTGCTCTTCCTCCTCCTCCTGGTAACACTGCTCTTTAACACAATTAGGCAAGAGCGTGGAGTGAACCATGTTTGACTCCTAATTATGCCCAGCTTCAGGGAATAGTCACATGGGCTAGAGGCCTTCTCTTCTCTTTTGCTTCTTCCTCTATCTTTGGTTTCTTCTTTTTTTCGAGGACTTCTTGTGTAGGTTGAAGAAGACTGTTTGGGTGACATGATTCCCCCCCCCCCGACTTGTTTGAACTTTATCAGACCCGTGAGGGTTGTGACAAAATGGTTGTGTGTGTGTTTGTGTTACGCGGTGTCTGGTGATGCACCCTTCATAGCTCAGAGAGGCCCACTAAATTATTCATGGGGAGGAAAGGCTGTTGCTTTTGTCGCCTTGTTGAGCGTGGAACGTTAACGCTTTTGCTGTGATATTTGTTGTCTTGTTTTGCAGACAGGGTTATGAATGAGAAGTGACTTACATGTATTAAAAAGGAGAGTGTGCTTCATTAAAGATATCTACTGCATATGCACTAGGCGTAGTATCTACTGTATTGTTGTTATTATTATTATTATTATGTGATATAAAGTGCTGTGGTCTGCTTTTTGCCCAATAAGAAACAAACTAACAAAGCTTTATCTGTAGCCATACAGACCCATTACCCACAGGGTAGCAAATCACAGCCAAATATCATTCCCTTTAACACCATTAGCTGAGGTGTCTTTGAATTTAATTTAGTGCCAGTACCATTAAAAATGACACATTACTCTGCAATGATAGCTAAATGAAGTCCTATCGATTCAGCAGTTGCATTAAAACTGTGCTGTGGCCATAGCTGTTAAGTGTTGGAGAGAGAGCGAGTGTGTGTGTGTGTGTGTGTGTGTGTGTGTGTGTGTGTGTGTGTGTGTGTGTGTGTGTGTGTGTGTGTGTGTGTGTGTGTGAGCAGCGAGCATAGTTTTGAGGTCTGTCTCGCATCTTGCCGGCAGTGGGTGTCTCATTGTGAGGAAGTAGAACCCAGTCATTTTCTTCTCTTGGAACAACAATGGAGAGCACAGATCCCAGCTCTGCCTAAATACACTATGTACTCTGGGAGTCTGGGATTTTTTACCTCCTTCCGTCCTTGTTCCATGTGACGGTGACAGAATTAGACTGACTTTTCCCACATTAGTGATTTGACTCAGCGTATGCTGTGTTGAGAATAACAGACAACAGACCTTGTTCCCATGAAGTGTACCATGTGTTGATCAGTGGCCCAGAGCGGGAACACATCACAATCATCCATCCCTCTCAGAGCAGGGACACTTTCCCCTCCGCTCACTCTGGAGGGCTAAAACCCACGCACAGGCTATTGTTCACCCTGTCTTCGTACCCCTCTTCTGAGCAATTCTCCGAGCTCTTTATCTGATTGCCATCCGGTGAACAGCTGACGCTGAGAGGGCCTTGAGTGGAGCGGAGGGTCTGAAGGGCCTTGTGTGTTTCTGTCTGCTGTTTTCAGCTCCAAGCTGTTTGAGAAAACAGCCCTCCTTCCCCAAAAAACTTAGCACATAAAAGGGCCTCGCTCACAGGCATAGCAGCAGCCGCGCCTCCGCAGCAGAACAAGCAGCAGCACATCAGGAACGCGCACCCAAGGGAGCTCGGCAGCCGCTTGTCTTATATCCTCTGTTTCCCTGCAAACCTACACCAGTCTCCAGGCACTATCCTGTCTGTCCTCCACCAGTACAGCTCACTCTGACTGGGGCACCAAAGCAGGCAGGCTCCTCTCTGGCGGGAGCTGAGGGAAAAGAAGTTCACCAGGAACTGAAGTTAGACAAAATGGTAAAAACGGTCTCTTTCTTGGAATATTCTCTGGCGTGTACATTTTCCTTCTGCTTTCGTATGTATGTATATGTGTTTATGTGTGTGTGAGGGAGAAGAAAAAAAAAAAAAACCATAGCGGGAACTGAGAAGTGGGTTGAGGTTTGTGGGAAGCCCTGGTGCAGGCCTGTGTTTGTTTGGCTTGGGCTCTGCTCAAGGGGGCCGCTTCTCTCAGGCCCCAGACAACGTTGGGCTTACGTCCGCCAACATTTTGTCATCGTGCTCAGGTGACAGGTTAAATTGGGAAAGACTAGCTAGGGTTGTGTGAGCTATGAAGCTGTATCAACTCTGTGCGAGAGGCTTTTTGGAGCGTGTATTGGATTGAGCCTGTGTGTCTGAGTGTAGTAAATGACGTGATCCGTCTGTCCCTCTATTGCCCGAATGGCAGAGGAAATTCCACCTCCAGCCTGCCTTCATGTGGCACTGATAAAGCCTTTCCTGTACAGTAGAAAAATCCTGTTTCCCTGTGTACGCCGACAGGGCAGTAGGAATGACCAGGAAACAGAGGAAAAGAAGGAGAGAAAATGAGCTGTAGAGGGAGGGAAGGAAAAAAGAAAGACGCCTTAAAAGCTATGAATTTGTTTATGGACATTTCTTTGAAGTTAGTCAGCAGATATTTAACACTTTTTTTAGCGTGTGTTTGTATATACAAAAGTGAGTGTGTGTGCATGTGTGTTTATACTTCTTGCTCTATTATGTCATTAGCATGTGTGCTCTGTGGGCGTGTGTGTATGTCGGTGTGGGCGTGTACACATTTTTGGCAGATTAGCAGGAGAATCACTGTCATATCTTATTTTCATTTCTGACAGTGGTAATGATTAATGGCGGCTGTGGTGTGTTTGGACTTTTTACCTCTATATTTCTCACTTGACACGGAAGTCTCAATTGGTTATGGTATAAACGAACTCCACTGGGCTCTGCCATATGTGTTTAGACAATTACTCACAAGTGCCCCACTTGCAACGTTCAAAATCAGACGCCACACCAACCGTGCTGCGTTCTGCTCTCATGCATTAATGAAACACTTTGATTACAGTGTTTTGACTTATTGCCAGCTGCTTTAGTGCATTAGATACTTTCTATTCATCTATGATTCTAGTGGCATGGTTGATTGTCTGCTAGCATAGGCGATGGGGCTCTTTGCCCTGCCAGGAGAATGTAAGCAGGCCAAGGACCTTCACAGTGCCTGCAGACTCTTCCAAATGTCACTCACTTTTCCAGCATACTCATGTGGTCTCTCTCTCTCTTTCTGTGTCTCCCCCTTTCTCCCCCCCTTCCTGCTCTCTCTGCTCCTGGTTTGCGGTTTGGACGGGGAATGTGGATGGATGGATGGATCCCACGCTCGCTTTCTCTCTTTTCAAACCTCAGAACCCAGCTTCCTGGAGAGACCATGATGACGCCACCTCCACACACTCAGCCGGCACACCGGGGCCCTCCAGCGGGGGACATGCTTCACAGAGCGGTGACAACAGCAGCGAACAAGGTGAGCCAGCACAGAAATGGGCATGCACATGCACATTCACACACTCGTACATGCATTCACTTGGGCACTCAAGCACTAACACATAAACATACATAGATACAGGCACAAGTCTATGCAGGACATATTAATCATCATGCATTGATAGAGTTGCCAACACTCCACTTTAACCCTGTCTAATGGGAGATCTACAGTGAATAGATGGCACATATGTCGCAGTCCCCCCTTTTGCACATTGGATTATCCCGCTTTTTGACTGGCATCCATGTAAACACATAGTCACACCTAAAAATGAACACGCTTATCCACTGTTACACGCACGCACAAACGCAATCAACAGCCACTGTAATACACCAACCTAGTATAAGGGCTTTCCAAAATGTTGCTATTTAGAGAGATGAACAAAAGCTGGTGATTAATACTATATTTCTGCCAGTTCTTGCTTGCATTTAAACCATATTAACTTTGCTCACACAACAGCCCCTAATTATGTCTCAGTGAGCCTTCTGTTATCTAGTACACGACCTGCCAAACAGCAATAATGCATTTCAAAACAAATGCATTTGGAATTATTACAGATAGCTTGTGCAAGTCACAGCTATCCGCCTTGTATTTTTGTCACGGTCTGTATCAAATTTGACATGTAAATTGTCACAAGCATATGCATGCTGTTAGTTGAGTTTAGAGGTGAGGACGAGCATCAGTACATTGTGAGGTTAAAATTGTTTATGAAATGCAACTGCTGCCTGAACTAAGAGAACAGATGATGAGCTCTTGGCCTTTCTTTTCTTGTTTTGAATGCACCACAATGAGAGAGAGAGAGAGAGAGAGAGAGAGAGAGAGAGAGAGAGAGAGAGAGAGAGATTTTGTGTGTGTGCATGAGAGAGAGAGAGAGTGTGTGTGTGTGTGTATGTGTGTGTGTGTTTCGGGTCTCTTTCTGTATCCTTGTGTGCCCTCTGGCAGTGTCCACGGTTTTGCATGAAATTTCATCACACCGTCTACACACACCCACAAACGTGCTCAACAGCTCACTCACAGTGAGTGAAGGCGCTTGTCGTGTCCTGTTCAAGGCTATCGCTTTGCCGATAAGCGATCAAATGTATCGATGGGATGAGTGTCTGTGGTGGGGTCGCTTAAATCATCTTCTCCTCTTCAGACAGAAGCAGCAGTTGAACCATTAATGACCACAGACTGAGGGCTGCAGCAGATCTCTGTGGTTAGCTGTGTCAGGACTAGTTGGATCACAGGCTGTTGTCAGGCTAGATGATCATAGCTAGGCCTTGGCTAAGCAACAGGATGTGTCTGTTTGACAGTGTCAGCATAATGAAGGAATGGGCTGTAATAATATGACACTTAATTGATCCTGATGGGGATAATTCTGTTATTCTCCGTTTGGTTGCCCCCTACATGATGAGCAAAGCAAAGGGACAGTTGCAGAATGAAGCCGAGGAGACAGAGATAGAGAGAGAGAGAAAGAGAGAGGGAGAGAGAGGGAGAGAGAGAGAGAGAGAAGAAATGAGCAAATTAGGTGTTGGATTTTTTGACATGGAAGTAATAATATTACTTAAAAACACTGGAAGATTGCAGGTCAGAGCATAGGTGGAGTTTTGCAGTCATCGTTGCAATTGCAAGTAGCATGGGAGATGAAGACTGCAGGAACAACAGAGAGAGAGAGAGGAGGGGGGATGAGAGAAAGAAGTGCACTGCCTATTGATTATTTTACACACATAAGTACAAGTGACCTGTAATCCACAGAGCACTTATCGACTCCTCTCCCCACCGTATCCAGTAACAGCGGATCAATACGGGCCAAAGACAGTTACGGTACAGCACCACGCACTGGGCCAAAATAGGCCTGGACCAGATCAGGGCCAGAGCCTGACCTACACTGAAGAGTGCTAAATGCTCGATCTTTCATGGTTAAAACAAAGTAAGCAGCAGAGATTTAAAAGAAGGCGTAGCAAGAGACATTGAAGTGCAGAGGTGAAAGAGTAGAGAAGGTGAAAAAGTATGCAGAGCGAGAAAAAAGGGGAAAGAGGAAAAAAAGAGCGAGAGAGAGAGAGAGGGCAGCTGATTTAATGGTCTAATGAGGCCGTCCTCCAGCCAGTTGTTTTGTGTGAGGCATGCTCTGACCTTTCGCTCCGCTCGGGAGCCCCGCCGCCTCATTTTTCACATTCTTGCAATTACGTTAACGCTTGAAGCGCTCGCTGACTCCCGACTCTGGCCCTTCCATTCTGACAGAGCCTTCCCTCCCCAACCTCTCCACCTTTCCCCCCCTCCTCTCCTCCACTCCACTCCACGCATGAACTCGCCTCCGATCTCAATACATTTCCACATAAAATCTGTAGTCCGTACTCTCGTGTCCGCAGAGAAAATGTGAAATGTGTGCTTTACTTCAGTAATGGGGTCTTTAACAGCTTGGCCCCTGTTAAAAGGGGTGACGATGTGGATCAGTTGAGGAAGACAGAATAAGGCGGGAGTGAGTGAGAGAGAGAGAGGGAGAAGGAGTGAGTGAGACCCACGGTGCTTTTTGGGTTTCAGCTGCCAAGAAAAACATCAACTTTCTTCTGCCATCTCCCATCTTGAAAGGTGTGTTGTATGTGTGCCTGTGGCTTGAAAAATATTTACCTCGAAAATTGATCCAGAAGCGTCCCTGTGTTGAATATGTGACTCCACTCCATTTCTCCAAAAAAATGGTGAAGCATGTCTCACAGTGACCAGATCCAACTGTTTTCAAGGGTAAAAGAAAAAAAGAAACTGAACTTGTTTCTTCCCTTCCCTTTGGGGTGTACAGAAGAAAAAAAGATCAGTATCACTCGCATACATTGTTTTTTAGTACTGTATATACAGTGCATACAGGATGGTGGCTGTGAGCAGAATTCACTTCCACAATCTCTGGCTTGTATCTCAGCATTGAGCACTGTTCTGAACCTATGCCAAAAAACTGTTTAGCAAGTGCACAAATATGTAGTAAACCAAGGTAAAGCATGCTCATAGCTGTGAGCAAAGATTGCCAGTTAAGGTTCTGACACCTATGAGAAAGGTTTCAGTACAGTACTCAGATCTGTAATCTCACCACAGAGTTTTTTTTTTTTCTCTCCCTTTTTTCTCAGAATTTCCCAAAAAAAAAAAAAACGGAAAATATAAATTATCACCCCCAGGGCAAATTCTGCACTCTCACTTACTGACTCTTAGAGAGTGACTCCCTATGTTCTAGCTAGATAAACAAATATAACTTCATTGGCTCTGCTCGCACATCAATTTGATTAACAGTCCTTTGGAACTCCTCCAAGCTTATCTAGAAACATCAGAGACATCGGTTGCAGGGAGTTAAACTTGATGAATGTGCGTGCCTTAAGATAGCAGTCGTTTCCAAGCAGGTGTCCGTAATATGTTAAACACCCAAAGTGTGATGGAGCAGCGTGATGAAATACTCTGCCCACACCAAACACAGTAGAGTCAAATGCACTCGGTCATGAACTGTAAATCCCCAACACCGATTCAGCACGGTAGGTAATAATGTTTTCCCCTCTTGCTGTATGTGCATATGTGTGTGTCTGAGTGTGTGTGCGCATGCCTTAGCGCCAGTCCACACTTGTAATTATTAGCTATGCATGAAGACCGAAATCCACGTTGACATCTTGAGTGGTGAGCAAAGAGGCTTTCTGTACAATTCTACTGTAGATGGAAAAGGCTCAACAGAAGAGAGGAGAAAGCATTTTGTACATTTTCTCAGCAATTGAACAATCCCCACGCTCTGCGGATAGACAGACTCCCCAGAGAGATTGAGAGAGGCAGAGATGGAGAGAAAGGGAGGAAGAGAGGGAGAGCTTGAGTGTTCGGCTCCAAGGGAGCATGCTGCGCTTGATGGTATTGTGGTACATTCGTGTGTGTGTGTGTGTGTGTGTGTGTGTGTGTGTGTGTGTGTGTGTGTGTGCGTGGGGAGTGTGGTGAGCTCCCTTGGCCCTGGCCAGGGGCCCCACTCAGCAAGGTCTTTGTGGTTGAGCTCGCCGAGGGGGGGGGGTCATTCCTGGTGGGGACACGACTCTCCGTGTCCGCCCAGAGACTCCCAGCATGAACGAGGCCTTTTGAATGTGGCATTTTCTGGACCTTTGGCTTTGTTTTCTTGTTTTTTTTTTTGACAGCTACACTTAGGGTTCAAGAAGACTCAAAAATGAGAGAAGAGAAAGAAAGAAAAAATGTAACCACAACAAAAAAGATCAGCAGAGTCTGTACCAAACGCAAGATGGAAGTCTTGTTGCGTTTTAGTAGCCTATACTCCAGCTCTGGAGTGATCAGCGAGGTGTGTCAAAATATATATATATATATATATATATATATATATATATGTATTGTGTGTGGGTGCATGCATGTGCGTGTGTTAGCTGGTTCTCTCTAAGTGCCTGTTAGAGTTTAATTTAGTGTAGTAATTAAAGCTGAACACTGGCCCATAAACAACAGATAAACAATAAAGCAGGCCCAAGCCCTGCTGTTTCATGGCTCTCACTCCCAGCTGTTGGAGCACTGATAATTTTTACACAGTGCCCCCACCTCACCACAACACAATGCTGAAGCAACAAGGGTGTGCATGTGTTGTAAATGTGTGCCTTGGTATATTTTAGTGCGTGATGGCAGAGGCTGAACAAGAAAAGGCCAAAGAAACACAAACACACAGGATATGTCCACTTCCCCTCTCAAAAGAAAACACAGAGAACCACAGTGAAGCAGAAAGTGTAAGCGGAGTAGTCTGCCCTCGGTAGACACTTACAGTGGCAACAACGATCATGTAAACATTACACCAAGTGCAGCCATTCAACCTATAACTTGCAACAAGATCTTGCCATCAGTGCATCAGCAAGTGAACGACACTTAAAGATATGCCTGCTTAATGAGGATAACAATGCCGCAGCGTTTCTCAACACCCTACTGTGTGCCATTTTAGCCTTGTCACTACATGTCAGCCCCATCAGTCAGGTGTCTGTTGTGAAAACAGTACAGTAGGTCTGTCTGATGGTTTGTTGGGAAGGGGCAGGGCCATTGTTGAAAGCCGAGAAGAGTTGCTGTGGAGGGGGAGAAAACACGGTACGGAGGGGATACTTTCATGATACCATTAGCATAAGAGAGGCTAAATTATTCATGCGGAGTGCTTAATCTATGGGGAAAAGTATAGTTAATGCACATAGTTTTAAAATGGATCTTTCCCTGCCTCTGCTCTAACACCAGATTCTTGCTGGATTCAGCATTCACGGGCATTTACGGGAACGGCTGTCACTCTCCCCTGCATACACACACACAGACATAATATGTGCGGGCATATGTGCACTCTTGCTTAAGCGCTGCTGCACTTCAAGCTGTTTCAAGGGGCTCTGCTCTCAGGCTCATCTCCCTCTCTCCATAAGTCCCTTTCTCATCCTCTCTCACCCTCTCCTTCCATTTATTCCTTCATCTCTCTCTACCTCTCTTTCCCCCCCCCCCACACCCCTCCCTCTCTCACCGTCTCCCTCACACTCCTCTCCTCTCTCACCCCTCTCAGTCTCGCTCTCAGTACCGCAGACTGCCTGGCCCTCATCCAAAATGTGATTAAAGAGAATGATCAGCTCCCTCAGCTCCCTCCTTCCTTCCTCCCTTCCGCTCTCTCTCTCTTCCTTTTTTTTATGTCTCTCTGTGTTTCTCCTGACCCTGTGTCACTTTCTTAGAGTCTATAGATCATGAGAGGAAAAAAAACACACACATGAAAACAGCAAAAGCAAAGGAACTATAAAAGGATGCGGGCTGCCAGTAGAGTCAGCTCCACTTCCAGTAACATAGTCCTCTACCCACAACATCACCACCACTCCATCCACACTGCAGCTCATGCTTTCTCCTCTTTCCCACTCTTCCTCTTATCGTCTCCTTCTTTCCACTCCTCTTGTTCTCCCTCGGCTCTGGCTGGGGCCTGGTCCCTCTGGTCCATAATCAGGAACAGGCCCCCGGCGCGACCCGGCCTAACCCAGCCTGGCCTAGCTTGGCCAGGAACTGTGTCCTACACAGCAGGAAAGGCGCATTAACTGGGTGAGCCTAATGTGCAAACTAATGTTTGGAGAACATAGGGAAAAAATTAGCCAGATTATTCTGACAGCATTTGAGGAGAATGTCTGTCTGTTTCGCGCCATTAAGGGAAAGCTTGGGGGAGACATTGTTCTTTCTTTCTTTCTTTCTTTTCTTCTCTTTCTCTGAGAAGCAGATTAAGCTTATCTGGGAGTGAATTAAAAAGCAGAAAGGAAAAGGTGTTGCAGGGAAGTAATCATGATTGAACTACAGTAAAAGGAGGGGAGTGACTTTTTCTCCCTTTTACCCAAAGGCTTGGGCCAAAAACAAAGACAGAGTGCAGTGTTTTTGTATCAGTTCATTATACATTGGGTTTACACACCCATGTTCCTTGGCAGATTACTCCAGTGCATGTGGTGATGAGGAAGAGTGCACAGAGGTCTGATGTAATATGGCTAAAAGGGATTTGAGCGTGTGCCCCCAAGGGGCATTTCCACGTCCATTAATGCTGCCGCCGCTGTATTTTCACAAGGATGACAGTGCTTCAGTTCTTTAAAGGGAGAGTGTTTTCCCAGGAAATTTTCTGTCTTGTTTCAGCAGGCTAGCCTGAAGGGGGTCAGCCAAGAAGTCACCCTTAAGAGGTGATAATCCAATTGCTCTAGTCCTCACCAGATTTGTTTTCCGTGTGTGTGTGTGTGTGTGTGTGTGTGTGTGTGTGTGTGTGTGTGTGTGTGTGTGTGTGTGTGTGTGTTTGTGTGTGTGTGTGTGTGTGTCTGTGTCTGTCTGTGTGTTTACAGAGTGTAAGCATGTGTGAATGTAATAGACATAGAATGGGAAGCAGAGGCAGCAAGATGCCACCGGATTCTTCTGTGTCCAACCCCGGGCCCCATTCTAGATCAGAGAGAGGTTATAGAGGCCAAGTCTGTCAAAGGCACACCTGCAGGGAAACTCCAAAAACCCTGACTGCCAGCTTACACAGGCCCGTTTAAGGTGTGCTTATTTGGAGTTTAACCCTGACTTCAAATGTCCTTTCCCTCTCTTCCCCTTTGTGTTTGACCAATGGGCCTTGTGCTCTTTTACTTTCTTTCTTTTCTTCTGCCTCCCTTGGCTCTTTAATCTCCTCCACCACCCCCACCCTCCCAATTCTCCTCCCCCTAATATCCGAACCCCACATCACAGCAAAGGTCCCTCCCAAAAGACAGCAAGCGGTTGAGTAGAGTGGCTTAGCAAGGCCAGCTATAGCTTGTTCACTTGCTGTGTGGTTTTCTCTTGTGTAAACCAGGGTTTACACACTGAAGCATATTTGGAACGGAGCAGAGCAGCTGTACCCTACAGGTAGTGCTTTAACCATGCTGCCACCGTCCAAGAGAGTGGGAGGATGATAAAGGAATTGTGTTACAATCCGAGTTCTTCGTCTCTGCTGCTGATTTTCACGCGCACATCTTTTACGTTTATGCAAAGCTTTAGAGGGCATTATGCAAGATAAGCTCATTTTCTAGTCTGATTCCGACTCTAGTACATGTTTTAAAGCCAAGGGCTGCTTTTTTAGGCATAATAGCAGTCCCGCGGTCTCCCAGTTTCCACGTAGCCAGAGTGCTTTTTTCACACCTGATCACTTTTGTTCACCCATTTTATGGCTATTGGGGAGCAGGCGGAGGTGAGTGATTTGACAGTGGTTAGTGCCATGAGCCCTAATGTTTATTGGAAGCAAGCGTCTAATAATTTTTGATTACCCCAGAGGAGGTATTAGCCATGTTAGTCAGCAAGGATAATTTCTTATTTACATGCCCCAAGCATTGAACACTCTGAAGGAACACTGGGGCTAAATGCGCAACAAAACGAATCAAACATGCCAAACGAGATGCTCCATCCTGGCTGGCTGCAGGGCTGAAGCTGGGAAAACCTTCATTATGCATTTACCATAATTCATTTAGAGGGTTATCAATTTGCAGAATACAGAGATGTTTGGAGGGGGGAAGCAAAAACATCATATCAAACGAAGGAAGAGAAAAAGGAACAAGGGAAAGCGAGATGAAAAGGAGTGAGGCATTCAGGGATAGCTCAGTGCCTGGATTTTTAAAACATTGTTCCAATTACACACTTTTCCATGTTCTGAGGCAGAACTTGCATGTTAAATGCTGCAACCTCCTCTCTTTTACCATTGTCACGCTCCGCCCCCTAAAAGAGCAGAAGCTGATTTCTTTTTAATGAAAGCCATTTGGCATAGGAATTCTCTTCTATACATTTTTTTGTTGTTGAGAGTGAGGCTGCACAGAGATGTTTTAGTTCAAATATTGTCTTTCTGTTCATTTAAGGTCGCTCTTTGTTTGACTTCGGCCCTGCTTACTCAAGGGCTTCTTGTATCTGTCTCTCAGTGTGAATTTCAGGACAGTTACTACATGTTTTCATTTTTTTCTCTCCTGGCAACACACACTGAGAGAAGAAAAAGACCTTTAAAAGCATCTTTCCCTCTGCCATCAGGCAAGGATGACTAAGGCCCCATTAGAACAATTGCAGGAAACTTAGGGAGACGGGGAGCGTTCAAAAGAATGAAAGCAGCCAGAAAACACCACTATCTTGTGATAACCAGAGCTTGCTTTCATTATCTAAACACAAAAACCTCCACCTTGGAAAAATTGCACTCATTCCATAGCCTCATTCAAAAATAAAACAATGAAAACAGAGAGGTAGAAAAAAAGGGAGACAGAAAAAGAAAAAAACATTTAACATTTTCCAAAGTAAGGGGGGGGGGGGGGGAGAGGGGGGCTACATTGTTTAGTACGAATGCTTACTCCCAGGGATGCAGTCCTTAGACAACTGAGTGTCTGCAGGAGACATCTGTGAAGCCTGACCTTGTGACCCCGGAAAGAATGCTCTTAAGGTGTGGGGGGGGGGGGGAACTGCCTTTACCATTGCATCATGGCCTACAGGACAGCCCAGCAGCACAACAAACACAACCGCTGCAGAAAATAACAACACAACACACCAACAGTCGATGGAAAAAAAAAAACCTGAGAATGAGGCGGGGGAAAAATGTGTAGTTAAAGTGAGACCAGCAAAAGAGAGAGAATGAGATACTGTAAACATAAAGAGAGAGAGAAAAGAAAAAGCAGTAGAGGAAAGGAGGGAGAGAAAGGCAGATAAAATGCTGCAGAAAACACAGACAGACTTGATCTGAATTGTGCCTCACAGGCCTGGCTGTCTCTTACTCCTTTGCCCCCACCAACCCCCACCCCATGAGCTCATTTTCATCCTTTATGAGTCAAAAGGAAGCCCAGTTGAAAATGAAAGGTTACACAAGCCAGAGCCCAAGCCCTCGGAGTGAGAGAGGAGAAGATCCCTGCTGTAAGGGCCCTGCTGCTATTCAAAGCACCTGCCATTGTGTGGGCGCCCATCCAGGCCTATTGTTGTGCAGAAATTAGTCGTGCTCCCTTTGGCTCCCTTCGGCTCCAGAGGCATGCGGCAGACCCCCTTGTTGTTTTGGGTTCAGATACGTGGTCGGATAGATGCGTGGCCCTGGCTACCATCACCACTGGCTGTGGCCCTTTGCCCTTTCTCCTAAAGCACAGTATCATTCCGCTTTTTTTTCCTCATCTACCCTCTGTTGTGCACTTCTCTAGAACACTTTCAGGCCAACATTCCTATAGTTTTCTCTCTCTTTCTTTTGTACTCCTACTCTCCTTTCTCCTTTGGTGTATATGCTTATTGTTCTTCGGAGCACCCTCATTATACCCATGGTTATATTTTAAGGGCCTCTCTCTTTGATTTTGGTCTCGTGGGGAGTGAGTGGTGGGCTGGTGGGAGCTGTAGGGCTGGCCCAGCTCTCCGGGCTCCCCAGCCAGCGTCTCGGAGAGTGGGCTTGGGGGTATTGTTGGGCTGGGCACCGCTGCAGAAGCTCTGGTGCTACGGCTAGTGCAGGGGGTGGATGTGAGGGGAAAATTGAAAAGTCAATAACGAAGGCCGCACAAAAAAAAAAGAGGAGAGGGTGAAACAAAGGGAGATGGAGAGCTTCAAAAAGCTGAGAGCTATAGAACACTGCTAATTAATAGCATCAGAGGAACAGCTTTTTTTCTTTCTTCTGGAACTTTAATGCTGCATATTAACTTCCAAGGCGAGGGCGATTAGGAGCTCACATTGTGAGTCAGGTCCATCTCGCTGCCAGGCCAGCCTACAGTGGCCATTTTATGTAAGGGAGGATTGGTAACATTGAATTTAGAAAATGAAAAACAAACACATAAAATGCATTGAGTGGCAAACAAAAAAAAACAAAAAAAAAACACTATATTGTAATGCACACTAGTGTTAGAGAATCTGTGGTCATTTCTGAGGCTGTAGTTTATGGTGTTGAGTTGCATTATATTGTAAACTGTTTCTAATATGTTTGTTCCATATGTCAATGAGATGGATACACTATTTGAAACACCTCTGAAATAATGTAGTCCAATATAACACCAGCACAAAGAACACCTCCAATGCACCACAGAACTGAATTAACCCACACATAAGGAAGTATTTATTGTAATGCTATTGTATTCATTCATTACATTGTACTCAGTAGGCATGTGTATAATTACACGAATTTGTCAAATTATACCCTTATTCTAAAATAGATTGCTATTGTTCCTACTTTTCCTTTTCATGCAGCTAATCAAAAGGTGAGGTTCAGGAAAGGGACAAAAGACGAATGTTGGACGGTCAGCGAGGCAGAGTGGCAGTAATTTGAACCAAGGCTTTGCAATTTCTATTTTATTTTCACAGCAGTAATAGGCTCTTCTCTCACTTTTCCTGCCATAGCAATTTCCACTGCCAACAGCTGTCAAGCCCCTAAAATCAAAATTAGTGCCATGGTTATTGGGCCTTAATGAAATGACCTGCTGGATTTACCTTAAGGAGCAGGGCGGACAGTCAATACTAGCCTCGTCAAAACCCTCTCTCTGCATGCTGCGGCCCCATTAACGAAAGGAAATAGTCTCGAGTAAATGTATTAAGCACTACTTCCACCTTCTAATTATATTTTTTTCCTCCTCCCTTCATAATTCATTCACTCTTTCATTAGTTCCTAATATTGAAAAAGGCTTTTAACTGGCTCGCCTGTCCTCGTGGGGTCAACAATTATTTGTCACAATGTATTACAGGTATGTCAGACATGTCCGTGTTGTATATCGGGGATAAATGTAGTGTCCCACCACGGCTAGGATGTGGAAACACATTTCCTTATGTGTTAGGAGCATGTTCATAGCAGAAATACAACATTATTTCCATAATATCATCAGAATAATGTAGCATTAAGGGTTACACCATGGAATCCAGAGCTGTGTGCTCCCCACCGCCTCTGCTTCCTATAGAAAGACGTGAATGTGTGCCAAGGCCCAGTGGAGGACACAGGGCCCTGGTTATTGACTTGTAAAGGAGCCGGTAGGTGAGGGGTCTTGACAAGACATGAGCGTCTGACTCTCTTGTAAAGCTGTATCTGATTTCTCTGCTAGTTGGCTCCCCGGAGAGACCCGCTCTACCCTCTGTTGATCAGACTCTCACTCACAGCTGTATGGAAAAACGCAGCAATAAAAAGAATGAAAGAGTAGTTTTGTGAAAGGAGACGCTCTCGTTGTGTATGCCATGATTCCCTGTTAGGGTGAGAATGAGAGCGAGGGAGGAGGGAGAAGGAAGCAAAGGAATCAGCTACTAGGTGAAAGAGCTGTAGCCAAGAGTACATTTAGTATCTCAGTCAGAATGCCAGGAGAAAAGAAAAAAACAACCACTAAGGATTATTGTTTTGGTGAGTTGTGTTACATGGACTCGTCAGTAAGGACATCTGCATTTGTGTAGGTGGGATAGTATAAAAATAAGAGACAATTTTATCAGCAAGAGGGCAGACAAAGCAAGTTTCAGCTAGATCCTCACTCCTCACAGATCTGACTAATTTATGAGGGTAAACTGCGCTGACACACACAGAGAGAGAGAGAGAGAGAGAGAGAGAGAGAGAGAGAGATGCAGGTGGAGGGAGGAAGTTTTCATTGACTCTCCAGAGCAGGCCAAGCCAAAGCCCCGGAGGGATCTCTCTCAGTTTGAACTTTATCAGGGGCTACGCTTAATCAATACACTATCGGAAAAAGAATTAATTACTAAAGCAGAATAAAACAGCTGCATTTTAAACCAAGGATTCATCAATGCTGTTCTGCTCTCTTGGTTACAGCTCAGGTGTCAGGAGGATCATTTTAGCTCCATGTAATGAGGAACTGTGGGAGTTTACCCCAACCGTCTGTCCTCCTCCATCTCTCTGTTTTTGACCCCCCCCCCCCCCCCCTTCTCGTTCCTCTCCTCTACCTCCTCACTGAGATATTTTCCTTCCCTTCTTTTTTTTCATTCCATTTCCTACCTTCTCAGCTGTTTGTCATCTACCTACAATATTCTCTCTTTTTTGTACATTTTTCCCTCTTCCCTTGCCCCATCCTTAATAGACAAACTGTATTCTACTCTCTTACCCCCCACCCCCCCATCCCACTACATTCCCTTCCCACCAAATTCCTGTCTTTGCGGGTATGGGACGAAGGGGTATTACACTTGAAATCTCTGGTGCGAATGCTGACTGGAACGGGACATTCCCGCTGCTGCAGCCATCAAGCCGGACATTCCTCTGCTCAGGCTGGGACACCGCTGGTGTTGCGCAAAGAGGGGGGGCATATGAGATGGGGGAGGTTGGTGTTGGGCGTAAAAACACAACACACAATGCTCAAATGGTGAAAATAAATTAAAAAAAAGAATTGTGTATAAACTTTTGTGTAAACTTTGTATAAAAACAATTGTGTATAAACTCAATGAAGTGTGACAATCAAAGGAGAAGATTGGCTGGAAGGAAATGAAAGGCTTATAGTGAAGACAGTTAGATACTGGGGGACAAACAAGCCACATAGGAAGTATCCCGTGTGTCACAATAACCTTGGCCGCGCTATTGGAACGACCACTGCCATCCACCCTTCACAGCCCTTGACCCCAGCCCAAAGCTTGTAAACGGACTGTCCTCGACTCCCCCATATTGGGGGATTTCAAGGCAGGTTGAGAAGGGGTTATGGGTGATGAATTGGGTTTTTAGTGAGCTCATTAGGAAGCCAAACAGAGTTTAGACTGGCGGAGCGGGGCAGCAGCGCAGTAATCAGTTCTGCTTGCTTTGTTCCCTGCCTCCAGGACATTTGTGTGAAAAAAAAAAAAAGAGAGCGGGGAGAGAGAAAAAACTTCATGGCATTTTGGCTGATGAGAGGGCTGCTGAGCAGAGGCTACAATCTGATGGTTGACTTGTTGATTTATAAACCTTTTAATCCATTTACTCTACCAACCCCCCAGCTCTGTGTAGAAAACCCCCATCTCTGCTAAACTCTACTTTGATGCCACTGTCCATCAGGTGTGGCAAAGATGTCTGCAATAAATCCAAGTCCTTCTTCTCTCTCGGTATGACAACAAGGAGTTGGTTTGTTTGGTTTTGAATTGTAATTGAGGGGAGAGAATCACTGCTGATGCTGTTGTCATACATTGCCTCAAACAGTGTAAGCTGTTCTGAATCACAAAACCACATTCTGTTAACTGGCAACCAGCACACAGCTGCTCTTTCTGGTGGTTTAGGTAGAAGACTTTGATATGCAATAGTTCCTAGCGGGATTGTAAAGCCATTTTCTTTCTTCACTAGCAGATGGATCCATATGATGCATGTGCACGCTCTCCATCTCTTTGTTTTCTTTTACTCTGTCTAGTCTCTTTATTCCCTGCTTTTTGCTACATTATTATTCCAAAGTAGAGCAACCCAGTCATTTTTACAAAGCAAAAAGTGTGGAAGCAGCTTATTTTACTAATGATCATGCTTGTTTCAATTCAACATAGCCCCACTTGCTTTTGGGAAATACCTATTCTTTAATATTTAATGCAGCATCCAACCTTAGGATTTAGGTATGCTTCTCTGTGGGCACCCAGCCCTGTTTTTCCACAATTGTAAATTATAGAGGGTATAGCATCAATATCTGCAATTTTAACCACTAAGATCAAGAATAGCTCCATTGTACTATATAAAGGAAGGGATAAAAGAAGGACAAAGTCTGGGTAGACAGAAACAAGATTTGGACAGGTGCATTGGCAAGTTTGTACATTTGTTTATTAAGAAACAATGGATGAACCGTGATTACCTGTGAGACCAATTAGCCCCATTCGATTTGGAATTTAAGAAGAGCAGTGGTAGTGTTGGAGTGCAGGGGGAAGCAGGGTGGAGTTGTCAGGGAGGCAGAGAGTGTGAAATGTCTGGTGGAGACCCAAAGCCCTTCATTAGCCACTGATCCCTGTCTGCTGAGTGAGGAGCAGTCATGGGCATCACAGCTCCCTTTTAGTTCCCCCAAAAAGAGCGGGGTGAAGGGGTGGAGGGTAGCTCCCCCATCCCCTGCAATTTAGCCCTTTGCCATTCATGCAAATTGGGTCCTGACATCTGCAACAGCCTGCCTCCTTTCTTATATACATCTTTATTCCATCTCTTTTCTTTGGGTCTTTTTTCCTCCTCGAATAAAGAGTCTTGTCTCAGCTGACGTTCATTCTGTTGTACATACTCCACATCTGTGTAAAAGGTAGCACTTTTTTGTGTGTTTATATGCACATATATATGTACGGAACAAAACAATCAAGATCCCAGGAGGTGTAAACAATCATTGTGCAACCCTAAATGTCCCAGTTTATGATGTAATAAGAATAAGATAATAATAAGGTAGAAGGTTAATCGCACCAATAATTAATTCAGTATAAAGCCTTGGATGATGTGCAAACTCTGTGCACCCAGTGTTAAACTTTATGATGATAATCTTATGAAAAGATCAAGAGAGTTCTAGGCAGTGACTCTGGAGAAAAGGCAGTAGCCAGGCAGTAGCGCCCCCCCCCCCCCCACACACACACACACACACACCCCCTTACTTCCCCTCCCTTCTGGACGAACTACTCTTCTTTGGTTCCAAGGGAGAGGCTGAAAGGGGAGGGTGGCTTTGCTCCAGCTCTTATTTTGGATTAAAAGGTAAAATAGCCTAACTGGCTGTTAAAAAACAAGTTTTACCTCCAACCCTCACCCCTCCTCTCTTTTTCTTTCTGCTCTCTCCACTTCAACCTCGCCCTCTATGGTAGGGATGTGCACAGTGGGGTCAACACTGTGCCTGTGAGAGGAGAGAGGCCTTGTATCGGTACAGAGGTGATAGTTATCTCCAGCATTCCAGGGATGACAGAGAGATATCTGCCTGATGGCAGGGTTAGGGGGCTTAGAGAAGGGGCGGAGAAGGGAGGGAGGTACAGGAGTTGTTGAGCAACTACCTCCCCCCCACCACCACCTCCCTCCTTCCTTCCCTCCCTGCCTTTCTTACTGCCTGACTGCCTCGCTTCCCCACACATAGAAAAAACCCATCTAATTAGAAGCTCTTATTCCACTTCATTTAAGGGAACACTTAATGATGTGTTTTTGGGGGGAGACAACTACACATTACTTCTCATGCAAAAGGAACCACTCAGTCGTTGCACTCAGGATGCAGATACAGCTGTGTTTGAGATGGAGGTTTGTCCTCATTTCTCCCGGGTGTCATGGCTATTGGAGGAAAATGTGGGAGTCCTCTCTCTTTCACCTTTAGCCGGTGTCCTGGTGGTAACAGGGGGTGGTAAAGAGGAGGCGGGTAGTGACATGTGAGTTTGGCAGGGAGACTTGCTGAAGGAGAGAGTTTGTTGTAATTGCTCTGACAGATTTTAGGGCTGTTAATGACTCCGTCCTGAGCGCTACCAATTTGTCAGCATGCTTGCTGTTTACTAAGCTGTTGTTTTATGGTCCAGTGCAAGGGGCTGCTGCTTGTTTAAGCACAGATCAGGAAATAATCAGCGTAAAACACTGGCTGCAGTGGTGCAGCCACACTAAAACAGTTCCGTTTCGAGCCCTCATCTACTGTATGGATCTGAATGAGCGCAGTAAGCCATATGTTGTGTGGTCACACTAGGACACACACAAACACACTGATGGGTTACTTACTGTTAGAAATTGGATGCTCAAGTGTGTGTTTTATCATTAAAGGGATTATGTTCTACTCGTTAGCACTCTGTATGTTATGTAAGTGCTAAGCATATTGCTAGCATGCGGTTATAGCCAGAAGACCTGTAATCCCTATCGGCACAGAGCAACAGAGGGACGGCCATTCCACTAGTGTGAATAGAGCCTCTACGCGTTTGTGTGTATGTGAGAGAGATTGTGTGTGCGTCAAGAGCATGTGGTCCCAGAGCCGACAAAGACCCCTTCGTAAATCCAGAGTAAATAAAAGGGGTAACCAGACGGACAAAAGAGGAGCCCCCACTGCTTCTCTCATTCGCTGCCATTTGGGGGACTGAATGTGCTAAACGCCGCTTATGTTGGCTGAAAAGTTGAGGAGAAAAAGAGGGAAAAGGGAGGCTCTAAATCCCCCTCTTCTTTTCTCTTCATTCTCCGCGGCCAAGCCTGCAGGGCTAGAGGTGGTGTAATAGGAGGGTGTTGGAGGGAGGGTTGGAGGATCACTGTGGTGTGCTAAGGTGGAGAAGGCCAAAGGAGCTCCTGCTACAACAAGCCTCATAGCTCCTGTTCTCCGTCTTACACCTCTTTCCTTCTCCTCGAGTTTCTCTTTTCTCCTCATTTGGGTGAGCTAGGGTGAACATGCCTGACTAGTTTGAGCTGACAGGGGGTGTGGGGGGTCTGTTGTAATTAGTCACTTTAACCACAGCTTCCATAAGCCACTGCCTCTACACTCTTGCTTCATTACCCTGAAACAAATGCCGGGGCCTCCCAGTGCAAAATCACTGCACAGCCTTTAGAATAATACACAGATAACATCTAAAGCTTGTCTAGAGGCTTTTTCAGTAGGTGTTTTAATAATACAGGGACCAATAAGTCTGGAGTGTTATTTGATAACTAACCGTGACTGGGTTTGAATGTTTTCCAACTATTGACAAGCTATTATTCATTCATGCATTGGTATATCGGAATGGTAGAGCAGCAAAGGGAGGGCGTACTGATGGTGCTGAAATATGTGTTACTCACGGCCATTTCCATAATGCTTCCAGGGCTGACTAGACCTTAGTGGCTCCCTGAGGGGCAGGGTGCCTCCTAGACATAAGCATGATCTCTAGAGTCATTAGGGCACCCTCTTTCTCTCAGCAGACACTGTAGGACACTTTGTGCTTATCCAGTTCTTTGTGCAAGAAATCCTGAAGCGACCCTGAATGTGCCAACATTAGATAAGCAAGAGTTGCAGTATGTTTACAGTCCTTTCCCAACCCGTTAATGAGCTCAGCCCTGAGACCAATTTACTCACAGGGAGATATATCTGAATGCATTTTTAATAACCACCCACTGGTGATGAGAGAGGGAATGTATGTGAGCGTAATGTGCTCTTGGACTTGGTGCTTGTTTGTTTCCTTGTGTTTTCATTCACTCTCTCGCCCTCATTGCGTCTGGTCATTGTCTTCCATCTCGCCTGATTACACCTTCTTGGTTTGTGTGCGTATTGAAATAAGCACAAACTTTCATTGCAAACACTTTAGGTCAAGATATTGATGGAGTGGGTGAGGGAGAAGGAGAGAGGAGGAAAGAGTGAGGAAAGACAGACAGAGACTGGGGAGAGAGTGGGAGAGAAGGGAGGGGGGGGTCTTTTTTTCCGTCTCCAAGGGCGCTGCTTTTCCAAAAAGTGCCTGGGGCTACACTCCAGCACCTCGGCTCCCCTAGGCCTTTCGGCTGCCTCCTAATAGCCAACCCCCATCTGTGTCACATGGCCAGATGATGGGACGCTTCTATATGCTCTGCCCTGCACTTTTTTTTTCCCCCTTTTTTTTTTTCAGAGTGCACATCCACACAGGTTAGTATGGCAGAGTTGCCAGGGAACAGTCAGAAGCCATTAGCGTTTGGGACAATTTGCCCTGCAGCGTTCCTTCTCTCGCTCATAAGAAAGGAGTGGGGGTGGATGCAAAGCACCAGCTCTCCTTTAGATGTAATGAGGTTGTGCAAGTTGAGTCTTCTTTATTCTTTTTCTACTCCTTCTTTTCTTCCCCCTTGCTTCTTCTTGTTCCTCTTCTTTCTTTCTTTCTTTCACTGTCCAAACTTGATTTTCCTATAATCTCTGAATACACATATTTCTGCATGTATACATAAGTTCAGCTATCGATACTGAGCACAAGAGTTGTGCTTGAATGCCACATGTATGTTCTGTGCACACATGACAGTATCCATGTGCATGTGAGAGAAAAACAGAGAGAGAGAGGAGCTGAAAGCCGCGGAGTCTGGTTTCACCCTTGTGGGCTAGGGCAGGAGGCAGCGAGCATGCTGGGTAATGAAGTGACAGGTCAGTCTGTAAATACGCACGGGTCGCTCTGGCCCTGGCCAGGGGGGAGGCTATCGCATTGCAGTGAAAATGGAAACGTCAATAAAATTAATCTGCCAGCCTTTTGGCCACTGTGTGGTTCCATTGGATGAGCCTGACTGCTCACAGCAGGAGAGGGATTTGGAGACTAGCTCGAAAAATCAACACAAAACCTAGCGGCACACAAACAAACAACCAAACTGTGTATCAACATTATTCAGTGAAGCTCAAAAGCACAGCAACAAGGGGAGGGTGGTTAAAATTCACAGCTCACTAGTTGTTGTTATTGAAGTTTGGAAGCAAACTGGGGGAGTTGGACTTGACTTCCGTCTGGGTCGCATTTCTCAGGAAGCCCCTCACAGTCAGGGTAGGGCTATGGCCAGACCAAAGTTTATTGTTTTAGGCTTTCCTGAACAAGGATTCGTACTTAGCCTGGGATTTACGGCATTTGCCACTAATGAATGCCCATTCTACAATTACAACACCCCTGGTCTGCATCCCCATTCCCATATGTCCTTCAGAGGGGCTGTTGCTTCTTTAACTTCACACAGGGAGCGCAAAGTCGGCACTTCTCTGTTTTCCTCTTTCGTGTGGCTCTGCACTAATGATGTGGAAGGAAAACACTGTGCACAGAAAGAAAAGAAAGACAGAGAGAGAAGAAAAAAGAGAGGGAAAAACAAGGGGGAGGAAAAAGAAAGTGGGGAAAGTAGTCAGAAGGGCCCCTGCTGTCCTTGTATTCTTCATTTATTTTGCATTTGATTACGCTACCAGTCGGATCCTTTTTCTTTCCCCCTTTTTAATGTTATTAGTTCAAATATTTATGCGAGATTAAGGCTTGTATAGGTGGTTGTGATTGACGCCTCCCCAAAAACAGGAGGACATGCAAGTCTGAATTTTGAGAACATCAGGGTCCTTCTCTGCCTTAGTGGAGGAGTTTTTCAGATACATAATTTAGATGCCCTCAAGGAAGGCTTTCAAGGCATTTGTGCCTGGGGGCAAGAAAAAATAACTATGACTGTTAAAAGTAAATCATTTTTGCTAATGCACAATTAATGCTGGGGAAGAGGAACAAGAAAAAGGCAAAGGACAAAGATGGAAACTTCAATTTAAAAGAGAAATCGTGCCTGGGTTATGTGCATGTTTTCCTCTTGAAATCAAACGCTGACGGACATTAATGCAGGCGAAGCCGCCGCTGGCCTGTCATGCTAATCTTGTGGCGGAATGGGGAGGGGTGGCTGCGAGGGAAGGGAGTGAGAGAGGAGAACTAAGGGAGTCGGGGCTTGGGCTGGGGTGGGGGAGGCAGACGAGTCCATTATGTGAATCGAAGTGCAACAATAAACCACCCCAAATCACATCCCTACTTTAATACTCATGCGTCTCAACTCCTTTGAGTTTTGTTTGTATGTGAGGGTGTGCCTGTGCACGCAACATGAATTTATGAATGTACTGTATATGTCTGCATAACTCTGTCCTGTCCCCTTTGGCTCATTTCAAAAGATGAAAAAAAAAAAAAAAAGCTCTACATTATGTCAAGCATGCAAATTTAATTGAATTAATGGCATGAGTCCAAGCCTCTACTGTACTTGAAGGCTCCTTGTCCTTTTTTTTTGTCATTTGCTCCATTTTTTTTTTACTTTCCTCCTCTTCCTACTGCAGAACTGGAATGGGGAACCTAGCGTTTCAGCGTCCAACCATAACATTAGAGTCATTAACCCCTATTCCCCTCTCCCGTGCTCTGGGGTATAGAACAACTCTGCTAGGCCTCTGTGTAAACCCCTCACACGCTGTACAGGCCTTCCTCTAAGGCCATCTAAATCCCCCTACCTCCATATCTTCACTACACTACAACTCTGGCTTTGCTGCGGCGATTCTCTAGACATCAGTGCAGTGCTTTGGGATTCCTTTCTATCTGTGCTATTTGTCCATTTATCCATTTTTCATGAGCCTTAAACTCATGTCTCAAATGTCTGTACATCTGTTTCAGCTCTGAGAATTTTTAGATCCATATATATATATATTCTTGTATTGTATTCTGAGTCAGTGGTGTTGTGTGGGATGTTATTTAACCCCGGGTTTTGTTTCCGTCTAGGAGATGGCTTAGACAACAGCGTTGCATCGCCTGGCACAGGGGATGACGACGATCCAGACAAAGATAAGAAGAGGCAGAAAAAGCGTGGCATTTTCCCCAAGGTGGCCACTAACATCATGAGGGCGTGGCTGTTCCAGCATCTCACGGTAAGCACAGCCATTACTTTTTGGAGATGCACATGTATGAAAGCAACCCAGGTAGAAACACACACACACACACACACACACACACACACACACACACACACACACAAAACTGTCACATAGTTGTTGAGTGACGGATGCGCTGCAATGCTCACCTGTCAGCCACCTGTCAGAAGGACACAGTGACCAGGTCAATCTAATCAGTTTGGACTGTTTACTCTGCTCAGCACACTCTGAGTAAGAGGGAGATGGCCCGACAATCCATCACATTTACTCCAATATGAGATGCACTGTTTGTTTGGCCTGAAGGAGAATTTTTTTTTTTTTTTCCTGGGGCAGATTAAGAGAAGGAGTGGTAGTTACTGGAGGGATGATTGTGAGCGTTAAGGTGTGTAAAGATTTAGATTGAGTGCACAGATTTTTCAAATCTGATCACTTGAAATCAAAACGTATTTTGTTATTTTTACAGTAACTCTTGTTATGGGTACAAATTTCTAGGGCGGCAGCTGTAACTTGTCTTTAAAAATGCAGTTTTTTCATTGGAATGATGATGATCGATTCACCTCTTGATCAGTTTCACATTTTATAATCTAGTTAACTTGGTGACATTCCAGGTTATGATTGACGTTGAGATGGCACATGCTAATATATATTTCTCCTCCATAGCTTGAGAGGAAATTGTTTGTTTGCCAAACAGTTCAGTCAGACAGCTCTGACATTGGCTCATTTACTTCACGGCTTGGATTAAATATTCAAATGCCACAAACATAAACAAGACAAAACATACCCGTAAAATGATGGAATACTCGTAGCTTAACTGTTTTCTGTATGTGACAAGTCTGCTTTTCTGTCCGTCTGTGTGTGTGTGTCATGTGTAAGGGGAAGAACCACATGTCCCCCCCCCCCCTTCACTAATGTCAGGACATTATCAGAACATCAGGCTGTATTGATTTTGCTACACAGGTCAGATTTCAGGAGGAGGTGACCACGCCATGACTCATAAGCTGCTCACTGAGCACGTGGCTCCCTGTCCCAGAGATGGAGGGACAATGTAGGGGGAAGGGTGGAGTAAAATAAAAGAGAGAGAGAAAGTAGTTTAGAGCTTTAGCCTTATGGATCATCCACACGTTGTCAGAGTCTGTCTCTGTGTCCAGATGTCCTCAGACTTTTTTATGAAGACTGGACTGAGTTTTGGTTTTGTGCTTGCTGTGTTTTTCCTCCTGAGTTTCCTTCCTTTTCCCATCTACACACCTGCTCTCAATCAGCCTTGTTAGCCCTCATGCTCCCAGAGTTGTTTCCAGCCAATCAGCTCCCTGTCTGTTTTCCTGCCCAATCACCTCATTCCTCTCACCTGAGCTTCTCGCCCCATCTCTCCACCTGCACGTAATCCCCTCGTCAGAGTAGTATTAAGTCTATATATATATATATGTGTGTGTGTGTATGTATTTAAGTCCTCTGTTTTTTCTGTTTAGTCTTTGATTGATCCTTGTCTTTGTTCTCCTATGATCAGTTTGGGCTTGCCACTGCAAACCTAGAGTAAAAAGTTATTTCTTCAACTTCCTGTTCCCTGCAGTCCCCTGCATTTGCTTTCACCTGCTCTTCCACTTTTCATGACACACATTTAAGAGGGTCAGGTAGCCCCTGTGCACCCTGTAACCCCCCCCCCCCCTCCCTCCCTATACCAGGGCACACCCCCTGCCCAAAGCCCCTCTACCCTGATTATCTAACCAAATGCCCAAGTAATGTGTGGCCAGCAAATACGGCCTAATTGAAAGGGCTGTAAATCCATTACATATTGGTCAGGGATAATCAGGAGTGCTTTAATCACTTTTATCTATTCAGGAGCAGTGAAGCTGCAACAGCAAAGCCCTGAGCCTCGCAGGCCTTAGCGGCTCCACCACGCTAGTCTGCATGCTTATTATTCTCATCATTATCAAAATGACTTCACAGCTGTTCACAGCTCCATCGTTCCCTGACTGGAGACTTCTCACCAAACCGTCAAGACCAGGCTTTAATCGGATGCTGACTGTGGGGGGGAAAATAAACTTTTATTGGGTTTTTTTTTTTAATTTTTTTAGAGTAGGATGCCTTGTTTGTGTTTAAACGGGACACATGACAAAGGTTAAGTGTTTTATTAAAGTGAAATTTAAATACACCTTATGTAAGTTGAGACTAAATATTTCCCCATGATTTGGCGTCTTTCCTGGTGAAAGCCTCGCACAGCTTCAATGCTCCCCTCTGCAAAAGATGCTGAGAGAAAGACAGAATGTCACATACAGAGCTTTTGGAAGAGTTGCCAACAATTTTCTTTAGAATTGTTTTAAAATTGAATTCAAAGAGTGGAAAGGAAAGGGGGTGGGGGGGGGGGGGGGGGGGGTCCCAATGTTGGGCACAGGCGCATTTTTCAGAGAGCTGGTTAATTCAGATAGAGCAGAGCTTTCAAGGTCCCTCTCTCCTTTTATCACATCCCCTGCTTGTAGATGTTCTCTCCAATCTTTATTTGTTTCTTTTGTGTAAGCCCTGGCCAGTCTTGTACAAATTATAATCCCTCCCTTTTAACCTGCCTTCATTTCTCTACTGAGGAAGAGGACTAATTGAATTATCCCCCTTCTCACAATCCAATTCTCCCACCCATAAACTCTCTCACTCTCTCTCTCTCACACACACACACACTCACACACACACACACACACACACATTAGCCATTCTCCTTTCTTTTAATTTGTTAAGCAAATGTATTTGCAAGTGCTGGATGCGTTTGTGCAAGGGTGAATTCTTGGGGACTTTGGCCCCTGAATGGCCTATAGCGGCATTCTGCCATTCATGCATTCATTAACTGAGGGGTGAGGAGTGAAAGGAGCGGCCTTGTATTTTCCTCAAACTGCGGGGCCAGCATGGAGCTCCTCTTCTATGAGCCGCGGGGGTCTCTCTACATATGTTCTCAACATCCAGCTATTGTCACATCTTCTGAAAAGCTCAAAAGGACAGGACCCCCCCCTCACACACCGAAAAACAACACAGGCCAATAGTAACAACTGTTGGCTTTTGGATTCAGTATAACAAAATTGCCCTCTCCCCTCCCACCCTCCCTTGCTTCACTCTGACCTCACACTCTCTTGGGAGAAATCACAAGATGGTCTTCTTGACAGTCACATATAGAAAGTTACCATCAACCCTACCATGCCAACATTCCAGCTGAGGGGAAAATACAGCTTTGGTGCCATAGAGATCTCACAAAATATGCAAAGATTCCACAATTACTCTGTGGAGAAGCTGTGATAAATCTGACGTCTTTTACACTGAGCCCATATGCACATGCACTAGAGAGCACGTGAGCTGGCAACCTTAAATGCCCCATATGTAATTGGCAAACGGCACGACAGATCAGCTGGTGTTAGCTGGCAGAAGAGGGTCAGGCCGTCTCTCTCTCTCTCTCTCTCTCTCTCTCTCTCTCTCTCTCTCTCTGTCTCTCTCTCTCTCTCTCTCTGTCTCTCTCTCTCTCTCTCTCTCTCTCTCACTCTCTAATACCCCCCTCCCTCCCCAGGAGTTTCTGGATGTCTTCCAGCCACATTAGGGGAAGGAAAATCCCAGACTGTTGGTATAGGCTTTTCAATACTACAGGGAGATTATGTTATAAGAAAGGTAAACTTCACTGTTAGAGGTAAAATGTTTTACTGCACTTCAAAAGCATGGTCTACAAAATTCAGGACAAGAAGAGGATAGGTAGATAGAGGGAATAAAATATTTGCAGGAGAGAAGTTCTTTTCTTATTGTTGCTCAAGGCGATGCCCTTTCTTTTTGGCCAAAGCAAACTCTAAAATTTACAATTAGCCCCTTGGCGCCCCTGGCCTTCCTTCCCTCTTACCCCCTGCTAGCCCTTACTCACCCCTGTAAAGACAAGGGTCGGTCTCGCAATGAAAACAGGAAGCACTCAGATACAAAGATACCACTCTGGGCTATGGCCTTGTCTTTTGACTAGTGTAAACCCTATGAAAATAAATAGGGGACCTCAGGAGCAAACCAGGCCAGTTGAAGGGTTGGCACACGTGTGTATGTGTTACTTAAAAAGGAGGGAGGGAAGGATTGAGTGTGAGAGAGGGGGGAGAGTGGTCAGTCCGATGAGTAAGTAGGTAGCCCTCTCAAGCATCAAGCGTCTCAGGTTTTTTGCCGGGCCACCCTTTGGCCTGGGTGTTTGGGGAAATTCTGTTAAGCTGCTAAGCCAGGTGTATTGGTCCCCTGGGCTCCTTGAAAGGGAAGTGATATACCCCATGGTCATTTGGAAAGTCCTTGGACTTCCAAGTAGTAGAACTGGGTGTTTTAGATATAGTAATTAGTACAATACATCATTGTCTTTTAGCCTCCTGCTGTAAGTGTAACAGCAATGTGAGTATTGACTCACATAAACAGCATTTTGACTGAATTAATAAAGTGAACCTTATACCTAGAAGAACGCTCACAGCGGAGCTCAAAAGATGTTAATACAGGCGTTAACCAGAGTGGGGACACAGCACACTTTGTGAGGAGATGAGTGCATTGTGCTGCAAACATCATTAGACATTACTGGCAGTGGCTACCCCCCCCCCCCCCCCCCCCCCCCCCCACCTCCACCTCCACTCCCCAATCCCAGCCCAACATAGCATTAGTCTCCATGACAACAGGGTGTCATCGTCAGGTCGAGCCCTCCTTGCCGCTCTCTCGACCGCCCTTTATAGACACACATAAAAGAGCCGGCTAGGGTCATTCACAAGACATGGGCGCAGGCAAGGCCAAACCCTGGCAACGGATGTTTGTCCCATACGATAAACAAGTGTACAAGTCCATCCCTCAAAAAGAGAGGGCATGTTGTTTGAGTAGACTAAACAGGCAGCTCTGTGGGATCCCCAGTTTTGTTTAAGCTACTCTAGTCCTTCTAATCCTTGTGTGTTGTTCAGTACAAGTAGCATTTAACTGGTGGAGAGACACATCTGCAAACAGTTTGAAATACCCAAGCCCTTTCTCCTTTTACACTAAACTGCTGAAATATGTTTATTCCATAGCTGCTGGTGCCTACTTTGGCTTTCCAGTATACATGGCACAATAAAAAAAAAAAAATCATCATCAAAAATCATGCTTAGTTAGTTAATTCACTTACATCTTGTGCGATTACATTGTTCATTTGTTCGTAAAATGAACTTTTTAAAGCCATACATATTATGAAGAAGCAACTATGTTTCAGTAATGTACATTGGAAATCTGTTTGCTTTTCACCTCCTTAGCGTGTGTGAGTTTAGATGAAGAGAGAGGGTGGAGACAAAGCAGAAGGAGGGTGAAGGGGGGGTTTAGGGGTAAGAGCATGGGTAAGGAGGGGGTAAAGAGGGGGCTCCTAAAGGTCACAGAGGTGGAAGCCTGGAGGAGGCCCACACACTAATCTGTCATGTGCTCGTTTGCCTCGAAGCCCAAAAGTCAGCTCTCCAGTCACCCGTAGCAACCCAGGCGACAGTTTGGTTCACTGCCGCTGCCCAAATGTGTGACTATCAGTGGGAGACGCAGGAAAGAGTCATCACATTACTTGTGTGACAACACCCATTGCTTTGTGCGTGTGTGTTTACAAAACAGACGTTAGTGACAATATGACAGGGTAGTTTGGTGGTGTTTAGCACAGGAGTCATTGCAAGTCTTTGATAATGACTCTGAAGGAGATCTTAGGTGGTGGGGGTGAGGTTTGGTGCTTAGCTATTGTCTAGTCACTGTGTTCTAATGTTGGCTGCTCAGCGACCCTGGAAAACAGAGACACAAGCCACCTCAGCCTGCCATCTGTTCTTCCCCAGCCGGGCCACCACAGAGGGGCTACCACAGCATGGACAGACACCCAGACCCAGACACTCCGACACTAATAGTGAAAAAAAAAAACACAAGAAATTATTTTATTTCACACAAGACTCTCACCTTCCATGTCAGAACTCGTAAACAAATTACCCCTACATGTCAACAAGATGATTACTTGTAGATCGAGAGAGCAGAAAACAGAAAGTTTAGAAGGGGGATCCAGTGACCACCAATTTTCACAGGCTGTATAATTATATGACGGGCCGTATCAACTTTGCCATCTCATTGCAGATCGGCTTTGTGGTAAATTACCAGTGTTTGTGTGTCACAGCTCTGTGGCTGAAGCCTTGTTTACAGTGTGCTTTAGCATAGTAGGTAGCCGTTCCAGAGGTTTAGTGTTGCTGTACTGTATCAGTAGCCTTAATTCGTTTCATGCTCCGACATCCGACCTTTACACTTTGCCCCCTAATCCAGATCTGTCATAGTTCCACTTCAAAGCCAACTAACACATGGAATCTACTGTCATATAAAGCATGGCACCTAACATACAATACTGTGTGTGTGTGTGTGTGTGTGTGTGTGTGTGTGTGTGTGTGTGTGTGTGTGTGTGTGTGTGCATGTGGATACCTGCATAACCCCAACACTTCTCTTTCCTCTACCTCATGTTCCCTCCCTCCCTCTTTCCTCCCTCCCGGTTGATTTTCATTCCTGCTGTTTGCATCTTAATACAGGTTCTTTAATAAAGTAGCAGAAATGAGTGTTTCGCTAAGGGACTGTTTATGACAGTGTTCCCTCTGCATGGAGGTGATTAAGCTGTGTGAATCTCCACAGTGTTTGCCAATGAAAAAATGAGTAACCCGCAACATATCCTCCAGTAAGACAACAGCGAGGGGAAAACAAAGGAGGATAGTGTATGTGCATTTCATTAAAAGACAATTTACAACAGTGGTGTCCTCGTGGAAGACTGGGAGCGCAGCATGAGTTTGACCGACCGCTGCAGAGGTGACTGCGCGTGCCCTGACCGCGGAAAAATGCAAACAGGGCTAGGCCTGTGGAGGGCAGTCACATTTATAAGCTCACAGCTCTGAAACAGTGAGAGACTCCTAAAAGAACACACATGCACAAAGCTGAGGAGACCTCTTTAAGGCCCTATACGCCCCAGCCTGGCAACGCCTCCCTGCCTTCATCACAGCAGCGCAGTCCTCTCCTGCTGTAGTCATAACACTGATCTGGGACCTGGCTGAGCTGACTCTATGGGAATAGGGCTGAATGACGTCATGTGTAATAAAGGACCCCACGAGGTAGTCTGTGATAGCATACATGCCCCCGGTGGAAAACCAAGGTTATTAAGATGGTGCTAGCTGATTCTGTGCCGTTTTCCCTTTTCTACACTTTTGGAGTTATCTTACTCATAACAAAATGTATAAGAGGATTTTGGTTTCACATCTTAGAGCAAGTTCCCTTAAATTACCCCTTACCCTTCCAGGGGTACCGCCCTGCAGGCTAGCCTCATCCCCCCACGGTTGATTGCGGGGTTGTGGCAATAGCTGCTAGAACGGTGGCTGCTGCATGCTGGGGACCATTGAGGCCAATGAGATTCTGCTGCAGGCCTCCGAGCTGCCCCAGCATCGCTTTGATATTCATCTCACACCAACAGAAGAATAATGCAGAAGGGAAAAGGAGCAGCACAAGCGTTGAAACGGCAAACCAGGCTAAAAAGGGAGGGAGGCAAGGAAAGAGAAAAGGTTGAGGGATGGAGGCATTGAGTAGAAATCAAAAACAGACTGTGTGTTTCACTGTTTGGTTTGTCATGGGACCCTGGCTGCACCAAATCCCACTCCTGCCATTTTGTGTGATTTTTCTCCCCTCCCTTCCTACGCCTCTCAAATGCATGCTTTTGTTTTGCCCAGCTCTCAGTCCAGGGGCAGGCAGTGGGATTCCTGCACAGTGGGGTCCTTATAACTGGGAGCCATGTCTCTTGTTCTCACCTTTTTCCCCCCACTTCCTCACCTTTTCATTTTCCCCCCATTGATATCCTCTCCCTTTCCCTCTCTGAACATATGGACTGGTTTTTAAGACAGAGCCAAGTCCACATCAAAGACTGAGGCTGAGCGGCTCAATTTGTTGCTCCTTTCCCCGACTCTTCCCCCTCCACTAGCCTCAGTGGACCCTCCCTGCACCGCAGCCATTTACCCAGAATGCTCCATTGCTCCAGCAGTTCTGCCTAGCATATATATTGAGCTGTATGTTGTTAGTGTCTGTTCTTCAAATGGAGCCAACCACGTTTCTCTGCAGCCACATCCCCCTAAGATCATGTAAGGCTATACAAATGAGCATGTGTGAAAGATAGCAACCCCTGTATCAAAAATAGCTTTACCACATGCTGATAAGAAAAAGCAGAGGGATAGGGGAAGAAGAGAATCAAAGAAAGAAAATCAAATAAAAAGAAAAAATAAAGATACATAAATCCAAGTAGAGCAGGCCTTGGCTCCAGATGTGAATCTCTCTGAATAGTGATTATGAAGAAAGCTAGTCCCCCATATCCCCAGGGCTGCAGCGACTGACACACAAAGCACCTCTCTAAAGCCCATAAACCAGCTTGTACAATTATTTAGATAAAGAGGGCGACAACAGCAGTGTATGCCTCCCAACCCAGAACCTCCTCCTTGGCTCTCATCCTTCTACTACTCCTGCTCCTCCTTTACCCCTTTCTCATCCAGCATAAAGATGAAGAAATGAAAAAGGGGAGCAAATGTGTAATTAGCCACACGTTTCTGAATCCTCCTTAATGTTCATTACTGAAACCAGGGGCAATTACAAGTTCAAAGGGGTTTAGGGCACCAGCAGCCCGCATAATCAGTTGCAAATTAAGCATAGCTCATTTGTCACAGCACAGCATGCACACTTATATGTGCACATGGAAACACACATGCATGCACGCTGTCAGAGTTGAGTCATAGACAGGCTGACAGGCATCAATTTCCATGCAGGCACAAATCTCAGCTACCCCAAGGCACCGAGTTAGGTCGCTCAATCCTCTTATGCTCTGATTCTTTGTTTTTACTAGACAACAGTAAACACCGCTGACACCTTCCCCTTAGCTTGCTCAACATTATACTGTATCCGACTTGCATTCATCCTCTTATAGGTGTCCTGTTTGCTCTTTCAATCCCCGCCGCCACCTGTCCCGTCCGGTCTCCATTTTACAGCTTCTGTTTTTTTCTTTTTAACCTCTATCTTCCTCTGTGTCTCTCTCCTCCCACCTGGCTGTGCCTTTGCAAACACGTGACAGTGTGCGTTTCATGTATGTCCCCGGAGGTGTATCTCGGTTACCTCTGGGGCCGGGTCACAATGGCTAATCCTGTCTTCAGGTGGCTGTTTAGCACACTGAGAGGAGAGCTCGCAGAACCGGAGGTGAGCTCCTGTTACAGGACTCCCTGACCAGGGGTCACCTCCGACACTGTCAGAATACACACACACACACACACACACTCATGTCTTGGCAGATAGGCAAGAATGCTTGTACATGTATGTACACACACACACACACAGCATACAATCTGGTACACACACCAAAGTTTTCACACACAAACACTGTCACTCAAACACATTGAGCCTGCTTATCTATCCCAGGTGGCTCAGCCTTAATGTCTATCCTCCCTTGTTCTTCTCTATCTGCCTACTGTACTACTACCCTTCTAGTCTTTCCCTGTCTTCTCTCATTCCCAGATCAGTCAGCCTCTTGTTCACATTAGGATTCCCTGATATGATCTCCATGAAGACTTGCTCTAGTGGCCATGCGTTGCCTGTCCTGCCCGGCACCCTCATTGTTTAAGCTGCTCTCACACAGGGACACAGTCAGGTCTCCAGTGAATTGAATGGAGCCCTATCATGTGTGGCTCAGCGTAGTGGGAGAGAGAACTCATTTTTCACTGGGGGAACGACATCCATCTCAGCAGCCAAACGCTGGCTGTTTCATTAAGTAGCCCATCCAGGCAGACAGATGTGTTCACCACACAGCCATGTTTGCCTATGCAAGAGCGTGTATTAACCCACAATCCTTTGGGGGAGATTAACAGGCTACCAGCCCCTTTCCATTGATTATCTCCATGCCATTTTCCCCTCCGTTCCTTGGCTAGATATTAAAAACTAATGAAGCCTATTAAAAACGGGAACTGCGAGGCTCTTCACGGATCATTTTAGGTTATTTGGATTCAAACAGAGAGGGATCTCTTCAAGGCACAGTTTGAGTCGAATTAAGAAAATAAATGTGGAGAGCAGTGTTGAAGAAACAGGAAGAAGAAAGAGGAGAGAGAGTGGAGAGTGTGACTGTAAAAAGATGTGTGTTTAAGAAAAGACAACTCTACTCTGACACACAGAGCGGAGACACGGCAGATGTTAGCAATTCCAGAGCATAGCAAAGCATTCCTAGTGTTGGAACCACGTCCTAATTGCCATAATGGAGGTGGTAAGCGCTGACAGTAATGGAGTCGTGGGGATCCATCCCCAGCAACCTGAATTAGGGTCCACTTGGCAGATCCACTTCAAGATGGCCTGTGTTTTTTTGCCAAGATACCCTTGTTTTCACTGCTCTGCAAACTTTTTCACCATCTTACGTCACCAACTTTTTGATCCCTGCCATGGTGTCAGACGTAGGGGGGCTCAGGGTTGGTGGTTGGCATTGGGTGCAGTGTGAAGGGAGAAGGCTAGTGTGGGCAAGAGGGTGTGTGAGATAGACGGATCAGAGAGAACTGGGCGGCGAGTGAGCAAAGAGTTAAAAGCATCCATGTGATGGGCTCACCTCTGCACCAGGCCTGGTGAAAGGCGGCAGGGTGCTGTCGGGGAAAATGACTTCCTGAGACATTACCATCAATCACCAGACAGGTCAGGCCCCCCAATCCCGCCATCAGGATGGAGGAGAGGAGCGGGGGGGATGGAGGATTAGACTAGAGGGGACGAAAACAGAAGAGGAAGACTGGGTTCAGGCTTGTTGGGGAACAGACTATTAACAATCTCTTTCTCTCAGTGTCTGACTGTTTTATGTCTTTCTCTTCCTCTGCCTATATATCTCTCCATGTCTTTCTCCCTTTCTATTTTCTGGTCTTCCATAAAATGGCTACCCAGGCATTCTGGAACAGCCCCTGCTGGTCAGTCCTCTCCTCTGCTCAATTGCATCATTAATTATTCCACAGGCAGTTGGCTAGAAGCAAATCTAAAGAGAGGAAGAGAAATAGAGAGGGAGCGAGAGTTAGATGGGGGAGATGGGGGACAGCTGTCCAACACCCCCAGTTGGTCTTGCTTTCACTCTCTTTCTATCTCTGTCTCTTTTTCTTTCTGTAAATGAAGGATGGGAGAGGGGAGGGGCTTGGGTTACCTCAGTGAGCGGTTGTGTTACATTCCTGAGAAGGGAAGGGGTAGGGGGGTGGTTCAACGAGTTGTTGAAAAGAACACAGACGCTTGTCAACAGCCTCCGAGCTGGGGAGCCATCATGCCTTGCTTTAGGCCCGGAGGTCACTGACCCTGTGTTGCACCCAGAAAGAAACCCAGGTAGAAAGGGGGAGAAAGAGAACCACCAAAAGCTACAACACATCACCATATGGTACGTGTCACTGCTTGTCTGTGGCAGAGGTCAGTCAAAAGCTTCAAAAATCTCTAAATCCTTCTCTTTCTCTCGTCACCCATAAAACACTGTACGTGACAAGTGACTGTGGATTAGCTTTCTCCAAGGAAGTAGAAGGAAGAGGAGAGGCAGATAGAGAGAGACCGAGAAAAAGGCAAGCGCTGGCAGTCACGGCAAAATGGCCCATTAGATTTAAGGAGTAAAAGTTCATCAGCTTTATTAATGGGAAGGTATATAAATGAAGTATGAATTACCTGACTTTTATGGAGTGGCGAGAGTGAAACTGGAGTGTCTTATGATATAATGTTTTAGTGAGCTGTTCTGAGCGCTCTGATGAGCAGGCTGCAGAGAGGAGGATGAGAGAAAGAGTGGAGAGAGAGAAAGAGAGAGGGACTGGAGTGTGCTGGGGTCCCCTGAGTCCAGCGGCTGGAAGGTTGCCTGATTGTTGCTAACATGCGTAGCTGATCGGGTTAGCTTGGAGACAGGGACGTCCGTAGCTTCCAGGCTTATTATTTGCGTATCATTAGCTAGCATAGTAAAAAGAATTGCTGGCACGAAAAAAAAAAGGTCAGCCACATCTCTGATTTTGTCGCCCTTTTACACACGTGCATGCAAACACAATTGTGCAGCTACAGTCGAACATGCATGCAGTTGCGCATGCACAAGTTATAAACAAGCATGCATGCATGCATACAGTATATACAAGGACAAGGGCACACACGGCAGTGCACAGACACGCACACACACACACACACACACACACACACAAACACACATGCTCCCCACCATCCTGTAATAAGCGGTAAGCTGAGCTAGCTGATGGTCATCCTCCCATGGGGCTGCTGGGTGGCTGCCAACTTCCTGCCTGCTTTGTCAGTGGATAAAGCCCCTAACAAACGAGAGGGCTGTAGCTAGCTAGGCAGGCCAGCCAGGTCAAAGGTCACCTCGGCCCCCGGGCAGGATTGAGCCTAAGAGCACTACAAGGAGAGAGAGGGAGAGGATGGAAGAATGCACTTAAAGATAGGCTGCTATTAACCAGGCCTAAAAGCTATATCCCTCCCTTACCACTCCTTCTCTTCTTTTATTTTCTCTTCTCTTCCCTTCTCTTCTTTGTTTTGTGTGCGGCACTTCACAAAGGCATTTTAACTTCACCTCGCATGTCGACTCTGCTTTGAGGAACATTAAGAAAGTGAAAGATCCTGAGGGCATTTGTCAGTCCACACAACCCCGTGCAGCCAGCCGCCCCTGGGTGTTGAGCAATGACAGGAGATATCTCCTTGACTCATGCGCCCTCAGATGAAAGGAGAGCTCAGAAGACGTGCATGTCTGAGAGGCAAAAACGGTATTCAGTAAAAGAGAACAGACACAACAGGTAGGGACGGGGTGGTGACTGATCAGGGCTTGGCTGGCTTTGTTCCATGGAAGTACTTGTGATCTCAGATGAATGCACCGATGGTTACCATCAGCTATGCTCCTCCGTCTCACTGACAGGGACATGATCTGAAGTGTCTGTCTGTCTGTCGTGGGCCTAAGAGCTTCTCTCACTGGCAGAGGATCGAGAGAAAAGGGAGACAGTGGACAAGAGAAGAGAAAATCCTTCCTTCCACCCCAGCTGTCCATTCAGAGGGAGAGAACATTTGACATGGTTGACTTGAACACATTTAGCATCATTAGCAAACAGGAAGTGTCCCCTGCAGCTGTTTTTTGGCAGGGGAGGGGGTGTTCCTGCCCACACTGTAATGGACAAATGTTACCCACCATGTTTGCCTTTGATTTTTGACCTGAAAACAAAAATTGACATTACAAATGTCCTATGATATCTTCCAAATTGGCTTGACATTCCATAGCTGGCCCCGGGGGTTTCTTGTTTGTCCTCTGTAAGTGGTTGTGCTCTTGTTGTTGTGTCCTGAGGCTCACTATTAGAATGTACTGGCCTTTCTCTCGAGAATGCAGAGTCTTAAAGAGACAGAGGGAGAGACTAGAAAGAGAGAGGGAGAGAGCTAAAAGAGGTTGTGGTTGTGTATTTGAATACTTATGCTCATTAAGTTAATGCACAATGAAAGGGAGAACCGTCAAGTGGAAACTCTCAGAAGCTTCTATTTGAAGAGCGAGCACACCCCCGTTTTCTCAGTCCGTCCATCTCTCCACAAATTAATCTGTTTCTATTTCAATTGAAGATCAGCACCACTTTACTTTGACTTGGGAAGTTAAACAAAGTCAGCAGAACACAATAGAGAAAGAGGATCAACTTAAAGAGACCCTGTATGTTAATATTAAGTCCTTTTCCCAACAGACTTTATCAACAGGCTCTAGTTTGTAAGTGCTTTACTGTCTTGCCCCCTGTGCTTTCCCAGCATTTTTTTTAAAGAAGCCTATAAGCTTCAGTATGCCTGAATAGTGTCTGACAACCTAGATACATTTGATGCAGAACATTTATATGTGTGTGTGTGTGTGTGTGTGTGTGTGTGTGTGTGTGTGTGTGTGTGTGTGTGTGTGTGTGTGTGTGTGTGTGTGTGTGTGTGTGTGTGTATGTGTGATGCCTAAGGAAAAACAAAGCCACGTCAGGAGGTAGTTATGGTAATTTTGAGAGCACAGAAACTATTTTTCTCCGCCGTAGGAAATGATAGGACCTGAAAAAGGTATAAAACATTATTTTTTTGTGCATTTGTTGGTGTCCTTTTTTATTCCACCCATTCTAGAGGTTTTCTTAGGCCAACTCAAATTCAGTAAGTCAGTGTAAAAAAGAATTGCCTTTTTACAATGTGTGCATACGTCATTAAACCAGTGCCCGTGTTTATTCAGAGGCTTAGTAGGTTCACTACACTTCAGCTATAGCATGTGCTCCCAGTGACTTTATGACTGGCAACAGTGACAAGTGGTGAGGATATGAGGTTGTCGAATGCAGGCAAAGTGGGTGGGTCTACTGCTTTGACAGGCCCACCAGGCCTCTAATGATCTGCTTATAGGCCCTAAAAGTCCCTCGCAAAGGCAGGAGGCCAATTACCTCACACTCCCAACTAGCAACATCATAGAGGATAAAAGAATGGTAGGTTCATTTGTACCGAATCATAAAACAAATCTCCCAGAGTTGAAAAATTAAAGTTTTTTTATTGAATTTTAATAGGAACAAAATCCTTTGTAGGAGGATGGTCCTTTTTGGCTCAGCTGTAGTCATTGCAACAAGATGTTTTAAAGATTTCTTTGAGAACAAGTAGTGAGCATGGCTGTGTGTTGACATCAGGCATGCTGGAGAGCAGAGCAGAACAGAGCTGGGTGCCCCTGAGCACGCAGTTACCACAACAAAGCCAGCAGACTGGTCTGATAAACCAGGCCAAATTCCTGCCCTCTAGGACCTGGCTTAAAGCTTGAGCGGAAACTTTGAAAGAGGGGGGACAAGGAGACGAGAGGAGAAGGGAAAGAGGTGGAGTGAAGAGGATACGAGGCCAGACAGGTTAGCGTATAGCGAGAAAGGGATAGCTGCTGGGCCCTATGGAGTATGGCAGGAGAAGGAGAGATGGACGGAAATGAGAGAGAGGGAGGGACTGAGAGGAGACGAGGCCCCCGCTCTAAGGATGCAGGGATCGTATTCCTTCTGTTGAAAGTGGAGGGGCAGCCGTGTGGTGGAAAAAGAAGCCATGAACTCGATCTGACGATTAAATAGGCTCATCTCTATGGCTGCGGGCAACAAATGAGACCAGGTCCACAACAGAGCGCACACACAGTTTGTGTATATAACTGTTGGCAAATTCCAAAAGATCTATGAGTTGAGTTGATCCTTGTTCGGGAGTCTTTTGCAGATTCCTGCATAGATAGTGAACACAGTTTTATTTTCTTTATCGGATAAAAGTGGTACCTAAATATAATTATGCGTGATAGCATTTGGAAACGTTCCCCTAAAAACATCTCCTTTTTTGCTGGTCGATCTGCTAAGTCTGGAGGTGCATTGGGATTGTGTGGGAGTGATTGCTATTTAGCCTCATGGAGCTTGGTACAATCAGATGCCTATATCTCGCATATCCTCCAGGGCTCCTTTCTCACCCACATCGCTCCATTCATTCCTCGCTCCTTCTGACTCCCCTCACCCACTTTACTGTTACTGTAGCTTGGCAGGCGAGCGGTGCAGTTATGCTGTAGAGCTTCTCTACAACCTTGCACCATCTCCAGTGAACATAAATTAATGGTGTAGAGCAAACAGGCTGCTGGCATTGGTCCAGGAGCTGGCTTCAGGAGCCCAGCCAGCGATTGTTGTGGCGGGCCATGGCAGCAACAGCAGTAGTAGTACTGATGCACTGCCAACCAACCAGCCAGCCAGTCAGAGAGGCAGACAGAGAGACTTGGGGCCTTTTTGCTCTATAATAGATGCTGCGGGCCTCGCCAGTCCGCCTTGTATTTGCAATCATCACTATTTTACTGTCAGAGGGCAGTCCTCTGAGAGCCCTTATACTTATTGTGGAAGCACTGGAGTGAGCGAGACAGAAGTGTAGTGGTATGTTCTGAATGCAGACCGTGTGAGGTGTAGATATGGATGTACTTTTATTTGCTGTTATCAGAGGTTGGCATGCAGTGAGTGCGGTTTTGTAGGTTGGCATCTTGTGAGTTCTGTTTATAAGTTGGCTGTTATCTGTGTGTGTGTGTGTGTGTGTGTGTGTGTGTGTGTGTGTGTGTGTGTGTGTGTGTGTGTGTGTGTGTGTGTGTGTGTGTGTGTGTGTGTGTGTGCGTGCGCGTGCGTGCTTGCGTGCAGTCAAGAGAGGGAGAGAGCTGCTGGGTTGAGTCATTGAGTCATGTGGCATTCTTGCCTGTTTTCAGACTGTTGTCAGGAAGCAGTGTAGTTCCCAGTAAAATAAAACAAACACCCCAAAAAAACGTCTACTCCCTCCCACCTCCACCCGCCCGAAAACACACAAAGGGAGGGAGTGAGAGAGAGGGATGGAGAGAAAAATTAAGTTAAGCATAGAGATACAAATGCAGATGGTTCTGAAGCTAGTGATGAAAAGAGAACAGCATATTAAACTTTAGTTTACACGCATCGTTCAGAAGAACTTCAGCCAGTTTACTCCATTTGCGGTCCTCAGTTTGGGGTCAGTGAAGTACGAGAATAAACCAGGCATTAGTGCATAACGGATTAAATAAATTAAAATTGATCTTGGAAATCACAAAGCTGCATTACTTATCATTTTAACTCATCATAATTGTAATGTGGTACAAATAATTATTTGTAGTTTATACTGAAATTCATTGTCATAGAAATATGAAGCTCATAAATCTATTTGATGTTTACAGATGGAAGTAATTAACCATATCCTTCAATTTAAACCTTAAAATCTGTCAGAAAACTAAAAAGCCAGATATTTCTCTGTGCATAGTAAACACTCGTGATGGATTCGAAAACGCCACTGGATTTATTTGTCATATCTGTTTGATCTCCCGGTAATGCCGATATGCATTCAATCTCATTGTCCTTTGTCAAAGAAGCCAATTGTAGCATTATTAACAATGGCAACTTGATATTTAAAATGTGCCAATCTTAGGCCAGCTCAATGCAGAATCCATATTAAAATGCCATTCCTATATTTGATTGCATTTATTTCTGACAGTGAATATTATTATCAACCTCCAGTCGTCGCTTTGATTAAAACAAATAAGATTCCAATCAATGTGAGGAAAGTATTTATGAAAGGAAAACAATATTGCTGTAAAACTAGACACAAACTCACAATGAAACCCAACATAAAAGCATTACTATGCGAAAAGTTATTGTATAGAATTGTGTCTGTTTAGCATTTGACACTTTTTTATAATACTTTCAAACAAATAGACTTTTATAAAATAAAAGATGTATATATGCAGATTATCTAATAACCCTTTCCAAGTGACAAAATAGCTGGGGCTAAATCACACAAATCATCATGAGCAAATCCTCTGTGTTGCCACGGCAACAGGGTAAACAGCCAATAGCCTGTGATTTCCTGGGAGTCATTAGCATGGAATAGGTTTGCAAGCCACTGCGACCTTGTGACCTGGCTCTATAACTCATGTCACACACTGATGATGTCATTCATCAATGGGGTCCACCAGCGGCGCAGGCAAGGGGCCGCAGGTTGGTTGAACGGCGCGGAAGGGGCAGAGTGGGAAAAGCGGCGAGGGTTGAATTGAACGGCCGGGATAATGAGCGGGCTGTGAGGTTTGAC